>JARYHS010009186.1:235169130-235193485 GCA_031002005.1 Vandiemenella viatica
CAGCGGGGAGTGCTAAGGCAAACCCGTTGGGCATATTCTGTAGAGGTGGCCTGAGATCCAATGTTGGAACAGGACCACAACAGTTTTAAAATATGTTGACTGTTGACTCAACATGGTCTCAAGACAATTTTCAAACCACCCACAAAAATTAATAACTTGGGAGGCAGCATTAAAGATAACCTAGGTTTACGAACCTCTGGTGTGTATTATATACCTTGTGAATGTGGCCAGACAAATGCAATGGTGTATTGTGCAGCGTTGTGTTGAACATGCAAGAAGTGTTCGTCCAGGGCAAGAAGAGAAATCAGCTGTGGCTGAACACTGTGTCCAAGAAGGATATTCATTTAATTTTGGAGGAAAAAAAATACAATTTTAGCCTGGGTCAGAGATTTTCGGGACATTGTTATAACAAGCTGTAGAAATCAGAACAACTGATTCTTTAGCTAACATGGACACTGGCTATGAACTCAGTGTGGTCTGGAACCTGGCTATCAAAATGCTGAAACAGTTTTGCCTCGGTAATGAGCAGAAGAATGGATGTCATCACATTGGGTTGGCTTTTGTCTTCCACTGTTTCCGCAGCAGCGCTAAACAAACAATTATTCAGTGACATCTATGGTTGAAAATGTGGGCTGAGATAAACACCTTCGAAATGTCCCACAAGTGTGATATTTTTACGTGGCTGGAAGCCCGAAAAGAGCATTTATTTTCAACGCCATGAAAAGCTTCGCTCATGAATTATATTTATACTATGAGAAAACTGTAAATATAAGCAGGGTCTGTTAGATGGCTATAACTACTGTGTTATAATTTTACATTGTGTGTCACTTTTAGGTCCTGTGGGTGTTGCGGCAGCTGCTGCCATAGTTTCAGCCAAGAAGCGAAAGCGACCACATTCATTTGAAACGAACCCTTCCATACGAAAGAGACAACAGAATCGGCTACTGCGCAAACTTCGGGTAAATTTATCACACTGTATAACAGGTTTTAATAATTCAAGAAATTCAACTCATGCCTGTGAAATGAAAATGTAGAATAAGAAAGAGTGAAAATACACTCGACAATGTTGAACCAAAAGACTTGTGTGTTACTTTGGAAAAGTACCTGCACATGTGTATTTACAACATCAGATATCTGTTTTTCTGAGTTTAATGTGTTCACATTAACTTATGTGATGATTGTTTTACTTGATGGAAAATTTGTTAAAGTTAACTTTCTCTTATATTGTTACTAAATTAATAGTACTTGCATTGCTTCGAATTTTTCCATGTTGAAGAAGTGGACATACATTTACTGTACCCACATATATTCCATACATCATATTTAATTTACATTTACAATCACTATTGTTGGCTTTTGTACAAGCAATAAAAACCACAATAATACTTCAGAAAATATATCATCACACACACACATTCTGAGGCTTTCTAGCAAGCTGTTTCCCTTCAGTGATACTCCTCTCATCCCTTACATCAGAAATGTTCTGCATCAGCTAATGAATCCAAGACTAAAAAAATTACAATTATGTATCTTCTACAAATAAAAAACATCACTGTTCAGTATAATTTTATAGCTTATTTATGACAGTTTCCATCTGTCCCCTTATATACCCCCATTCTTGATTTTGTCTCAAATATTCATGTCATTTTCTGAAACATTTTTGTTTCATATCTTATTTTTAAATATGTCCAAAGGTTCATTGGGCTTTATCCAGAATCATCACTCACTAACTTACTCTTGTTTCTGCCCCTACCACCTTTTATTCCCGTCTAATGATGCCTTACCAGTACAAACTGGCTGCTAGACAGCCACTGGGTATTAAGATAACAGCCAGTAAACTTTTCCACCCATTCCTCACCCCCTCTAACTCCTGTCCACATTTCAATGCATCTTGCCTGTAACTTTGGTAAGTGGTGGATACTCTAATATATCTGAGACGCCATTCACCAATCGGCCGTGTCTTTTCTGTGTGTTCGCGCCCCACATCCATCATCTAAAGGTAAGTGGTGGCTCATTTCCCAATCCTAATTTGATTCCTTTCCGCTACTTAGCATCTTTTTTTCATTGTTATTATATATATATATCCCCACCCAGTTATTATTCACCTCTTTCAATATTAACATATCGTCATCAGTATCGATTATCAATCCAATATTTGAGCTTACTCTTCCCCCCCCCCTCTTCCACCTAAACTACCATCTGCACCTGAGACGCCATTCACCAGTTGGCCGTCTATGTGTACACATGTGACGCCGCCTGGTGCTTCACCTTCTACACGTTTAAGGCTGTTGTAGGCCGAAATATTGCGCTTCTCTTGTGTTTGTTTTTTGTTCGTCGTGTTGTTGCAGCCACCATCATCTGTGGTAAGGATTGTTTCTTATTTCCCTGTCCTTGTTTGGTTGGCTTAAAGTACACACACACAAAAGGATAGCGAAATTGAACCACCACTTACCTTAGATGATGGGTTTGTGGGGTGAACACGTAAAAAAACACAAGAACAGGAAAAACAATGAATATTTCGGGATTGGCCCTTCGTCAATAGGAGAACATAACGGAGGGAGGGTAGTGCAGCATATAATCTCATAGAATGACCGTTAGTCAGGAACATGGTGGGTGCAGATTCAGAGGACAGAGAGAGGGGAACAGTGAGTTTGAGGTCAGGCCAATGTAGGAACTTTGACAGTGGAGGCAGGTGAGCTGCTATATGAGATGGGTGGTTGTAAAAGTGGCATGACCTATTATGGGGTAGGTTTCACCAGTAGCAGGGTTGCTATAGGTAGTGGTAGGTGGATGCATACTGCAAGTTTTGCAACAGGGTCCCTTACAAGGGAAGGATCCAAATGGAGGTTTTGGAGCATCAGAGGGTTGATATTTACGTACGAGGATGTTTTTTAGGTTGGGCGGTCTGCTGAAGGTGACTCAGGGTGTGGTGGGAAGGATAACGGGAAGAATGCGGCGCATTTCAGGAAAGGTTCTAAGAAAGTCATAGCCCAAACGAAGAATATGGTTTAGCGATTCCAGTCCAGGGAAAAACTGGGATGAGAAAAACAGGGTTCTGGTTGGCTTTAGGTTGTTTGTGTCGGTATGGGGGACAGTTCTGACTCTTGATAGCTGTGTTTGAACTAATTCTGGAGGATAATTGCAGTTTATGAGTGTCTTGGGTCAGGTTATTGGTGTAGAGAGTAAAGGACTCATGATCAGAGTAGATGTCTTTCCATATAAATGTTGCCTCGCGGCATTTCTTTCCTCTCACTGTTACCTATATATTTGGTTTTGCATAGTAACCAGGAAATAATAAGAGCTAAGTAGCAAATGGATTTAAAAAAAAGTATAGCGAAATGAACCACCACTTACCTTAGATGATGGTTTTGTGGGGGATACATAAAAAAGAACAGGAACAGGAAAAATCCTTTTTTAATCCTCTCTTTGCCTCCATTCCCACTACCTATTTTGAACCACCACTAACCTAAGGTGATGTTTATTTCATTGAATCTTTGGTTTAAAAAAAAAAATATATATATATACCGGCGGTCTTTCTGCACCCAACTCTCATAATGTTCTCTCGTTGACGGATTTAATTATATTGGGTTTGAAGCTAATACCTGAATATTGAAAAATATATAAACTAATGTCTGGTAGGTGAAAGGAGCAAAATAATATACTAAAATAAACAAAAATAAATTAATAAAAAATTAAACCAAAGAATCTATGAAGTTAAACATCACCTTAAATTGAGACCAGGTAGTAGTTGTCTTTTGGCCAATTTGTACTGAGTTCAGAGGAACTGCTGCTATTTGGGAGGACTCTGATAGCATGTATTGTGAAACAAGAGTTAAAATTATTGGTGTCATCGGAGATGGCATGGACAGCTTCTGTGCATTGTAGGTTCCAGGTAAATACCGTCTGTTAGTGGCCGTTCATTCTCGTGGCTATTGGTGGTCAAACCTATTTTGAAGCCAGGCATCAGTTGCACATTGATTATTATATTAGTATATTACCGTGGCCATATTCGCAGATTTGTCCCTCTCCAATGGCTACCTCATCTCCTTAGTCCACACCAAACCCATCAATCTTCATCTTTGACAGTTGCCAACTGTATCATACCAAACTCCTATAGTCTTGACATTCAGGATAATTGTATATGCACCAACCAACATTCCCTCGTGTGGTATTCAAACATCATCTCACAAGCATTGATATCCCACTGGCTTTGGGTAACAAACTACCTGCTCAGTCCTTCAGCTATACTAAACGCCCCAAAACCAACCATAGTCCAGACCTGGCACACAATACTACCCAGACCTTGAATCCATCAACAGAATCATTTGGCAGAGTTATGATTTCCCGCAAACCTGCCCAGAAATGAGACCATTCTTCCAAATACTCTTTGCCCCTCCCAGAACTACTTAAAGCAGACCTTCGAAGTTCAGCCAACTTCTCGTCTACAAATATAGTCTTCCTTGTCCCATTAAACAGCCCCAAGGCCCTTTCTCATCAATAGACCCTGCTGTAAGATGTGCAACATACACCACACCTCCACCACTTTCAGCACCATAACAGTGGGGAAACTTTTCCCATCATACGACATGTCACCTGTGAAACCTCCCATGTAATATACCAATTAATGTGCAACTGCTGCTTGGTTTCATATATAGGTTTGACCACCAATCCACTAGCCATAAGAATGAATGACCACTGGCAGATGGTATTTACCCAGACCCAAAGCACTCAGTAGCTGTCCATGCCATTTTCCATGACACCAATAACTTTAACTCTTGTCTCATGGTCCCTGCTATCAGAGTCCTTCCAAATAGCAGCAGTTTCTCAGAAGGTGGGAACTTGACTGCCAGTTCAAGGCAGCTACCTTATCTCAATTTAAGATTATACCCAGTCATTACCTTTTTCTCACTCCATCTTCTACTTGCCTCCATTCCCACTACCTACATTGAGCCACTGTTAACCAGAGATGTTGTTTAACTTCATAAATTCTTTGCTTTAATTTATTTTAGCATAATTATATATCTTTTGATAAGATTTTATTATATTATTTTGCTCTTTTCTCACACCAGACATCAGTTTCGATATTTTACAATATTTGAGGATTAGCTTTAAATCACTACTCTTTCTCTGTCCTCTGAATTTATCCCCACTATGTTCCTGGCCAATAGTCTTCTTCAACATCCTCCCTCCACAATGTTATCTAGATGTGAAAGGGCTAAAACTCGAAGATTTTTGTGTCATTTCCATTTTTGTTTGTTTTATATGTTTATGCCACACAACCATAATGAAAGGTAGGTGTTGGCTCGTTTCCTTATTATAATTTCTATTTCCTTTTCATTACATATCGCCTATTATTTCATTGTTACTTCTCACCAACCAGAGATTAGTTTGGATATTGATCTATTCTTAGGTATTAGCTCTGAATCAATGCCTCTCTACTTTTCCACTGTTTGAATTTACCCCCAATTTTCCGGGCCAAAAGTCTTTCTGTGAGGCAGTCTCCCGTGACACCCACCCTCCATTATGTTCTCCTGTTGATAAGATTCCTATGTCA
The DNA here is from genome assembly GCA_031002005.1 of Vandiemenella viatica. NCBI lineage: Eukaryota > Metazoa > Arthropoda > Insecta > Orthoptera > Morabidae > Vandiemenella > Vandiemenella viatica. The sequence goes on from JARYHS010009186.1 coordinate 235,174,685, forward strand.
AGTGTGTTTTTTTGTCTTTTTTATGTGTTCATGCCCCACACCCATGATCTAAAGGTAAGTGGTAGTTCATTTTACTATCCTAATTTCTAGTTCCTTTTCACTGTATAAGGGGGGAAAAAAATCTGTAAAGTTGGATAAATTAAACATTTGGATTGGAGAATAGTCACCACTTACAGAGTTAAAGGCAAAAATGGCATTGAAACATGGATAGACACTTGCATATGTCGCTTCACCAATAGCAGAATGAGGCGGCTATGGCATTATGGTGATCCATTTGTTAGACATAACTTTTGTTTTTAAAACATTCATCTCCAAACAAACAAACAAACAAACTTGTGATTTTGCCCTCCCCATCACCTGCCTGTAGATCTGTGTGGGTATACATGTTTGTGTGCAAGTTTATGTGTGAACGCAAGCATGCACTTTTTTTACGTTTCAGTGTGGCTAATTTTTCTGAGCAAACACTCTACTCTCCACTACTAACATCCAGCTTCTACTGCACCATTTCTACACTTTCACACCAAATCTTGACATCATCAGCAATGACAAGGATTTTTGTTGCTTTTCTATGCAAATATTTGAATTTCTTCAAGATGTCATACATCAGAGCAGTGAAAAGCAGGAGTGACAAAGAACTGCTCTGTTGGACTCTTCTTATCTCCCTTGACCCTTTTTTAGATTTGTTTTTTCAATGAGCATTCTTACTTCAAGGAACAGATCTGTAATAGTTCTTCCTGGCCTGAAACGATGTAGTTCATTCTCTTATAAAATTTCCAGCTGGGATTGTGACCTTTCCTCAATCACTTTTTGCAAGATCTTCAATTCCTGGGACAGAAGTGTGATTCACTTATTCAAATGTTTAATTTTTCCTGGTAATATGTATTTTTAGGAACCAAAGGGGCTTTAAAGAGAATAAATTAAACATTTGGATGCGGTAATAACCACTGAGAACCAAAGTTGAATGTTACCATGACGTCGAAACACGGATAGACATGGATACACATATAGTAATGAAATTTTTGAGCTTCAACAATGGAGTGATATAGCTGGGTGATGGAAGCTGGCAGCTGTTGTTATATCAGATTTATTGTTATCTAACTGTTGGACAGTACTGTATTAGTTTATAATTTTACTATATGTTTGCTTGTGCCTACATTGCACTGAACTAATATTTGGTTTCCAGCAAACAATTGATGAGTTTGCAACAAGAGTGGGTCAGCAGGCAGTTGTTGTGGTTGCAACTCCAGGAAAACCATCAAACAGCTTCAAAGTGTTTGGTGCAAAACCCCTTGAAGATGTGGTGAGTAACCAGAGCAAATTTTCTCCAAGGAAGTTACATGTGTGCCCTAAAGCCAGAACCTTACACACCAGAAATGCTTAATTTCAGATGTTGTGCCTCCCATTCCAAATAATCAGCAGTTTAAACTTAAATTATCTCTTTCTCTCTCCTTCCTCATATTTCACTAAACAATTACTTCATCGTTGGGATTATTTTTACATACATGCTTGGAAATTATATTGTTTGTGTTTTTATGATCTTTACAATTTTCAGTTGCCTTGTTTAGCCAAATAATATTTTTCTTATATTTTTTTATTTTTGAGCTGGAAAATTGTCCATTTTCAGCAACAAGTTGTGATGTAACTATAACTGGAAAATGAAATGGAGGGAGAGGGGGTATAGAAAAGACAATACTTATAGAAAACTGTCAGTGAGTGCATTAATCAGTAATGAATGCCAGACATAACCCATAAGTTTCTTAAAGATGCTCCGCTTAACTGAATACAACTCCCTTGGTTAAGCATAAGGGTAATTGATAAGATAGAAATTATTTGTGGGAATCTACGAGCATACTGAAAATTGGCAGTTCCAAGACATGATTATGGTAAAGTCATGAGATGTATAGTCAGTGCCTAATTTGGGGCTGAAACCTCATTGACAAGGTGGGTATATGACTTCGTTTCACATATTTGAGGCTTATATGTATGACATATTTAACCAATGTTAATTAAACTCTACAATTTTAATTTGAGAGTGAAAGGGAAACCAAAATACTTCAGCTCACACAGCTGGCATCATCCTGCTCAGCGCACTTCAGTGTTATCAACCATAGTGAACCAGGCCAAAGCCACCTGTGATGCAGAAACTCTTCCGGCATAACTAACCAATTTGCAGTGTACATTCTACACGAATGGATACAATGAAGGACAGATCATCACAGCCTTTCGTAAGAAAGACAAGAGGAAGGTAGGGAAGCAAGAGGCAGACAAACATATGTTTTTATCTCATGCCAGAGCAACTTCAGCGAAAATTGCCAGATTGATAGCTGAAGCTGGTGTGAAGGAATTCTTCATTCCTCCTTGTAATATGAGGGATTTACTTCACAGTGCAAAGGATGGTTTGTGTCTCGGACAGTCTGACATGTATTCTATTCCTCTTTAATGTGAGAAGCAGTACATTGGACAGACAGTGCAGAAATACCTAATGCTATGGATAGACGTCCATAGCCTATTACAAGTAGATATTGGTATGTTAAACTCCTTCACTCTTCCAAACAAACTTTTTTTTTATGTTTCTCAGTCCAAATTCAAAGGTGCCATTGCTACCAATTGACCACATTCAGCTCCTCGAAATTAAATTTATTTTACTAACCACAGAAATCCTCACCGGGTACTTCATATATTAGCTGGAATCCTTGGAATTAAATGTCAAAGCTATTGCATCATATCATACTAGCTAAAGATTTTGGCACACGTTTCAAATTACTAAATTACTGTATGGTCAAATCAACCTCAGTCATACCGGGTAACACCAGGAAGTCTGCTAGCTAATTACTACAACAATACTTGAATTGATGAGATTGCTCATTACCAGCACCTGGGAGACTGGAGCTGGAGAATGATGATGCTGATGATGACTTAAATTGATACCATTAGCAACCAATATTATTGTTATTGGACTCATTAATATTATTAGCATTTTTGCTTGCGTCATTACTATCTGTACTACAATTACTCATAAGATTTTCATTAACTTCACTAATGCCATTATCATCCACATTTCTGCATACCTGATCATTATCAGTACTTATTTCTTCATTTAGAGACTTGTCATATTCATTTACACTCTGTTCATTACAACCAACAACCTCGCTCAACTCTTTACAGCTTTCAGAACTTAATACATATTCATTACCATCACAACCTTAACCTCCTCAGGTTTGCTTACTTCTAAGCTTACATCTTTATATAGAAAATCTTTATCACTCATTACTCTCTTGATTAAATCAAATTCTTGATTTAACCTTTCACAAAACTTGAAAAAATCATATTTTACTTGGGATAACTAAGGATAGGGAAGATTACTCATTACTCACCAAAATCGAAGGCTGCTTAGTCATATGGTAAACTTCGGTGTGAACACATGTCCCGAACGATATGACTCATTCCCTTTCACACGAATAAGGTGTTAAACCGAAATATTTTATTAGTTTTTGTTCGTCATATTTTTTTCACTTGTTCCCTATCCTTAGTTATTTATATTGCTAAAAGCCAATTCTTTATTCCTTAGTATCTTTACTTGTCCTAAAATTGATATTCTATAATCCTCCACCTCCTTAATGTAATTAAGGGATCTCGTGGTTAACTCATCTATTTGCAGCTTAATTTTTAAATAATTCTGAATCAGTTAAATTTTCATGCACTACATCAAACAATTCTTCTATCTTTTCATGAAACTCATACAATTTACCTATAGCTATTTTTTCACTTTCCTTTAAATCACCCAAATATTCCAACATTTTCTCATTACCATATTCCAATGTATCATCCACCTTATTTTTTAAACTACTAAATTCTTTAGCAAGTGAAAATAACATACATAGTTTACTTGTAACTAATGTTAGCTGCTCACTCAGAACATTCCCCATGACATTTTGCCCCCTTTATATTTGTTTCCAATAACTCCTTTGCCCATCTACATTTCTTTTTATCCCTGCTTTAAATTTTTGATACAACCCGGAACTTTATGATTAACAACTTAAACCTAAATCCGTTACTTCATCCACATTTTAAAATACTCTCCAAATTTTGCAATGGTTTACTTACATTCCTATTACTGTCAAAACTATCCATCATGCTTCTTTTAAATCAGCATGGTTCAAACCTTAGTTACCTGAGAGCTAATCAAAATTTAGGATAGGAATGTGAGAGCCAGAGACATTCCAGAAATAAATCTGATTACCTATTTTATTCAAAAACTTTTACTAAAATTTATATTAAGACATTTAATACACCACTTCATTTTTCAGTCGAGAAATCGGTGTGATGATGGCACTGATTTCCTGACAAAGTTTATCAATGTCCACTTAAGTTCAAATTTAAGCAGTTTAGGAAAATGTTGTTTAGAAATCAGTTTCCAAAATTTTTTAGGGACATCACACTTTTTTTGGTCTGGTAGAATGGGTCTGCCCATTGATCATAACCATATGAAAGATCTTAAAACATACTAAAATTTGTGTAACATTTTTTCTTCTTTCAACTACTGACAAGATAGGAAATGCGCCGTATTATTTACCTTCGGTACAATTTGCATTACATAAAGTTTTTTGTGGAATCTCTTAATCATATTTATTATTTCAATAAGGTGTTGTTGTTACAAGCCATTATCTCCCTTCATACCAAACCAAAATCGATAAATGAGGTATCATTTTAAAGATTAAGGTATCCACTTTGGTCACATTATATTTTAAAAAGACTGGTGAAATACACCCAACACTCGCCAAAGTTGAAGGGAGCAGCAACACAAAAAACACAAAAACAAATAAAATGCAATATTTCGGGCAAACCCCTTCTTCAAGTCAACAGATGTAAGTATTATTTTTTCAACCATTTTAATAGTTCTTATGATTTATACTCGCAGTTATATTATCGTTGTTCCTCCCACCACCTACGATGGTCTGTTGCATTCTATAAGTGGCTGCGTCGTACGCAATACCAGCCGCTTACATCTGTTGACTTGAAAAAGGGTTTTGCCAAGTTTTTGTTGTTAAAATTGTTCGTAATTACCAATCATAGAAGCTATTCCTCTTTATCTTAGATGAGAAATATAAGGTCAATGATTATGGAGGAACTGGAGTCTGCCTTGGCGCAACAGGCTCCACCTCCTGTGCAAGAAGACCCGTCACTCTACGAACTCCCACCACTCGTCATTGATGGCATCCCAACACCTGTGGAAAAGATGACACAGGCACAACTGCGAGCCTTTATTCCGCTGATGCTCAAGTACTCTACGGGACGAGGCAAGCCAGGCTGGGGACGCGAGTCAACTCGCCCACCGTGGTGGCCCAAGGAACTGCCATGGGCCAATGTGCGCATGGATGCTCGTTCAGAAGATGAAAAGCAGAAGGTGAGCCAGTGATACACTTTGTGTGGAAAAATAAATCCTATCATTTCTGCTTGTTAGTCAAACTATTAGCTTATTAGTCTTGTGATAGGAATAGAAAAGGTAAGTAGTATGGATTTGGAAATTCTGGGCCTCCAGAGTGTCAGCCGTTATATCTGGTGGATAAAACATAGAAATAATTTTCTTCAGTGATGTAGTATTACAGTTATAAAGGAAATCTAATTTATTCACAAAAGATATTAACAATAATTAGTAATTGCCTATTAAAATCATAGACATTAACAAAACTTTTGAAATAATATAAATGTTTATTTGATGCTAGTTTGGATATACACTTTTTCAGTATATTAATACAAAAAGGTGTAGAGGAAATGACTCATCAGTTGGCAGGGCTGAATGCATAAGGGCCACAGAGACAAAAAGAGATAGGAAACGAACAAAAGTTGTTTCATATAATCAGTGGGAAATGAAACCCAACACTTACCATAGATAGGGAATGACGAACACAATAAACGTGAACTCGTGTAACACAGTATTTCAGTGCTGAACCATATTCTTGCATGTAGAGATAAGACACCAAGCAGGCAACAATGTGATCACAAAGTGTCACATCTACTTACAAGAATAAGATTCAACACCGAAATATTGTGTTCACATTGTAGCACCTTTGTTTCCTATCAGCCCATATTTATATATCTCTTACCAGAACTAAAAGAGAACCTATGTTATTATAAATCTGTAAGTAAGCTGCAGGTGTATGAGAGTTTGAAATGGCATAACAAAAACTAAGGCAGCAATTTGGATGGAGTTTTTCAAATTTTGAGAACTTATGGTCCAGATTAAAATCTGTGACAGTAGCTTATGTAACTCAGAAATAGAACATCAACTTATCATCAATTTGAGATGGGAGAAATATTCGAACAAATCACTCTGCATTTCAAATGAGAACTCCTTTCTAGAAAAACTGATCTAAGATCCAGTTACTAATCTTTGGGTTTTGATTTGTTTTTTGACTTTGGTTATTTAATCCTTCAATAGTTTCTTAAATGTAGTACATTAAGAAGAATACATGAATTATTTTTAATAATCATACATGGTATTTTATTTACTGCAAGGATCGTTGTACTGGAAGAGATGCTAATCTAACGAGGAGAGGCCTTCGGTGTCAAAATCAGAATCGGAAGATTGATTAGTGTGGATTTATAGTATTACACTTCAGGTATCTCACTCCAGTAACATTGATCCTGTTGGACCTTCCTGTATGAGAAGTTCAGTATTAAAATCTGTGATATTTTAAATGGTTGCTGTATATCTATAAAGAAGCAACAACCTTTAGCAACCATGTAGCCGTGTGATTTAGCGGATGAGTCCCACTTCCAGTGACTATTGTTATTTTCTGTGTGCATTCCAATTCACTTCTATTTGTTGTTTGTAACATTAAAAATTAATTTTACAAAAATAGTTTGATTTTCATTGAAGGATTCACAAGTTTTGTTGATGATATCCACAATAAAGACATTTAAAACATAAATTATTTTAACACTGGGAACATTTGAGTAAATATATCCTTCCACATCCATATATTCTTCTTATTATTGAAGTTAGGAAACAAATTTTATTTATATTTGTAAATTCCTGATTTTTTTCCATTAATCTGAAAGCTTACAAGACAAGTTGATCATTTTTGTAAGTCCAGGCTCATGCAAAATGTGGAAAATTGCTGAATTTACTTTAATGGAATATTTATTTCTAGAAATTTCATGTGTACCTCACAATAGGAGCTTGTAATTAGATGGCATGTCACAACATTGTCTGTCAAAAATTCTAATAAAAGCACACTGAAATGATCCCTAACTGTTACAAGTTAAGTGTGAAGTATCTATGTGTAAAGCTGCTGTTGTAATACATTTCACTATTCACCACGTTTTGCATGTTTCCAAATGTCCACATCAGGATGATGCAGCTGGTTAGGTTGATGTGCATTACATTCATTATAATGGCATAGGAGTAAAGTCATATGGTATCAAAAAACTTACTAGCAATTTTACATTCGTTGCTGTGGGTGCTTTGATTGGTGTCCAAGATGTGTTCAGAAATGGTGACCGACTGTACTACCAATATAATTTTGAATATGGTTAAATTTGTGTGGAATTGTTTTTGCCTTAAGATACACTTTATCCTCAGGAAAACGTGCACCAAATTTCTGACAAAATGGGCAATTGCTTCTCTGTATGCCCCTATTAGACCATTAAAAATAATTTTTCATGTTGCTTTAATGTCTTATATTTCATATATTTTATTTTATATGGTTGCTTCTTGATCACTAATGATCTATCATCACTCTACACCAACATCCCTCATGGCCAGGGCCTCAGTGCCATAGAGCATTACCTCGACTGTCGCCCCCCCCCCCCCCACACACACACACACCTTCCCTACCACTCGTTTCCTCACTTCTTTGGCTCAATTCATCCTTACCAAAAATTTATTTTCCTTACAGTCTCAGGCTTACCATCAGATACGAGGCACTGCTATGGGCACTCGCATAGCACCTTCCTATGCCAACCTTTTCATGGACAGACTAGAGGAATGTTTTCTTCAAAAGGTTACCCAACAACCTACCAAGTGGTTCAGGTGTATAGATGACATATTTATGATCTGCACCCACGGTGAAAACCTCCTTCTTGACTTCTTGAACGCACTGAATAACATCTCCTCCCTAAACTTCACCTGGTCCTACTCTTAGACTGACATCACTTTTCTGGATGTGGAAATCTCTGTACAGAATGGCCACTTACTTACCTCTGTCCACATAATGCCCACTAACCTACAACAATATATCCATTTTGATAGCTGCCATCCATATCATATAAAATGTTTCATCCCATTAGCCTAGCAATTCAAGGCAAATGCATCTGCTCTGATCACGAATCCTTTACTCTATACTCCAATAACCTAACTTGGACACTCATGAACTACAATTATCCTCCAGAATTAATCCAAAAACAGCTATCAAGAGTCAGGAACTGGCCACCACACCGACTCAAACAACCCAAAACCAAACAGAACCCTGTTTTTCATACCCAGTTTTTTCCCTGGCCTGGAATCACTAAACCAAGTTCTTCGTTTGGGCTATGACTTTCTCAGATCTTTTCCTGAAACACGCCGCAGTCTTCCCACTATCCTTCCTACCACACCCCTTATCACCTTCAGCAGACCGCCTAATCTAAAAAACATACTTGTACATAAATATCAACCCTCTGATGCTCCTAAACCACCGTTTGGATCCTTCCCTATAAAGAGACCCTGTAGCAAAATGTGCATCCACCTACCACTACCTATTGTAACCCTACTACTGGTGAATTCTACCCCTTAATAGGTCATACCCTTGTACAACCATCCATCTCATATACCAGCTCACCTACCTCCACTGTCAAAGTTCCTACATTGGCCTTACTTCAAACTCATTATCCATCAGAATGAATGGTCACAGACAAACAGTTTACTCCCAATATCTGGATCTTCCTGTTGTTCACCATGCCAGTACTCACAACAGCCGTGACCTAAATAACTGTTTCATAGTCAGAGCTATTAGAGTACTTCCAGACACTACCTCCCATTCTGAACTCCGCAAGTGGGAATTGGCATATCAAAACATCCTGCAAACTAGACAACCCCCAGGCCTTAATTTCCGATAATATCTACCATCCTCACCCTGTGCACCCATCACTGGCCAACACAATAGATTCATATATATTTATAGACCTTATTTTTTTTTTAAATGATTTTTTATTTATTTACTATATTTTTTATTATTTTTTTCAATGATTATTATTATTATTATTTTCCATTTTAATCTGATTTATACTTGTGGTTATATTCTCGTTGGTGAAGTGGACATTGGTGTGTACACATCTGAGGCAAGTGTCTCACCTACTTGGAAGAATAAGGCTTAACACCAAAATATCATGTTATTTGTGTTTGCCATTCCAGGCACTGTCATCTGTGGTAAGTGTTAGGTCTTATTTCACAATCCTTCCTTATTCGCGTTGCTTTAAAGCATTTTCCTGTTTATCACTGTTCCATTTTAGCTTTGGTAAGAGATTGGTTTACTTCATTTATTCTTGCATTAAGTTTTTGTTTAAGCCTTTGGAGCTAGAAAGATGATTCTGAAGTAGTGGTTGGCATTTGGCATTACATACACACATTTTGCAATATTTGGAAACTAGGCAATCAGTTTTCTTGTAAATATGGTGTAGTTATCAGAAACTTTGTCGTAATTAACACATGGAACAAAATCACTAACCTTTTTTAAAGGACACTTAAGACAGATTCCATCTGTATATTAATCATGTTTGATGCTATCTTTTGCCAAAGGCCTTTTATACGTCTGGTCAATTTTTCTCAAGATGGAAATCAAAAACTTTTTATATTTTAGTTTATTGGTAAATGAAATTAATTTTTATTTCAGTATTCATTGACTTCATAGAAGCCTTTCAAAAAACATCAGTCTCATGTAAATCTGAGCTTGATGCATAATCCCATATACATTATAAATCCACTGTCGTAATTTAACGAAACAATTTTGTCAAACATAATTGTATATTTCAAATCTCTTGGTTCAATTTCTCTATCTGTGTTTGAATCACTATAGTATAAATATACCTCATGCAAAGCATGTTGATTTCTCAATAAATTAATAGGATCCAGAACCCATTTCTACATTAGTTATTTTTATAACATTGATAATGAAAATGCTGTTGGGCGGTGATAATAAGGAAAAATGGCGAAAGTAAATCTGACACTCACTGCAGTTAAAGGCATTAGGGCCATTACAGAGATTTTTCCATAATTTTCATTGGTCAACTTCCTTCCCCCATTGTTGCAATCCTCACATTACGTGTTTTGTTCAGCTATAGGTTGTCACGTGGTAAGTCTGGATATGTACACATCTGATCCCTTTTTCTCATGAGTCATCTAAAGTTTTAAACGAAATATTGTAAAATGTGTTCGCCGTGACCATCCGGTGTTTACCTGTGGACAGTGAATGATTTACTTTCTCTATCCTCCCTTATTATTAAATAGTTCATTGCTGGAAGATTTCTCAGGTGTGCAGCCGGGTCAATTGATCGCAGATGTACGAATTTTCGATGGTGTAACATGCCATCATCTTCAGGTAGCGTCCACTGGTCGGCTTGAAGAGCGCAGTCCGGAATGCGACACCCGAGAAATCTTCCAGCAACAGATCCGCCGGGAAAACTTACGATCACACAAATAGTTCATTGATTTATTTCAGTTGGTAATTGATTGTCTTCTGGCATGGAATTGTTTGTGTATAGCATCTAACATTCGGTTAAATATACTGATTTACAATTGATGTAGTGGACGAAGCGAGGATATATTATTACAATTTATCTCTGTTGCAATAAGTTATCTATTACAACAATAAATATAAAGAAAATCATTCTCCTTAACCAGCTACATTAAGTCGGATGATGTTCATATGCTTTAAAACACAACTTTCAGTTTCAACGTTAATGTGTAGTATTGTAGTATTAAAAAATTCTTGAATAATGGTGTCAATGAAAGTGCCATTAAGCACTTAAAATAAGACAGGTCTGGGAAAATAACCCATCACTTACAACAGATGAAGACAGGTGTACCAGACTGATAAAAAAAAACACACACACACACACTCTTCACAATGTTTCAGTAAGGAACTTTACTCATGTAGGAGGTAAAACATGTGGCTGGGGGAAAGATATGTTCACATCCAAACCTCTCACACGAATGAACCAAATATGAAACGAGGGAAGGTTGTATGTATAAAACTGCTCACATCTTATCACCCGATCTAGTAGCCAAGTTTACAATCACAAATACACCATTCAGTTTATCAGTCAAGAAGATGAGCCATTGGTTCATATAGTTATTTGTAGGACAGTACAGATTCCAAAAAAACTTGGTTCTATTAGAACAGTGCTTCATTGGGGAAATGGCTTAAAAACAGTTAGGTGAAAACAGATATAATATTCCTCTGAATACTTCCACATTTTATTATTGCTTCTTTATTTACACTTATTTAAATTTACTAATAACCTCTTTTGTTGGCAGTCAAGCTATTTGACACAATATTTTACATCAGACTTTAATATTATATATCATAATACTTTCTTTACCACTCTCATCTTTTAAAAATGCTACCATTTGGATTATATTTCTTCCAGAATTGTAACTGATAGTAATTTATTTATAAATTTTGTTTTCTGACATATATGTTTTCCTTTTATTCTTGCTGTGCATTAAACTGGATTTGATAGCAGGTAACAAGAATGAATTGAATGTGTTTACCATCTCTTAAATTTTAAAAACCTTGTTTTGGAAACATTTAAACATTCCAATTGACATCTGCAGAACCTGGTTCACAATATGAAACCTTAAAAGTGCACTGAGTATTCTGTCATTCACTCTAAGTCAATGAAACAAACGTCTGTTTATATCATCTTCAAACCAGGAGTAGTTCAGTTCATTTGTGGGGTCAGGCAGAAGTTTGTGTTGCTCGTTTTTAAGAAGAGATTATAATCAGTGCACTCAATTGTATTTTGCCATTCCTAGCTATCTTTGATAGAGGAGGAAGATATGTTAAAACAAAAAATAAAGCTGGTTTATCAAGGAATTTGCATTGTTGTTGTGCAAAAGATACAAAACAAAACAATGTGATGATAGCATGTGAAATATTTATTTCACTGCTGCTGCTCTGTTTGTCGTCTGCACTGTTCATATAAATGGGTGGCTGTTGTTTTTCTTATGATTTTTTTGGATAAAGGAAACAAAGAAACTGCCGCGAGGCACTGAAAATAAGATAGGATAGGGAAAATAAACAGTTACCCGTCACTTACCACAGATGAAGGCAGGAGGGCGAGACACGTAAAAACACGCGAATTGCACAATATTTCGACCTTTTAGTCTTACTCATGTAGGAGGCGAGACATATGGCAGGGGGGAAAGATGTGGTCACATCCCAACCCGCCACATGAATGAAGCACAGGCGGAAACGCGTGGTATTGGTAGAATTGCCGGGAAGGGGGGGGGGGGGAAATAGGCTTGACCAGCGATAAAAGTGAAACAAAACAATATAATCTTTGTGTAGCTTAATTCAAAAAGTTGTAATTGTAAATAAAGGGAGATAGAAGAATTTAAGTATATATATATATATATATATAATATATAAAGCCAAAATAGTAAAAAATAATGTAATAATATATAAAAAAAATTGAAAATAATAATAATAATAAAAAAAAATAACCGACTGTAAAATGAAATGAGAGATGGCAAGTGACAGGTTTAACGTAGGTTTAGGCCAGGGGTGTGTCTGGTGTCAAGGATATGTTGATAGGCTAGTTTCCATCTGCGGAGTTCTGAAGGGGTGGTGGTATTCGGAAAAACTCTAATTGCTCTGACTGTGAAACAGGTGTTGAGGTTGTTTGAATTATGGAAGTTCGCATGAATTGCCACAGGATGGTCTGGGTTGGAAGTATAAACTGTTTGCCTGTGGCCATTCATTCTGTAGGAAAGTTGTTGAGTGGTGAGACCAATGTAAGAGGCAGTGCAGTGGATGCAGGTGAGTTGGTAAATAAGGTGAGTGGTAGCACATGAGGCATGTCCAATTACAGGGAAAGATTCGCCTGTGACAGGATTAGAGTAAGTAGTGGTGGCAGGGTGCATGCTACAAGTATTTACCTGCCGACACTCCTAGACCTCCACAGGGATCTTTCCCATGTTACAGACCCCGCTGTAAAACTTGCAGCATGCACCCTGCCACCACTACTTACTCTAATCCTGTCACAGGCGAATCTTTCCCTGTAATTGGACATGCCACATGTGCTACCACTCACCTTATTTACCAACTCACCTGCATCCACTGCACTGCCTCTTACATTGGTCTCACCACTCAACAACTTTCCTACAGAATGAATGGCCACAGGCAAACAGTTTATACTTCCAACCCAGACCATCCTGTGGCAATTCATGCGAACTTCCATAATTCAAACAACCTCAACACCTGTTTCACAGTCAGAGCAATTAGAGTTTTTCCGAATACCACCACCCCTTCAGAACTCCGCAGATGGGAACTAGCCTATCAACATATCCTTGACACCAGACACACCCCTGGCCTAAACCTACGTTAAACCTGTCACTTGCCATCTCTCATTTCATTTTACAGTCGATTATTTATTTTTTTATTATTATTTTCAATTTTTTATATATTATTACATTATTTTTTACTATTTTTTTAATTATATATATATTTATATTATTATATATTATATATATATATATATATATACTTAAATTCTTCTATCTCCCTTTATTTACAATTACAACTTTTTGAATTAAGCTACACAAAGATTATATTGTTTTGTTTCACTTTTATCGCTGGTCAAGCCTATTCCCCCCCCCCCCCTTCCCGGCAATTCTACCAATACCACGCGTTTTCCGCCTGTGCTTCATTCATGTGGCGGGTTGGGATGTGACCATATCTTTCCCCCTGCCATATGTCTCGCCTCCTACATGAGTAAGACTAAGGTCGAAATATTGTGCAATTCGTGTGTTTTTGCGTTTCTCGCCCTCCTGCCTTCATCTGTGGTAAGTGACGGGTAACTGTTTATTTTCCCTATCCTATCTTATTTTATGATTTTTTTTTAATAATGTGGAACATTACTTTGCCTTCAGACAGTAATTTGGTGATACTGTTATTAGTGAATAAATCACATTAAAAGTTACAAGAGATTAAAATATTTGAATCAGAATGTATAAAAAATATGGATATGGTATTGATATCTTCAATCTGTCTGAAATGTTTATTTGTATTGAATTTTGAACAGAAACATGGCTTTTTTTCCCTTTATTTTTTTTTTTTATGAAATAGATTTTTGGCTAGTAATTTAATTTATGGTGCACAATCATTTTGAAGTTAATAAGAGTTTTGGTAAGAGACAGATGTGGGTGATTTTATTGTTAACCAGTCAGAATCTATTGAAAACACTATGGTTAATCTAGATTTGTGGGTGACAAAAATTATAGCATTAGTTTTTATAGTGCAGTCTGGTTGCTGAACTGGAACAGGTATTACAGACCACTTTATATTTATTGAAACAACACTAAAACATGATTAGATTAAATTTAGTAGTTGCAATTACCTAACAGGAAGTTAATTTTACTGCAATTATAATTTTCCAGCAAGACAACTATTGTTATAGAGATAAAGGTACATACCTGCTATAAGGAAGTGATTTAAAGAAAAGTATTTCCCATTTAGATTAACCTATTCCTAGAGGACAGTACGTCTGTGATTTTAAAGTGTTTAAAATGTCTAAGATAACTAATAAAAATAAATTGGCCTCCCTTGCTACATAATCTCTTGCTCTGAAATATTGAGTGTACCTTTCTGAGAAAAGTAGCATTTGCTCAGAAATCATCAGTGATATATAATATGTAAAGATGTACTCATATTTATTTGTAAATGTTGGATTTTATTCTTGGGATTGATGATATAAGCTGGTAAGTATATAAATGACCTGTAATCCAAAAAGTCGACAGAAATCGTTGCTGCTGAAAATGGCAGATAAGTGGAGCAATATATAAAAAAATGTGAGTAGATTATAATTTGTATAAATATTTCTTTATTCGAAATGTAGAACATTACAATATTGTAACATTATACACGATTAACAGGAAAACCGCTGAAAATTCTTCAGTTAAGAAGTGAAACACGTTTGAAAAGTAAATAAATGAACAAATATTCCATTTCTTAGGCTGTATTTATTTATTAATATTAATAAGTTGATAAAGCTTCAAGGATCTCAGCTCAGTCCTGATGATCTAATGTAGTAAAACCTACAGAAGCACCTCTGTGATTCATCTTAGCAACTCGTCCATTATGTCAGCAAAGGTGAAAGCCATGAGACCTTTAGACAGGCCTAACCTTTAGTGGTTACAGAAGAGGATGGAAAGTGTTCCCCCAGGCACTTTAACCCTTTCTTACTGTCTATTGGAAATACTGAGAATTTTTAAATTTTAATCTTATTTTTACTTGTGCATAAATCAGTAATAGGACATATTCTATGGGTGTGTTTGTTTTGGTATCATTCTAAAGATATTTGATACAATCCCAACCAGAGGTTACACATTCCATCAAAGCTTAACACTCCAATAAACCTAACACTTTCTTCACATTCTTCAAGGGTGTTTTTTCTGCTGTTTGTGCATTATAAAATTTATTTTAAACTTTTGTTTTTCATATTAATGGACTTTCAGTTCTGTAAATACTGCTGTTGGCTGTCTGTATTGGTTTGGCTAATTTAGATGTACTTGTGTGTAACTTTGAGGGTTTATTTCTTAAGTTTTCTGATAATGCTGATGATATATATATTCACATTATAACTATGCACAAAAGCAGCCGATTGGTTGAAAGGGTGAACTTGTGTATATTTAGGTTGTGATAGTTTCAGATTCTAACAGCATTTAGACCTAAATTCAGACTGCAGCAGTACAAAATGTTACCCTCAAAATTACACATTTGAGAAGAGAACAATACAAAACACATTACTAAAATTTACACAGTTGGAGGACAGATGGTGAGCACCACTTCACTAAATTCTATATTTAGTCTGTTTGATTGTTGTGGTTTATTCTTTACCTCTGTGAAACGTGAGGCCTCAATGGATATTTTTCAAAGAAATTGGCAATATTAGCTCACTGGGAAGAATGGGCACTTGGTCTCAGACGAGAAAACATTGGGGACATTTTCCTTCGAAAGTGAATGGAATATGTAGATTATCGAGGAAAGAATTTTGAACAATGTTACATGGAAAATGTAAAGCAAACCTTTCTCATTGATGGAGGAGCCCTCAATATAATACAGTAACTAGGACTGAGGAAACTACTTGCATTTAGATATTTTTGCTATCTAAGTTTAATTTTTTCTCATCAGTTTCTTGACTGGTTTGATGCAATCCTCCATCCCTTCCTATTTTGCCCTAACCTCTTCATCTTAACATACCACTTACAACCAACTTCCTCAATTATCTGCTTCAAATATTCTAATCTCTATCTATTTCTACAATTCTATCCTTCGACTTTTCCCTCCACTAACTAATTAACATACCCCACATTTCTCAAAATATGACCCACCATCCTGTCTCTTCTTTCTGTTAGACTTCTTTCCACACCCATCATTTTCGAAACACATTCATTTCATACTTTATCTGTCCATTTAATTTTCAGCATCTGTCTATAGCTCCACAGTTCAAATATTTAAATTTTCCTTCTTTCTGGTATTCCCAAAGTCCATGTTTCACTACCATAATCTGCTGTGCTCCACACATAATTTAAAAAAATTCTTTCTGAGTACGAGATCAATATTTGAAACTAAAATATTTCTCTTTTTCATGATGGCTCTTTTTGCTAGTGCTATTCTGCTTTTAACATCATTCCTGCTTTGGCCATCACTTGTAATTTTCCTTCCTAAGTAGCAGAATTTACTTACTTCTCCTATTGCGCCCGAATCTATTTTTATATTTAATATGCCATTATTTCTACTACATTTAATCACTTTTGTCTTGCTTTGGTTTACATTTAGTCTAAAACTAGCTGGTGCCCATAATTTCGTTGGTGTTTGTAAAGAATTTGGATTGACAGCTTCCAACATCTAACCACCATAGTGCATGATGGGAGACTCTATGCTATTACTACACACAAAACGCCAGTCATCTGCGCTATGTAGTTCAGGCAGCAAAGTAAAATATGCAGGCATACGTCTTTGGTTGAAATACGAAAATATCCTTGATCGGCCTCTTTCAACCACCATATCTCCCACGCTACCACAATTACCGAAATTTGGCCAACGTCATGATCGACAGGTGACTCTTCGCTTCTCCCACACACAAACACCAGTGATCTGCGCTAGATAGTTTTTGGCTGAAAAGTGGTCCACCATGACACGTAACTATTGGCATTCGGCCAACCTTGTGCACGACAGGAAACTCCATGCTACTTCCACACCCAAACACCAGTGATCTGTGCTAGGTAGTGGCGGCTGAAAAGTGAAATATAGGGAAACACACATCTATCTCTATATATAAGATATTCCTTCAGTTGCCATTTGATAAATTCTCAGTATTGTCAGTCTGTTTTGCTAAAAGGACAATGTCGTCAGCAAATCATAGCATAATGATTTTTTCTCCTTGAACACTTGTGATGTATTCATATTTTTCTTTGACTTCCTTCATTGCTTCCTCAACATACAAATTTAATATTAATGGAGGTAGACTACAAACCTTGTCCCACTGTTTTTAAATGATGCATATTTCTCATTATTTTCTACTTTTACTATATTCACTTGATTCTTATATAGATTATAAAAGTATTCATCTATCTTGGTATTTTAGACTTTTCTTCTTTAAAATTTTGAACATCTTATCCACCTAACATTATTATGTTTTTGTTCGTCACATATGTTTTTCACTCATCGCAGCCCTCAACCTTTGGTGAGTGAGGAGTCATTTTCCCTATGCTTTGTTATTTATACTAATGTAATGGAAAGCTTACTCTAAATCAATGAACTCCATAAAAGTATCTTTATTTTTCTTGAACTGCCCTTCAAGTATTAATCTTAAGCCAGAATCACTTCTCTTGTACCATGGTTTTTCCTAAACCCATTCTGACCTTCACCTACTACCTTTTGTACTACTCTTTTCATCATATATTATTCTGTTCAGTAATTTTGAAGCTTATAGTGCAATAATTCTCACATTTGTCAGCTTGTGCTTTCTTTGGAAGTATGAAGATGATACTTTCATTAAAATCGATTGCAAACTGTGGGAATAAATGGAGCCAAATTTCAGCAGCATTTATGGTTTCTCTGATGAGAAATTTAATAACACATTGTGCAAAGACAAGGTGTAACTCTTTCTCATTCATCATCATTGTTGCTAAGAATAAAATGCAATTAGCGCCTCAACGTTATTACAGCCTTCCGCGTTGTTGTGGGTGATTGAATATGAGGATCCTGGCTTAATTTATATTCCAGACAACCAAATATCTCTTTACTTACGTAGTGTGTTTAGTGAATGTACTTGCTCTGGCCTCACATTCAGGAGGACACCGGTTTCAAATCCTGTCTGGCCATCCAGATTTCACTTTTCTAGGGTTTTCTGAAATCACTCCAGGTGAATGCCGGGATGGTTTTTTTCAAAAGGCCATGGACGAATTTCTTTGTTCCTTGTCCTCAGTCTTGGCACCTTTAACGACTTCGGCATCAATGAGGTGTAAAGCCATAAGCAAAATATTTTTTTTTTTTTTTTAAATCTGTGTACTTGGTTTTCAGATCCAATTTCAGA
>JARYHS010009186.1:235194485-235659601 GCA_031002005.1 Vandiemenella viatica
CAATCTGTAATTCTGCTGAAGAGTAGCAATGAAGTTACTAATACTGAAAACCTGGTCAAGTTATAGAACTTACAGGAGCAGCTGATGGTTGACAATGTCACACAACTGCTGATAAATCAACAAATTCCAATCCTGTCACCTCACGAACTTCGAATCTATCTTCTATTAACTGCATGAAATTTAGTAGTTTGGCCTGTGCAGCTTTTACCAGGGCAGAATCTAATTTTTTCAGGTATAAGCAAAGGATCTACAACAGTCAATAGCCGGTTAAGATAAGTCCTTCAAGCAGGCCCGCCGTAAGCGGGCGTGCAACGCGTGCGCCGCACGCGGGCGGCACATCGAGGGGGGGCGGCAAAACGAGCGATCGACAGTCACCGCCCCGCGATAGTTGCCACTCCATTGTCGCCGCGACGAAATTTGCAGCGTATTATGTAAGGTGCGACCTTTTTTTTTTTTTTTTAGCTCAACAGCTGCTTCGGGCGGCCGGCGACACTCGGAATGGCAACAATGGGGGCGGCAAATAATGTTTGAAGGGCGGCAATCTCACAGTTTTCTGACCCGGTTCGGAAATTTCCTAAATCCACCACTGGCTACTTAGACAGGGGGCGGCATAATCGTATTGCACGCGGGCGCTCAAACAGCTAGCGGCGGGCCTGCCTTCAAGCAAAGGTGTCATAGGGTGAAACTAATCCAAAATTCTTTGAGTTGTTTGCTTCTTTGCCAGGTTTAAGCAAGGCAATCACATGGAGGAAGGAAATATATGGAGACGACGCAAGAGACCTTCACCACGTTGAAGTGAAGCAGGGCGGAGGGGGAGTGGGGGGGGGCATGGCCGGAGTGGAGGGGCATGGCCGCTTCCATACAGACACGGGGAATATGTACAAAAACTCAAGGGGACTCTAGGATAAAGGTGACGGCGCAATCTGGTGATGGATTATTACGTAACTCGATATGACAAATAAAAAATGAAGAATAATTTTTTGATATCCTGCTTAGTTTTCGAGATATTCTGTCCCAAATGTGAAATGGTTTTGGTTGAAATTCAGAAGAAAAAATTGGTCATAGTCAAATTTGATGATGGATTCTTATTTAAAAAGACGAAACAAATGAAAAATAAAGAATAAAAATTTTCGATATCTCACCTAGTTCTAGAGATATACTGTATCAAAAGTGAGGGTCTTGAGTTGAAATGGGGAAGAAAAATTTCGCAAAAGTCAAATTTAATGATCGATTCTTATGTAACATGACGAGACAAATCGAAAATAAAGAATAAAATGTTTCGATATCTTGCTTAGTTTTCGGGATATACTGGGAACATCGCAATTGTTTGGAAGCGCAATATCGCCGCTGCCACCACTGCTCATGCGCGAGCCTGCTTCACCAATTTAAAGTCACTCTCTCCATATATTTCCTTCCCATGGGCAATCACTCTACTCTTCCGCCATATCTTTGGAATTGGACAACTGCTCATGCTGTTGTTAAAGAGCTGAAGGATTCAATTCATTGTTGTTAGACTAAGGTGCTTAATTTGCTCTGTCTTGATACCATCCAATCTCGCTGATTTTCCTTTTTTACTATGTCTGATAGCCTTCTCTAATTCTTCTAGGCTAAAAGGTGTTGTGAAGTCAATATTTCCTCTCGGTCTTCTTTTCGTAGTTTGGGTATTCTGGATTTGTGGTTAGTTTATCCATTTAGCAGTAGCTGCTGCGCTATTTGATTGGTGGTTGATCATTGTAAGGTTCTTCAGAAATCTCCATGCTTTATGGCCGTTTCTAAATCTACGACCTCTTCAGTTTTATCCACTGATTCCGTTTTGTCTCTCAAATAGTGTAAATGAATTTGTTTCCTGTTTCCACCTTTGCTTCACCAAAAGAATCTTCTTTAAATAAATTGCTATATTCTCTAAATAGAGAAGTTTCATCTGAAGTGAGATCGGGAATGTAAGATGTCCAACAATCGCGAGGGATAGACTTTTTGGAACATCTCTTTTCAGTTGTGGTGAAGATGTCATTGTGTTATTTATTATTATTAACTAGCATTTGCCCGCTGCTTCACACGCGTGTACTTTGGTATGTGTAAAAGTTCTTTACCGATTTTACTCTATCACCAAATATTAACGTTGAGAGGAGTGAACTGTAAATGTCTTCTAAAATTTTTCCTTTGTTTAGTGTTTTTCCTTAGGTTCGGTTTTCATACTGATGTCCGAGAGTTTTGTTTAATTCATATTTTAATGTTATACAATTTCTGAAATAGTAGAAAAGCTATATGAAAAATTAACTGTACTAATTCGTAGAGATAATTATTGTGAGAAGAAAAAAAAAAAATTGTTTAGAAAGGGTTTTATTTTTGTGATGTAAGTACATGTAACAATGTTTAAGAGAAATAAAATGATACATTTACCTTACTTGGTTGGTTGGTCACTGTAACGCCTCTGTGTGCCATTTTTAAATGCTTATACGGAGGACTGCACGATTTATTATTATTATTAATTTAATTGCCAATGGAGCTAATACTACGGTGTCAATTCTCCCAGTCATCTAATTACTCCTTTTTATTTTTATTTTTTAACATTTTGTTTTATAATTGGTGTGGTAAATCCCTCCCCCATTTATTTTTCTGATTTACAAATTTTAATTTTAAATTCGATAAGCGTTTTTGGTATATTACTTACTCATTACTTCGCTGGGTAATTTGTTCCAATTCCTGACACCCTAACCAAAATAGAAAATTTTCTTGCTCCCTTATGCATGAAATCGAGCGCCAACTTGTGGTCATTGTCGGGTTTCCCTCTTACATGCACTATTCCTAATCCTTTGACCAATATCCCACCATGCCCCATCACCAACATATGCCCTGTATATTTCTAGCAGTGTCCTCACCCATCTACCTTCATCCAGTGATTCGCAATCACAATTTAATTTTCTGAAATATTTCTTTTTTCCCTTTTGCTGTTAGGATATTGGTTTTATTTTGATGTTACATTAGTACGATCAGTTATTTTTGCTATAAAATATAAATTAACGTGGATTAAAACTAATTGAGTGCAGTATCACACGTTAGGAATTATTTTTAATTTCCTTCGCTTTCAAATCACCGTATTATTTCACCATTACTTCAGCCACATATAAATAATTCCAAAATGTCATGATTTGTTCACAGTACAGTTTATGTGTTAATGCACCTTTGACTGAAGCTATGATTTTCGAACGTCAATATTATTTGAGGTTGTAGTTCGGTTGAAGTACAGCCTGGACTATGATGACAGTTGATAAGCTTTGTTGAAAGATAAGAGACAATATGGATTTAGCTTTATAATTAATGCAATGTAGCATCAGGATATGAATTATTTTAATTTATCTTTGCTTTCAATAAAGCCGTATTATTGATGTTATTATTTTAGTCGCATATAAGTACCTCCAGCAGGCCAAAATTCGATAGCGAAACAGTGAATGTATTAATATGCATGTGACAGAAGACAAGTTCGTCGTTAGGTTGAAATGCAGGCTGGACCAGAAGAATGGCATGACACGCTACATTACAGCATAAGGCATAATCGATCTAGTTTTATTATTTACAAGGTATAACATAAGGTGTTAAGATGCCTAATTAATATTTAATTTCATTGGTTGCATGTTGCTATCGTCATTAACTCAATTGCACATATGGAGATAAACATTAGAAAAATCAGGGTTATGAAGTTATTTTATAGAAAGAACAATTTATTTTACCGCCTGTGGTTTGAACAGCAGCCAAAATTTGTACACACGTTTAAGAATATTTGAACATGAGAGCCAACAAATATATATTAATCGAATAAATTCCATCGAAAGAATAGGCAGTTCTGTAGAAGTTATTATGGAGAAACCACATATTTGGTAAACATGCAGAATAGGTGTGATTAGAAGGCTGTGATTTCTCAGAGTATAGTTCCTACCTGCCGCCTTAGGACGGCGCCACCAGCGCACAGAGCCCGCGCATTTGAAATACAGTTTCAAGACGAAAAGAAAACAAAGTTGTAGGAGCGCGCATTTGAAATAGGAGCCACAGTTTCAAGACGAATATCACACATGGTCAATAACATCACCACGTTTTAAATTTCCAAGTGGAACCATGTTTTATTCGTAGTATAAGTGTATTTTAATGATGTACGATGTATTTCAGTAAATTTAAAAAGCTATATATACACAACCTAATTTTCGCACTTTTCCTGCATTACCGCCGTCCAGACGCAACTTATCCATGGTCAGTAAAATCACAACATTGTAATTCCCATGTGGAACCATGTTTTATTCGTGTCACAAATGTACTTTAAATATATACAATGTATTTCAGTAAATTTAAAAAGCCATATATACCCAATTTAATTTTCACACTTGTCCTGCATTAGCGCCGTCCAGACGCAACTTATACATGGTCAGTAAAATCACGACGGTGTAATTCCCATGTGGAACCATGTTTTATTCATGTCACAAGTGTACCTTAAGTATATACAATGTATTTCAGTAAATTTAAGAAGCCATATATACCCAATCTAATTTTCACACTTGTCCTGCATTAGCGCCGTCCAGACGCAACTTATACATGGTCAGTAAAATCACGACGGTGTAATTCCCAAGTGGAACCATGTTTTATTCGTGTCAAAAGTGTACTTTAATGATATAAGATGTATTTTAGTAAATTTTCCAGCCAAATATACAGTCTCTAATTTTCTCCAATGTTTTGCATATTCTGCATCTGCTGTGGCGATACTGGAATTGTCAGTATACGATCTACCCTTCAATTTCGTACCTGGAACGTAGTTTCATTTAAAGATTTCACTAGTTGTACACGCGTTTTCCTTGACCACAATTTTTATTTATTTATTTTTTTACTTGTGTCTTTACACATCGTTTACATTGAGGTAATTAGATGCGGGATGGGAATGTTGATAATGAATGGGAAGTAATTCGTCCTTGACCTTTTGAAGGAATCATTCCGGCATTTTCCTGGAGTAATTTGGGTAAACCATGTTGCTCGCCAATGCGAGGTCAGAGCGCTAACCACTCATCCGCTACGCTCGGGTTGTTGAGAAAAACCAGGCAACATTTGTTTGGCAGAAGTAGGTGGCTAGAAATGAACGAGTTGGTGAGAGGTAAAGCCCTGGTTGAGCATTCGGGTGGACGTGCCTACAAATCCCTGTCGGGTAATCGAGATTTTGGTTTTCTATGGTTTACCCAAATCCCTCCACGTTATTACTGGAATGGTTCCTTTGAAGGGACAATGGATGATTTTTTCCGTTCTTTGACAAAGCGTAAAGCTGGAAGGATTCTTCTTCTTTTTTATTTTTATTTTTAAAAAGAAAAACAAACTGAAAAAGGTATAAATTGAAATGGGTGCTTGGGACAACTATATATTTTTTTTCTCCTGTCTACAATAACATTGGAATACAAATCAATAATAATAATGCAGCTTGGTTACATGAGATATAATAATCCATGTAAGGGTACCGAAGAGGAGCAAGATTTGGTTTCATGACGATTTAACATTCTCTATTGATCATATCAGGGCAAAAAAAGGTAAAGCATCGCCTGCAAATTTGCAAAGTCACAAACATTCCAATAGTGAGATGTTATTTAGAATGAGAAGTGGTGATGAGACATCGTCAATTCTAGCATCTACTGATAGTTATGTCAAAAACCGATTATTGAAATGGTTTAAAAAAAAGGTAGTTCCATTAAGGTGATAAGCATTCCCACAAGCGAATATTAAATATTTAATTATCACACAATAACATCATATAATTCCCATAGGTGTCTTAAGTAACTAGAAGAATAGAGTATGTAGTAAGCAGTATATAATTTTACAAATATTCCGACAAAATCAACTGTTCTGGTGTTCCGCTTTTTTTTTTTTTTTTTTTTTTTTTTTGCCTGTTGTGTTCGTTCGCTGTTGCTCCTGACCGACACGTTTACATAATTAGACCTAACCCCTCCCCCCTCCCCCTCCCCCTACACAGTTCGGTTTAAAAATTTGTTGAAAATGTAACTTATTAAATTTGATGCTCTGGAAGGTCCTGTGGAGATTGAGACTTTGACTATGTAGCACTGATATTTGGCCGTTAGGAATGCATGACTAGGCTGTGCATTATTAATCAGGTAGAAGACATATTTTCGAAATTGCTGAACAATAATTCAATAAATAATTCCGTCAGAAACATGTTGTTCTTGACGATATTATTTATTCAATTCTTGTTCATCAACTGCGAAGTAAGACCTATTACAGATTAATCAGCAGTATTTGTTCATTGGGGCAGAAATAGAATATGTAGCAAGCGCCTGCGTGGTTTGCCTGTAAGGTAGTTGTCACAGTTACAGGACTATATTTGGCTACTTAGATTTACTGAAATACATCTTATATCATTAAAGTACACTTTTGACACAAATAAAAACATAGTTCAACTTGGGAATTACAACGTAGTGATTTTACTGACCATGTATAAGTTGCGTCTGGACCGGCGCTAATGCAGGACAAGTGTGAAAATTAGACTGGGTATATATGGCTTTTTAAATTTACTGAATACAATCGTATATACTTAAGGTACACTTGTGACATGAATAAAACATGGTTCCACATGGGAATTACACCGTCGTGATTTTACTGACCATGTATAAGTTGCGTCTGGACGGCGATAATGCAGGACAAGTGTGAAAATTAGATTGGGTATATATGGCTTTTAAAATTTACTGAAATACATTGTATAGACTTAAGGTACACTTGTGACATGAATAAAACATGGTTCCACATGGGAATTACACCGTCGTGATTTTACTGACCATGTATAAGTTGCGTCTGGACGGCGCTAATGCAGGACAAGTGTGAAAATTAGATTGAGTATATATGGTTTTTTAAATTTACTGAAATACATTGTATATATTTAAGGTACACTTGTGACATGAATAAAACATGATTCCACATGGATTACACCGCCGTGATTTTACTGACCATGTATAAGTTGCGTCTGGACGGCGCTAATGCAGGACAAGTATGAAAATTAGATTGAGTATATATGGCTTTTTAAATTTACTGAAATACATTGTATATACTTAAGGTACACTTGTGACATGAATAAAACATGGTTCCACATGGGAATTACACCGCCGTGATT
The DNA here is from genome assembly GCA_031002005.1 of Vandiemenella viatica. Classification (NCBI taxonomy): domain Eukaryota; kingdom Metazoa; phylum Arthropoda; class Insecta; order Orthoptera; family Morabidae; genus Vandiemenella; species Vandiemenella viatica. The sequence goes on from JARYHS010009186.1 coordinate 235,201,630, forward strand.
TTACTGACCATGTATAAGTTGCATCTGGACGGCGCTAATGCAGGACAAGTGTGAAAATTAGATTGGGTATATATGGCTTTTTAAATTTACTGAAACACATTGTATATACTTAAGGTACACTTGTGACATGAATAAAACATGGTTCCACATGGGAATTACACGCCGTGATTTTACTGACCATGTATAAGTTGCGTCTGGACGGCGCTAATGCAGGACAAGTGTGAAAATTAGATTGGGTATATATGGCTTTTTAAATTTACTGAAATACATTGTATATACTTAAGGTACACTTGTGACACGAATAAAACATGGTACCACATGGGAATTACACCGCCGTGATTTTACTGACCATGTAAAAGTTGCGTCTGGACGGCGCTAATGCAGGACAAGTGTGAAAATTAGATTGGGTATATATGGCTTTTTAAATCTACTGAAATACATTGTATATACTTAAAGTACACTTGTGACATGAATAAAACATGGTTCCACATGGGAATTACACCGTCGTGATTTTACTGACCATGTATAAGTTGCGTCTGGACGGCGCTATGCAGGACAAGTGTGAAAATTAGATTGGGTATATATGGCTTTTTAAATTTACTGAAATACATTGTATATACTTAAAGTACACTTGTGACATGAATAAAACATGGTTCCACATGGGAATTACACCGCCATGATTTTACTGACCATGTATAAGTTGCGTCTGGACGGCGCTAATGCAGGACAAGTGTGAAAATTAGATTGGGTATATATGGCTTTTTAAATTTACTGAAATACATTGTATATACTTAAAGTACACTTGTGACATGAATAAAACATGGTTCCACATGGGAATTACACCGTCGTGATTTTACTGACCATGTATAAGTTGCGTCTGGACGGCGCTAATGCAGGACAAGTGTGAAAATTAGATTGGGTATATATGGCTTTTAAAATTTACTGAAATACATTGTATATACTTAAGGTACACTTGTGACATGAATAAAACATGGTTCCACATGGAAATTACACCGTCGTGATTTTACTGACCATGTATAAGTTGCGTCTGGACGGCGCTAATGCAGGACAAGTGTGAAAATTAGATTGGGTATATATGGCTTTTTAAATTTACTGAAATACATTGTATATACTTAAAGTACACTTGTGACATGAATAAAACATGGTTCCACATGGGAATTACACCTTCGTGATTTTACTGACCATGTATAAGTTGCGTCTGGACGGCGCTAATGCAGGACAAGTGTGAAAATTAGATTGGGTATATATGGCTTTTTAAATTTACTGAAATACATTTTATATACTTAAGGTACACTTGTGACATGAATAAAACATGGTTCCACATGGAAATTACACCGTCGTGATTTTACTGACCATGTATAAGTTGCGTCTGGACGGCGCTAATGCAGGACAAGTGTGAAAATTAGATTGGGTATATATGGCTTTTAAAATTTACTGAAATACATTGTATATACTTAAGGTACACTTGTGACATGAATAAAACATGGTTCCACATGGAAATTACACCGTCGTGATTTTACTGACCATGTATAAGTTGCGTCTGGACGGCGCTAATGCAGGACAAGTGTGAAAATTAGATTGGGTATATATGGCTTTTTAAATTTACTGAAATACATTGTATATACTTAAAGTACACTTGTGACATGAATAAAACATGGTTCCACATGGGAATTACACCTTCGTGATTTTACTGACCATGTATAAGTTGCGTCTGGACGGCGCTAATGCAGGACAAGTGTGAAAATTAGATTGGGTATATATGGCTTTTTAAATTTACTGAAATACATTGTATATACTTAAGGTACACTTGTGACACGAATAAAACATGGTTCCACATGGGAATTACACCGTCGTGATTTTACTGACCATGTATAAGTTGCGTCTGGACGGCGCTAATGCAGGACAAGTGTGAAAATTAGATTGGGTATATATGGCTTTTTAAATTTACTGAAATACACGTACATCATTAAAATATACTTATGATACAAATAAAACATGGTTCCACTTGGAAATTTGAAAGGTGGTGATTTTATTGACCATTTTATGGTGTTCGTCTTGAAACTGTAATTCAAATGCGCGGGCTCCTACAACTTTCTTTTTCTGTGTGCGCTGGTGGCGCCGTCTTAATGCGGCAGGTAGGAACTATACCCTTAGAAATCACAGCCTTCTAACCACACCTATTCTGCATGTGGTCATTTTTGTAAATCAAGAAGTGACAACATTTTTTTATGAACGGTGAGAAAATAATTATTATTTACGATAAAATCTATTATATAGCAAAAAAATTACTAATTTTAGACATTTGCAATCAGATGAATATCAAACATTTCTTAAAAAGGGAGTTTTTCAATAGTTCGCGATATAATTCAACCAAAATATTAAAAGAGAATGATGAAAGTGCAAATAATGGAAGTGTATTAAACATTTCTTAGTGATGAGGCATTGATGAATATGTGGTAGAGAAGAAACGACCGTGAGCGTAAACAATAATGTAGCAGCAATACTTTTGGTACGAAACAATAAAAAACATGCATTTTCCATATCTCCCAATACAAGTGACTAGAGCTTTGTGGAATGTGAAAAGGAGTAAATTTACAGAAAAATAATTACTTAACAATCTACATTTATATATAAGAAGATGCACTGCCACAGAATGATAGCTACATTAAATAAAACACCTACATTTACAGAAAGTCTATACCTGGCAGTGATTATTTTGTAGATACCTATCAAAGAAATTCTTCTATGTAGTAGAAGCACTTGTCAATTAAATAGTCTTTAATTTTTTCCCCTAAATTTTATCTTTTCCACTGCCAAATATTTAAGATGTGTTGAAAGCTTGTTGAAGATATGTATCCCATAATAGCGAATACTATTACAGCGATGAAACTAGCAAAGCGAAGAAAGATGAGACGTTATTGACAGTGAAGGTGTTTTCCTCCATGGTTTACATATTGGAGTTACAAGAAGAACCACGCATACACCAACTCGGGTGGAGAGCAATATCGACCTCCAACCTGGCATACGGGAGGACTGGGGTTTAAATCCACGTCCGTGGTCCTAACTGCGGTTTACCATGGATTTCCGCAATAACTCCAGGCAAATGCCTGGATGGTTCCTTTAAAATGTCATGGAAAATTCCCTTACATTACCTATTCCCTTAGGTTAGGTCGGCTAAAAAGGAACCCTGTGATCATACAGCCACACACCTCCCAGGCTTTACATGGGATGAATGTAACATGTAATAATAATAATAAGAATTTGTAGCAACCGTTTAGTCTGCACATTTGTAGATTTTAAAAAAGCATATGACTCAGTTGATCGAGAGTCATTATTCAAAATATTGAAAGAACAAGGCTTAGACCCCAAAACTCTTGCTTTAATACAACAAACACTAACAGAGACAAAGTCCAAAATAAAATCTTTAGGGGAGATATCAGAACCCTTCATTATTAAAACAGGAGTAAGACAAGGAGACGGACTTTCTCCGTTACTGTTCAACTGCGTCCTTGAAAAAGTGTTACAGGAATGGCGGAAACAAAAATCAATCCTTGGAATTGACCAGCCAATTATATTAGGCAGAGGAAAATTGAAGATAGATTGCCTAGCATTTGCAGACGACTTAGCAATCTTAACGCGTGACATTGCAATAGCCAAAAACAGATCGAACTGTTGAAAGAAGTAGCGGAGAAAGTGGGTCTACAGATTTCATTCGAGAAAACAGAATTTATGACCTGCAATAAAGAAACGCCAAAATACATGGAGACAAATATGGAAAAATTAAACGAGTCTCATACTTCAAGTATCTCGGTGAAACAATCCAAGAGAACGGAACTGAAGCAAAAGCTAATGAAATTAGATGCCAAAAGATGGAAACAGCTTATCGCCTAACACAAAATGTCTACAACAAAAAATGCATCTCCAAGCACACAAAACTGAGACATTACAATACAGTTATTAAACCTGAATGTCTTTATGGATCAGAAACACTTATTTTTAACAGAAAAAAAGATATAGAAAACATTGAGAAAAAAGAACGCAAAATTATAAGGAAAATTTTGGGCCCAAGACTCATAGGAGACCAGTACAGACTCAAAAGTAATCAGGAAATTCTACAATATGCAGACATTCACAGTGATATTAGAAAACGCCGACTAAAATTTTATGGACACATCAAAAGAATGAACCCTAACAGACTTACAAGACAAATAGTTTGAATTCTATGAAAACCGAAGTAAATCAATATCGGATACAATGAAATGGATTGGAGAAATCAAGAAAGACCTCAAATTAGCAGGAATTGTTCCAGAAGATTTCGAAAACAGAGACACATTTAAATAAAAAATTCACAAGTGGCAAGTTTACTGGGAGGAAAGATTAAAGAAAAGACCAGGAACAACATGGTCAGATGAGAGGAAAGAAGCCCACAGCAAGCGTATGAAGGAAATATGGGCTCAAAGGAAATCGAACAAACGCTTCTGAGTACTTTGCGTAGTCCTAATGGGCTTATCCGCAAATAATAATAATAATAATAATAAATAGACATGCATAGTAGTTCAGAAGCGATAAGAGCGACGGTTATCATTGTGTACTTTTGCTTCTCTCTTATAAGGATAGTAGGCCTACATAGAAGGAGCCTCCACGAAGATTACAATTTGTACAAGATAAAGTAATGGGGCATACTCAATGAAGGCGCTCCAGAAGGCAAATTCTATAACCACCACAGCACACTAAAGCGTCTAATCATTGCATCACTCTCCGGCCGGTGAATTTTTGGCATAAAAAGACAATTTAATTTTATTGCGATGGAGGGCTAGCTCCGGTGGCAATTTCCCTATACACTCATTTCTCCCCTTTCCTGTACCCACCCTACTTTTTACCTCTACAAATTTCAACTTTAAATTCTTTCAGCGTTTTTTGGTAAATTATTCGTCATTTCTCTTCGTAACTTTTTCCATTTAATCCCTGACCTTCTTACACATGGAAGATAATCTAACACACTCTTGTGCCTGAAATCTAGTACCAGCTTAACGTCATGGTGATCTTTTTTCTTCCATTCAGTACACCTAATTCATACACCAATATCTGTTCACGCCTCATCACAAATATACGCCATTCCGGCTACTTTATCATATCGGTTACTGACTGTGTACTACAGTAATTTCTAGAGACAACTCTAGGAGCCCTTGTTTGCAACCCCTCAAACTCCTGTATTTGATACCCAAAAATGTATGTCCCGTACTAATCCACCAAATTCAAGCAATGGTGTGACCAAAGTTTTTGTACATCAGATCCCTTACTTCTCAGATCTCTTACATCCTCTTATCACTCTCCAGCAAGTGAATGATTTTGAAAATATTTCCTACTACCTGTCCAATGTGTCCTGCCCATTTGAGTTTGCTATCAAACGTTATGTCAAATTTCAACAAGCAATTCTTTCTCCACCTTATAACCATAATACACCTTTAATTTTTTACTTGTCTACCTAATAAGCAGACTCCATTGCATTTATCTTTATCCCATGTTTATCTACTCCGCTAGATCCTCTGGGCAGATCACCTTGCAGCTGCTCACAACTGTCTATCATTTTGATGATATTATATTATAACATTATGTCATCTGCAAACAACTTAACTTATGATAGTATAAATGTCTTATTATTATACGAATTATGTAATGTACACTCATTTTAATGGAAAGATTAGTATTCAACATTATCAGACGTGTCTGTGAGGAACGTAAGTAGTTTACAAGTCGGTAACATGGCTTTAGGCAAGAATATTCATGCGAATCTCATTTTGAAGTTTATATGCAACTATTTCTGATGGAATGGACAGGGGAGGTAGTTTGGCTAATCTTTCAAAGACTTTTTTTGTCAGATTGAGCCATAAAACGGTGGTAAACAAGGTTGAGAGTTGATTAGAAGGTGAATTATAAGGTAGAAAGCAAACGTTATTGTAGGAAATGCAGTATCAAAAGTAGTTCCACAGCGTAGTGTCTTGGGATTATTACTATTAGGTATTCTAATTAATGATTGAGTTGATGGTTTATTATCAGAAGTTAGATTGTTTGCAGATGACAGAATATTATAAATAGGATCAAAATAGTAGAAGACTGTAAACGGCGGCAGGGTGATCTAGATGGGTGAGTCAACATGGGTTAAAATAAATGCAAAGTTCCAGCTTATTAGGTACACGGATGAAACGTTAAAGATTCCCACTGGGTCCCTTGATGTCTAACCAAACAGAATAAAGAACAAAGGAGAACCCTCTGTGCGAAACTGCTTGCTCGTCTTGAGGCTGAGGGTGACAATTTCTTGTCAAACATTGTTACTGGCGATGAAACATGGTTCATCACTTCGAACCCGAAATAAAATGGCAATCAATGGAGTGGCACCACACCCACTCCCCTACCAAGAAAAAGTTTAAAGCTGGTAAAGTCATGGCTACAGTCTTCTGGGACGGTGAAGGGGTTATTCTGATTGATGTCCTTCCCCTTGGTCAAACGATCAACTCTGAGGTTTGTTGTGCTACTCTTCGAAAATTGAAGAAACGGCTTCAGCGTGTTCGCAGGCACAGAAATCAGAACAAACTTCTCCTTCTTCATGACAACGCAAGACCTCACACAAGTCTTCGCACCCGAGAGGAGCTCACAAAACTTCAGTGGACTGTTCTTCCTCATCCACCCTACAGCCCCGATCTAGCACCGTCGGATTTCAAGGTGGCGTAAAGTCGTAATAGTGTTGTGTGCGAACGAAGACTTTCCCGGCGTGTCGATGCAATGAACTCTTCACAGGTTTGCTGCCGGATAGCGTTTGTGAACGACAAGCTTTCGGCGACCAACTCCGTCGCCATCTTCGGGTCTGATGTCTCTGGTCGCCGCAGCGCTAACATCAGACCCGAAGATGGCGACGGAGTTGGTCGCCGAAACTTGTCGTTCACAAACGCTATCCGGCAGCAAACCTGAGTTCATTGCAAAATAGTGTTGTGTTACTAAAAGATTGGGAAATAACATGGTGAATTTGAATGCTGAATAAAATAACCTCTGTTTCAGAAAAAAATGTGTTGCATTACTTATTGAGCGACCTTCGTAATTTACAAATCTGTAAATTAGTGTGCAAATTTATGAAATAATAAACATTTTTTAGCTCATTGAATGAAATTTAATGTTCAGCGTCATCATCATCCTCTTCATCTGAAACATGCAAATCCTCCGCAATCTCAACACATTAGCGAATACTTTAGTCCAGAATGCACACATACACACAGATTTCTGCAAATTTAGGAGATGGTTCTGAGTGTGGGAGTCGTGTAGTAACTGGCACTAGAGTTAACTTATCAATTCAATGTCTGCCGTCAAGGAAATATTTCCTTCAAATGATGCTCCAAGTGATGTGTTGAGTGAAGAAACAATTGTATTTATCGACGGAGGCTATCTCCTAAACCCTGTGGTGTGGCCCAGAGTAACAACTTTCGTCGTTTCTGCAAAGTATATGAACCTTTTGTGGTTATAAATCCTCTTCTTTAGTTATCATCGTTTTAGACGGATATGAAAACATGATAAAGAAAGGGGAAAAGCTCCATGGATGAGCCGAAAGGAAAAATTCTGCCAACATTTTCGCTCAGCGCAACACAGCCATCACTTCACACGAAAAAGTAAGTACAAAAATCTGCTTGTTGAATTACCGTGAAAAAAATCCAGAGTGCGGGAGTCGTGAAACTGAACACCATAGAGGTCAAGAGATAGTGTTAATCTCAAATGATACGGATGTTCTGGTAATACTGATAGCAAGAGTTAGTGAAGATAATCGGATAAACGTCGTTCATCTTGCCACAAGCAAAACCACCGGCAAGGTCTTCCAAGTTGCTAAAGTCTGCAAATCTATTGCACACATGAAAAAAATGTGCACTCTTTTGTCATACTTCACTAGGTGCGACACTACAAACACCCTTCTCAGCAAAGAAAAGAAAAAAAAAAAAAAAAAAACCAAGGGAGACATACTATTTGCAGGATAGACATTTGCCGCAGCCCTCTATGAAAATTTCAAATCCCAACGTCAAAATCTGGATCAATTTCGGGTGATAAAATCGCAAACAAACCAGTCACTGCGTTCTTCCAACTTGCGTCCCTTTCGCCAACATCTGAAGCATTCTCTGAGAGTATACTTACAAATTCAGGAATGGCAAGGCAATTCTTTAAACCTGAAGGACTGGAGCTGGAAAATACACAATCGAGCTCTACTGCCTGTGACCACCTGACTCCCACATACGCAGGATCATCTTTATTTGTGGTCGTTCAATTTCTAGGGCATTTCCGGAAATCGGTGGGAATGTGTGTTTTGGGCTGGGGTTTTTGTTAATGTATTGCAGAGAAATAGCTATTACTTTATCGGTTTATTTCTGTGAGTACATATATAATTCCAAGAACACAAAATCTCAGCACGCTGAAATCTGTGTTGTTTCTGAATGTTTCGTCATCCGTTTATCACAAAAAATATGACCAAAATATCTTCTAATACAGAAACTATGTTCTAAAACTTTGATAATGCATTTTGACCTCATAACTTTGATAGTTTGTCAGCAAATTATTATTATTTTAATAGCGATGGAGCTAACACTCCGGTGGCGATTCCCCCATTCATCCATTTACCCCCTTTTCATATACATTTTTTTAAAAAAAATTTCTTTTATAATTGGAATGTTAAATTCCTCCCCCATTTAGTATAATGATTTACAAATTTGAATTCTAAATTTCTTAAGAAGTTTTTGGAAAATTATTCATCACTACACCTGTTAATTTGTTACAATCCTTGACACCCTTACCAACAACAACAAAAATAGTTTTCCCACCCCCCTTATGCATGAATATCCTCGCAAGCTCCATCACCAACATATGCCATGTACATTCCCAGCACTTTCTTCACCCTTCTCCTTTCCTCTGAGTCCCAACACAGTTCCCTTATATCAGTTACTGACTGGGTCCTGCGTTAATTTCCACAAACAAATCTAGCTGCTCTGCTTTGCACACCTTCCAACTCCTGTATTTGATAACCAAAATGCGAGTCCCAAACACTACCATATTCAACCAATGGTCTGAACAAAGTTCTGTAACCCAACTCCCTAACTTCTCTGGTACATCCTCTCCAGTAAATGAAGGATTTTGTAACCTTTTAGTACCACCTTCTCAATTGAGTATCAAACATCATGCCAAAATATATACACTTCAAGCTTTCAACAAGCAATCAACACTATAATAATAATCAACATTTTGCTTTTTATCTGTGTACCTAATAAGTTGACTTTTCTTGGGATTTATGCTCATTCCATGCTGATCTAACCATTTGAGTATTATATCCAGGTCACCCTGCAGTTGTTCAGTCTTCACCTGTTTCATGGGCGCCGGGAGGGGGGTGCACTTGCACCCCTGACATCCCGGGTCTCCGTCTGGGCAGTAGTAGAGCTAAAAAAAGAAAAAAAAAAGGTCGCCCAGCCCGGAAATTTTTAGGCCGATAGGGTGGGGGACTCCAATGCATCCCTGGTGCACCCCCCTACATCCCGGGTCGCCGTCTGGGCAGTAGTAGAGCTAAAAAAAGAAAAAAAAAAGGTCGCCCAGCCCGGAAATTTTTGGGCCGATGAGGGGGGGGGGGCACCAATGCAGCCCTGGTGCACCCCCCTAGAAGCAATCCTGCCGGCGCCCATGACCTGTTTTGATCCTATTGTATAATGAACAGCAATGGTCCCAACACAGTACCCTGTGGCACTCCCATATTTTCTTCCACCGCTTTTGATAATTTATTTCCTACTCCAACACCTTGCTTTCTGGCTTTTAAGCATTTCTCTAAGGGAGTGTGGATAAACCATGTAGCTCCATTTTGGCCTCCTGTGAAACCCCCCCCCCCCCTCATTGCCCTATGTGGCTTTTTCCACTAACCCCCCCCCCTCCCCCCATGTAGCTTTTCTTCTATTGATTCCAGAAGACATTTTGTATTGTTTTCTCTTGTCAGACAATTGTGAATTACATACGGATATAATTAACCGAGGGAAATAAATATTCACATGCTGTTGTATGTTCTGTTCCTAATTTCAACTGTAAAAAAATGTTATGAAAGGAAAACTACGTGGCCTGGCTCGGAACCACCCCTCCCCCCACCTTGCCTAGTGTAGCCTTCCAGCCAACCTCGCCCTCCCCTGGATGGAGCCACGTAGTTTGTGCACACTCCCTAACCAACAAGTAACGTTTTTATCCAATCCAATAGATTTCAGTTTATTTAAAACCATTTTATGGCTCACTCTGTCAAATGCCTTAGAACGATCTAGTGCCACACTATCAGCTTGGCCTCCCTTGTCCAATACATCTGAAATATCTTACATATAGCCCACCATCTGGGATTCACATGAATATCCTTGCCTGAAGCCATGTTGTCGATCCGAAAACCAGTTTCTTCCTCACAGACAGTACTGATATAGTTGCATATCAATCTCTCCATAATTTTGACTATCACTGATGTTAAACTAATTGGCCTGTAATTTTCAACCCTATTTGTAACTCCTCCTTTGTGAACCAGTACTACTATCGCTCTTTTCCGATCCTCTGGTAAGCAGCAAGACTTCAGACTCATTTTAAATCAAATTTCAAGGTGAGGTAAAATATCCTATCCCACAATCTTTAATAAAACTGTAGTAATATTATTGACACCAGCCCCTTTAAGTTTTTTTAGTTTTCTGAGATCCTTCACAATTTCATGAGAATTTATTTCAAATTTTGTGGTTTCCTCATTTATACTTTTAGTGAGACTCTCCTCCGATTCATTCCCTCCCTTCACAGGATGATAGTCCCTAGTTGTATTACTAAACCAGTCACTCAATATCTCTTCAAAATCAGGGGTAATTATAAAATAAGCCACTTTTGTACTTGCTTCATAATAAAATGTTTGTTTTTTACAATACTTATATTCAAATCTATACCTTCATCCTATGTTTGCCTCTCAAAATTACTTGTAGTATAATTAAATGATTCTAAGGCTGATATTTTGAGAACGACAAGATGCTTATACTGATTACAGCATTCAAGTCCTTATGCCCCTTGACCTGAAAAACCACCATATCCCCCACACCCCTACAGCTACTGACATGCAACCACCTTGGTGCACAATGGAAGACTCGAGGCTGCTGCTGCTACTACTACATACAAACACCAGTGGCCTGCAGTGGGTAGTTGTGGCTGCAAAGTGAAATATAGGGACACACACTTATATGATTATGCCTGATACTACACTGTTATGCAATGGTTATCCTCTTCCATTTGTCTAGCGTGCAATAAAACATTACCAAGGCTAACATTTTAAATGTTACGAATTTACAATGATTTGGCACTCGAGCCCTTTTGATCTGGGAAAAACTATGACACAGGCACTCAAGAGGTGGGGGACTTTTCACAATTTGTTTCTTAAGTAGTAAGGAATGTATGTGCCAAATTTCAGCTGTTTATTTTTTGAGATTATCCCTAAGATCTGTCTATAATGACTAGACCATACCTGAATATTGTTACCACTGTACAAACTCTAAAAAACTAAACAATCCCAAAAATATACCTGATAACTTCCACAATTAAGATAGTAGCAGCAACATTAACAACCAATCCCATAATAGTGAATTCTGAGCGATTCTGGAAGCAAGGAAGCTCTTGAATTCACAAACTTAGTAGCCACAGTTTCAAACAGTTGAAATATAATAATTACTTTATGGTCAACTTTAGCAAATACTAAAATATGTGGGTTGTGGACCAGTTTGCTCAAATGCTGATAATATTGGTAAATAAATACTGCCAAAGTAATTGAATGTTTGTTCGTTTATTTACTGCCTGTACACGTTTCACTTCTCTAATGAAGTATCTTCAGCAATATTTCATTTTATGATTCATTGCATTATTTATCCTCAGCAGCAGTGATTGTTTTTTCTTTCTCGGTAGTAGGGCATTTTCTTGTTGTTGCACAAGTAACTAGCACTACACTGCACTGTATGTTTTGTGCAAATGGCTGTCTACTTTTAAGTTTAAAAATCTCATTTTTTAAGAGCATTTAGTAAAATACAAAAGTAATACTTAGGAGAAATGATAAGCTGAAATTCTCAAGCATTGTCAACACATTGATCTCAAAGTTTTTGCTGCATATTTATATAATGGTAATGTAGCATCACTATTAATTTATCACAGTGGTCTTGCTGAGTGCTATGTGGGCAACCAGAGTTCAATCGCTGATAAAGTTACTTATTTGGCCATACATTCTATTTCATATGTGCACTCAATAATTTATTTTAATTATTAATACTTTTATATCACTAAATTTTTGTTTTGGTGTAGCATTAAGATTTAGTTACAATTTTCTGACCCTGCTTCTATTAGAATTGCTCAATGGACTGATCCATAATGGCACAGAGTACTTCTTAGAACTGTAACAGAATAATTTATAAATTCAAGAGAGCCTCCCATCAAGTATATTACAAATAAGCCAATAAATATCAGCAGAAAAGCATAGACACCAAATTTCCAATCAGTTTCTACACATAATGATGGTGGCTTGGAAAATTCTTGGCCTCCTCTACTAGTTTGTGTTGCAATGGTAAATCTAAAGAACATAATTTGCAAAAAGTAATTATTGCAAATTTTCCATTTCATGGTTCAATGATAGCATGACACAGGTCTTCAGTGATGAGTATTTTCAGACAACACCCTCAATTGGCTAGCTGGCTAAATTTTAAAAATAAGTAAATACTTTACCTTATTATCTACTTACTCAAAAAAGTATATTTTTCAAAGGACTCGAACATTTACATTATATATTTTGCATTTTTAAAAACGATTTTAAATTTACCTCAAAAACGCTCAAGACCGTCATGGCATCTTGAACGACGTCACGCCACCGAAACAAACCAAACAGCCATGTATGTATTCGGCAGGTGTCAGTTTTCTTTAATTAAAAATGAATTTCCATAAGTACTGTGTAGTGCCCCAGTGTAAAAGCACATGAATAAAAATGTCAAACAAGTTATTTATAAAAGTTCCAAATAATGAACAAATATGGAAAAAGTGGTTTAAAACTAGCAAGGAGGGAGGATGCTCATAGTTTATCTGCAGATTTAAGAATCTATTTTTGTGACGATCATTTTGATGTAAGTGTTTGTGCACAATAAATATATATATATTAAAATTAAGGAAGGAAAGGGAATATGACCCAGCAACTTACCACAGATGAAGGCGGCTGGGACGACGAACAAAAACAAACACAAGAGAAGTGCAATATTTCGGCCTACAGCAGCCTTAAACGTGCAGAAGGTGAAGCCCCAGGCGGCGTCACATGTGTACACATAGACAGCCGACTGGTGAATGGCGTCTCAGGCACGGATGGTAGTTTAGGTGGTGGGAGGGGGGGGGGGAGTAAGCTCAAATATTAGATCGATAATTGATACTGATAACGATATGTTATTATTGAAAGAGATGAAAATAACTGGGTGGGGATATATATATATATAACTATAATTGAAAAGTAAATAATGTAAGTAGCATGGCAAATAGTAAATACAGAACTAAAAAAAAAAAAAAAATTATATATAAATGGTAAGATAATAAGTGCTGGGTCTAGTGGGCAGAAATTATTGGAGATTGAGGCCAGGAGGATGTCTGGTGTCAAGGATATCTGGTAGGACAAGTTCCCATCTACGAAGTTCAAGAGGGGGGTCGTATTGTTAGGGAAAACTCTGATTGCTCTAACTGAAAAACAGATGTTCAAATATTGATTTTGTGGGAACTGGCATGTTTTGCAACTGGATGGGCTCATTGTTAGTATAGACTGTCTGCCTGTGGCCATTCATTCTGATAGCTAGGGGATTGGTTGTGAGGCCTATATATGAGCTGGCAGCAATGGAGGCATGTCAGTTGGTCTATGAGGTGTGTTGGTCATGCAAGTAGCATGATCAATGATAGGGAATGTCTCACCTGTTGTAGGATTGGAGTAAGTGGTAGTGGCGGGTGCATGCTGTATGTTTTTACAACGGGGTCATATTGCATGGGAATGAACCCCTGTGGCAGTCTGGCGAATTACTTGGTGAGTACTTGTGGACCAAGATATTACTAAATCGGTGGTCTGCTAAAACATGTGCGAGGGGCAGTGGGTAGAATTTTATGGAGGATGGTGGCATCTCGGGAAGGAACGTAGAAAATCATGTCCACCTGGCGAAGGATTAGGTTAATGGACTCGAGACCAGGGAAGTACTGAGTGATGAAGGCGGGGCTGTGGTTAGTATCAAGGGGTACTGACTTGGAGTGGCTGTGTGAAGGAAGGGCTATGGACGGGAGATTTGTTTGTGTACCTAAGTCAGGAGGGTAGCTCCGGGAGATGAGATGCTCCAGACAGGTTTTCTGTGTATGGGAAAAGAGACTTGTTCATCAGAGCAGATTCGCCTGCCCCGGAGGGCCAGACTGTAAGGAAGGGAACGTTTGATGTGCAAGGGATGACAACTGTTGAAATGAAGATATGCTGCAGATTGGTCGGTTGATATGAACAGAAGTATGTAGGCGCCCGTTATGCAAGGAAATCGTCAACATCAAGAAGGTAACATGAGTATGGGAGTACGTCCAAGTAAAGTTGATGGAGTGGTTGGTTTAGGGAGTTGAGGAAGTCTATTAGATGTATGCTCATCGTGGTCCAGATCATAAAGATGTCGTCTATGTATCTGAACCACACAAGAGGTTTAATGGGAAGATTGCTGAGGAATCGTTGTTCCAGACGGCCCAAGAAAAGGTTTGCATAGGATGGTGCCATGCGAGTGCCCATTGCAGTACCACGTAACTGGTGGTAAATTTGTGAATTTGTGAATTTCCTTTAATTCACAAATTTACCACCAGTTACGTGGTACTGCAATGGGCACGGCATGGCACCATCCTATGCAAACCTTTCTTGGGCCGTCTGGAACAACGATTCCTCAGCAATCTTCCCATTAAACCTCTTGTGTGGTTCAGATACATAGACGACATCTTTATGATCTGGACCCACGATGAGCATCATCTAATAGACTTCCTCAACTCCCTAAACAACCACTCCATCAACTTTACTTGGACGTACTCCCATACTCATGTTACCTTTCTTGATGTTGACATTTCCTTGCATAACGGGCGCCTACATACTTCTGTTCATATCAAACCGACCAATCTGCAGCAATATCTTCATTTCAACAGTTGTCATCCCTTGCACATCAAACGTTCCCTTCCTTACAGTCTGGCCCTCCGTGGCAGGCGAATCTGCTCTGATGAACAATCTCTTTCCCAATACACAGAAAACCTGTCTGGAGCTCTCATCTCCCGGAGCTACCCTCCTGACTTAGTACACAAACAAATCTCCCGTGCCATAGCCCTTCCTTCACACAGCCACTCCAAGTCAGTACCCCTTGATACTAACCACAGCCCCGCCTTCATCACTCAGTACTTCCCTGGTCTCGAGTCCATTAACCTAATCCTTCGCCGTGGACATGATTTTCTACGTTCCTTCCCCGGGATGCGCACCATCCTCCATAAAATTCTACCCACTGCCCCTCGCACATGTTTTAGCAGACCACCGAATTTAAGTAATATCTTGGTCCACAAGTACTCACCAAGTAATTCGCCCAGACTGCCACAGGGTTCATTCCCATGCAATAGACCCCGTTGTAAAACATGCAGCATGCACCCAGCCACTACCACTTACTCCAATCCTACAACAGGTGAACATTCCCTATCATTGGTCATGCTACTTGCATGACAACACACCTCATATACCAACTGACATGCCTCCATTGCTCCAGCTCATATATAGGCCTCACAACCAATCCCCTAGCTATCAGAATGAATGGCCACAGGCAGACAGTCTATACTAACAATGAGGCCCATCCAGTTGCAAAACATGCCAGTTCCCACAAAATCAATAATTTGAACATCTGTTTTTCAGTTAGAGCAATCAGAGTTTTCCCTAACAATACGACCCCCTCTGAACTTCGTAGATGGGAACTGTCCTACCAGAATATCCTTGACACCAGACATCCTCCTGGCCTCAATCTCCAATAATTTCTGCCCACTAGACCCAGCACTTATTATCTATACCATTTTTATATATATATTTTTTTTTTTTTTAGTTCTGTATTTACTATTTTCCATGCTACTTACATTTATTTTACTTTTCAATTATAGTTATATATATATATATCCCCACCCAGTTATTTTTCATCTCTTTCAATAATAACATATCGTTATCAGTATCGATTATCGATCTAATATTTGAGCTTACTCCCCCCCCCCTCCCACCACCTAAACTACCATCCGTGCCTGAGACGCCATTCACCAGTCGGCTGTCTATGTGTACACATGTGACGCCGCCTGGGGCTTCACCTTCTGCACGTTTAAGGCTGCTGTAGGCCGAAATATTGCACTTCTCTTGTGTTTGTTTTTTGTTCGTCGTCCCAGCCGCCTTCATCTGTGGTAAGTGCTGGGTCATATTTCCTTATCCTTCCTTAATTTTATTGCCTTAAAGCTTTTTCCTGCTCATTGTTATTATATATATATATACAATATATATAAATCTCGGGCAAAAACTGACGAATTTTGCACAACCACTACTTTTCAAGTATTGATAAGATGGTAAGGTACGAGTTGAAGTTGTTTTGGTTTTACGATTTAAATTCTGACGTTTAATATAATAAACACTCTGGCAGCTATATAATTACCATGGTGCACAATCTGATCATAGATTCTTATGCAGCTCGATAAAACAAATCGAAAATAAAGATTTTTTAAAAGATATCTCAAGAACAAAGAGAGATGTTAGGCTGATATTGAAGCTTAAAGCAGACTGGAAATTGCATAGCATAGTATAGCTGTAAAATTTGCCACACTGTTTTTGAGGATATTCTTTTCTATGAAAGATGTATTAGTTTAGCTTTACCACTTGCTTATACTTTGCAAATGTACCCAAAAACCACTATTAATTAATTTAGAAAATGTATGTCTAATTAATAGGTTATTGCTTACAAAACTGAAATAATGCTATTTAGCTTGTGTATACTAACATCGAAGTTTTAACACTGTGGAATTCTGATGAGATAAAGCAATGTTTGAAGCAAAAGATCTGCCAAGTGTACGGTGTCAATTTTTGGCAAATTGTTAATGTTGCTTTGCTAAATCCTGTTCCATAGCAAATTACACTTGTTCTTTCAACATATAACTTATTAAAGTGACAAAAATTGCTACAAACGAATAATTTACCAAGTAACCCATTCTGTTCCATGAAAATTTCAACAATAACTTCAGCATTTCGGGCGGTATGATTAATGCTTTCTCAAGGCCGTTTGCGGTCACGTGACTGAATGTCCGATTTTGTCGAGTTTATTTTCTGAAAATAATAATAATCTTTATCTTTTATAGTAAATAATTTTTTGTTATCTCCTTAGCATGATTAATCATTAAAAACTACTATGCATATGATTTATTCTTAGTGGACACAAGCCTATAGTCAATTCTCTTCTTCCCCACCACATATAACAAGCAGTAGCATCTGCCTATATATATTTGTGGGTAATTCCACAAATGATTTCTCAGGCTTCTGCAGCCTCTTTGTTAATGACTACTAGATTTTCGGGATGTAATTGCAGCTAAAAGCTTAGATTATTAAATAAACAACGCTGCACACGAGAATCTAGTAATCATTAATGCTACAAACATTGTTCTACCTTGTAATCAGCACAGCAACAACTTCGAACCCAATTCTAACTGACTTTTAATCTCTATTTGCAGTCCCTATATTTCATTTGTGGCCAATCTCTTAATTTATGTTTGTCGAACTATATAGCATAATTTTTTGGTGTTCTTGTAGCAGCAACTGCTTGTTCACAACTAATAAACTAATAAGAGAAAAGTGAATAATGTTGCAAGGTAACATAATTTGAAATAGATTAGAGGAAGTTAACCCATCATTTAATAAATCTGGTAATAGGGGGCTTACACTGACACGAAGTACGATGAACACACAGAATATAATATTTTGTGTAAAAAAATTTAATGCATATGGCACTGTTGGCCGTGAAATCCTTGTAGGGTCCATCTGCTGTGAAGAGAGTTTTCTGATTTACCGCATATGCACTCTTGTTGCGGCAGCAATTGCCTAACCCAGTAATCATACCGGGGAACTACAGTTTAACCACAGAACATTCTGGCATATTTCAGATTACACAAGCTGTGAGGATCAGGTTAAGGGGCTTCCAAAATCCCCACTGAGACAAGGGATTTGAAGTGGGGAACTTCCTATTTCCAGTTCATTGTTTTAACCACAGAGCCACCAGACTACATATTTATGCAGGAATCCAACACGCTGACCTAATGTGGGCACTCTCAGTAATGATTGTCATATAAATCTCTCACATGACTGAAGGGTGCATTTAAAGCATTTTTTAAATTTGTTGTTCATCTTATTTCTTGTCACTGAACTCTTGTGCCCTTGTGCTGTGGTAATTGATGAATTTATTTCCTTTACCATAACTTATAATTTTCTTTTGTTTGTAATTTCTTACAATAGTCAAAAACAATGACAGAACAAATATTTGTACTGTACTATAACTGATTACCATCCACAGTATTAAAAGAAGAGGCAATATGATTCAATCAGGCACATAGTTATTTTTAATTTTTAATTTTATCAAGGCTGTAAACATAAAAAAATAAAATTGATAAAAATCATTTAAATGAAAATGAGAGTTAGGATGGGAATGACTCAAATTTCAGTTGCACAGCAACCGGTATATCATAACATCTAAACCAATGCAATTATTAACTGAATGATAAAAATCTTAACAATTTCAATATACATTTAGTAATTTTGACAATGAAATAAATTTTGCTACAAATAATTTCATAAGTTGCAGCAAAATGCCAAAAATATTCTGGTTCTCAATCTCATGACAGAGGAATTCACAGTTGGAAATGAACTGAGAACAAAGTTGTGAAATAGTTTTGGCATTATGCTGTTGTCACACAGCAGAAATATAAAAATACAAACTACTCAATTCTTGTTAGTAACAAGAAACCTGTATTGTGCAGATCTTTTAAAGTGGTCAGGAAAAAATGAAAAATTCTAGTTCAACTTATGCACTAACATAGTTGGAAGGCAGTTTTATACACTTAAAAAAATAACATTGCATATTAAAATTATTCTTAAAGATACAAAAATACAAAAAGAAAAATAATAAAGGTCTCTTCTGAAAGGAAAACAATCTAGTTTTCCTCTAATAACCTCCTCAAATCAACTGTCACCTTAAAAAAGGGATAATATGGTGCATACCTCAACTGAGGTCCTGCACGAGATTCATGAACCACTCGAAAGAAAATCTTCCGATACACGGGTGTGTTCGCGAGTTTTACCCGTCAGTAAGAACAATAATGCCTATAGTAAGGCACTCGTGCTATTAAGAGTTAAAAAGCAACGAATGGCAGTCGAGCTGCGAACGCAGGAGAGGATAGAACATACTGAACTGACCTGTCCACTGCAGCGTACGTACTCATGCCGAGGGTTAATTACAAATGTAACAGATATAAAAATGTATTCAATAGCGATATGCAACAAAGTTACCTCGCAAGCGCGCTACCTACTGACACAACCGACAAAGCTGCCACCGTAACTATCGTGCGAAGGTGCCTACACAAGTAATAGTGCAAAAATAAATGACCTTTACTCGAGCAAAAACTTCCAGCTGATAACAACCTTTACAATGAACCACTGGGGCCAAACTGACCACCTATTATGTCCCATTTTAGGAACATCTTCAACAAATGAACCAACCCATATGGCCAGACAGAAGACTCTTTAGAAAGCACAAGGTACTGCAATTATTCCACACTTAAAATTAAATGAGGCAGCAGCTATGAAATACAGAGCAGAGATATACAAAATAGAGATTCAAGAAGGTGAAAAAAAACAATAAGGAGGTGAACAAGATTTTATAAAAGGTAATTTTGTAAGGTGGGGTTCTCTTGGTAATCACCTTTTCTAGCCCCACATGCAGGGATTCCTAGGACTCCATTTATGGAACATGCCACGAGACTGATCAGAAATGAAAAGTGAACAGTCACAGGAATGAACGGTTACCCTTAAATACTTATACATATACATGTATATTATATATAAAATGTACTGTCCACCAGTATCAATTCCAGTCACAAAATGCTACAGTCTTTAAGCGCGGAACCTATGGCAAATGCAATGGAAGGAGAGAGATGCCACGCAGCGGAGTTTCTCTCCCCAGAACACAAAACGGCTGACGGTGCCGACGGAGAGAAAGGTGTACAACACTGCACAAGCTATCACACAGATAAATGCGTTTAGAGTCCTGGAGCAGGCTACACATATGTTGCCTGGTCCTCTGGCCGGCGCTTTCCTGGCCCGTACTGCCCGATGAATGAGCCGTCCTCAGTGAACTTGCCTGTAACAAAAAAAAGAAGAAATGCATAGTGTCAGTAATCAAAGTGTGTCGATCGCAGAGAACTCTAAATTCGAGGTATAATTTAGCAGCTGTAACAAAATGTTGATCTTGGTTGGCATCAAGCTGATAAACTCGAAAATTCTGTACTGTAGAGGCAATGATGGAATGAAAATTCCCCCCTTCCCCTCACAATAAATTAAAGTTAAGCCAAGGGGAAAAAATGTATTCTTTGTAACACATTACACTGATTGGTGTGGGAAGACATTCTGAAAATGAGAATGCCAGAAATACAATGGAAAACTCAAACTGAATCAGTACTATTAACTACAATTTGTGAAAAATTACGCTTTCTAGAGGAGTAAATAAATTAATGGCGTCACTTAAGCAACAGGTTGGGGCGGAGGTTACAACGAATCAAATTGACCATTCACTCATGTTTCTTTTCACATATTAACAGCAGTGTAATTTTAAGTCCTGGAACTGGGGTTTTGGTTTATTTTAAATAGTATATAGGCGACAAGAAATGATATTCTAATTTCTCAACTACAAGCAGGCTGTAATCAGATATAATAACTGGATAACATTAAAAGCTAATTATGACAAGGTGACCAACTCCATTCAATGTATTCTGAAAATTTAAAACAAAAAATAACATTTATCATTTAAAATTTTCAAAAACAACTTATTGCACCCTAATAAGCACCAATGACCCTATTCAGAATAAGTAAATATCAACTACTTAGAGAAAGATTTTTTGCATGTTCATAAATTACTCCTAGTACTTTTCCTTTGGCAAGTTACCAACAAAGAAAGCAGACCAAAGTTGAAGGAGGATCCTCACGAAGATAGAACCTGATCTCTGCTCACCTGGGGACTACACAAGGGTTGCAAACCCTCCACCTCCAGATGCTGTCTCTGCTTTGCGCTGCTGCCGGCCGTACTGACCGATGAATGACCCGTCCTCATTCATACCTTCTGCAGTGCCAAGCAAAAATAAAAATGTAATAAAAATATAATACATAATAAAAACAAAAGAACAAAAACAGAAAAAGTAAATGAATCATAATAAGCAATTTAACAGAGCCAAAATAAATTAACTAATAAACAAAATACTTTTTCGTACATTAACAACTTATAAACAAAAACAACCAAGGAAGTAGAAAAGCCCCTCCCAGTACTCCAAACCCTTTTTCCCTGGTTTCCCATTTTTGACAAATTGAATTCAGTGATTTGACTTAACTTTTGTGTCAACAATTGTCTGATGCCCATGAAGTATTAATTATAAGTGACGAAGATCATAAAACAAATTTTTAAGATTTTAAAAATCATGCTCCGACAATACAAGCACAGTGAAATGTAAATTGAATTTCAGCAATTTTCATAACATTGTTATACATTCAAATCAGTCTTCTGCATCCATGAAAATAATACAAATGATGACAACATCTATTAGCTAGTGGTATCTGATGTGTTCCTAAAAGAATGACGCAAACTAAAAATTACAAAAATTGGATGTGACACTGAATGATATATAAAGGACTGTTTTATATAACAGTTCTGATATAATAACTGAAGAGGGGAACAGCAACTGTGAAACTCTACCAGTCTATAAAGTGAAAACACTTTAAGAGAGACAATGACTCATTTAGTGGAAGTGGTCATCCAAAATATATATTTAAGACAAAGGTACCACAGTACACATGAGAACCTTCAGTATCAATCAAGAGTGCCAAGAATGCAACCTGCGTTTGAGAGGCGTCATGGGAAAACTGACAGTGCTAACCCCTACAAGACCTACTGTGATTTCAGTATCCACAGTTGTATGCAGGGATATCAACAAGACAATATGGATGATCAAGCTATAGCGAATTTGGCTGAATCAAACCACGTAACTAATACACAAAAGCAAGTTTTCACATCCGTTAAATAGAAGCAGATGGTGGCTCAAATACAATTCTGATCTTATACGAGGAGTGATATTTATATTTCTGGCCTAATAATGAAAAAAAAAACAAATATTTATGATCGAAATCAGATTTTTTGTTTCTCAAAATATTCTCCGTGAAGAATCAATACAATTTTTCATGCGTTTTGAAAACCAATTTTCGAAGCACTTTTCGATGGAGGGTAGCTCCAAACATACTCTTGAATGGCCTCACACCGCTTTTTTCGGGTGTTGAAAAATCGTTTGGTTTGATGTGCGGGAATAAAAAGAAGTCACTTGGGTGCCAAATCAGGGCTGTACGGCAGATGACCCATCAATTTCGATGTTTTGACTGGTCAAAAATTCCTTTGTTTTAGCTCGCATTGTCGTGATGAAGAATTATTTGCCTCTTTTCAACTTTTTCCAAATTTCTCCAAAGACTTCTGGTAAACAAATGGTCATGTACCATTCAGGGTTGACCGTCCTATGTTGCACTAACGCTACTGTCGCCACGTGACCAGTAATGCTGCCGTCTCTAAAGACATCGCTGTTAGAGAGACGTAAAACAGATAAAAAAATCCAGTAATGCTGAAGAAACAGGCAACAATTTGCTTCGATGCGCTTCTTCTGCGAACAACTTTTGTCAGATTTGGCTTGTCTTGGAAGACCCATACAGTCAATTGCTGTTTTGTTTCAGGCTCATATGCATAGATCCATGATTCGTTACCTGTGTAGATGTTATACACAGCATTTGATGCATCTTGAATGTTTAACATTTCCTTGCAGCAATCGACACGAGCTTCCTTTCGAGCGTTTGTCAGATTATGTGGGATCCAACGCGAACAAATCTTCTTTATGGCCAAATTATCATGCAGTATTTTATTTATGCTATTCATACTGATACCCAAAGATGTCTCAATTTCACGGTATGTCACATGATGATCTTCCTTTATCAGTTTCATGCACAGCATCGATATTTTCTGGCACAACAACTGATTTTGGACGACCCTGACGGAATTCGTACTGAAAGCGAACTTCAGCCACGATTGAATTCGTTATACCAGTTTTTTACAGTGCTATATGATGGTGCTTTATAGCCATTCCAAATACACAACATACGCCAACTAAGGTCAAAGTTTTTCCAGCTGTTTGTGCTCAAGTAATTCCATTTAAAAGAAGGTACAATTTTAGGAAAGCTGATAAGAAAACTTCACCAAAAGTGTAGATGAGACGGTAACACACATCTGTCCACTCCCAGGAGGTTAAGATACCTTCACTGATGCCATATACGAATTTTCCCATAAACCAGTTCCATGTAGTTAAAAAAACTCGTCAAATGCATGGTTTACATCCTGCAGCAGCAAGTAGGCTGGAAAATTATATTTCACTTTTTGAGATCATCCTTATAGTGAGCACATTACACATAGTGACCAGGAATTGACGGACTCTGTGAGCAAGATGAAGAGGAAATGCTGGATCAAGTTGATGTAAGAATTGGATATGTCAAATGCAACATGAAGACCAGGAGATTATCAAGTAGGGGAGGTCCAGAATTGAAAATCAGTGTTCTTGATGTGATTAGGCATAGATCTTCACTGAAAATAAATGGTTCGAAAAAAATGAGATCAAAGTCATAGTGTAGGATCAGTAGTATCCATAGATGTTTAAAAAATAATAAAATGTCTATAATAGTTATAGGGTATATGTGGTTCGACCCATTATTTGAGGACTCCACTTTGTCAACCGTGCAATGTTTACTTTTACTGGCAAGTAAAGAATTTCATCGCAAAAATTTGGAACAATTTGGGAGCATTGCATAGGAGTTAGGAATTGAACGACAGGGCAGATGAATAAACATCCATGCCTTGATCCATAATCAATTACTTGCACCAGTTTTCCAGGACATGCTTCTGTATGTGTGATATGCATTAATATTAGATGGATGCGCCATCACCAATGTGAACCAAGTTTGCTTCCCACAATCACTGGGGCAGGGGGGGAGGGGGGTGGGAAGGATTGCAAGATTTCTTCATGTGTGCCATGAGGGATCAGCCTTGACATGTGAGAAACAATAAAGAATTACAACCACACAATGAGATCCATGTGTTTTCTAAATATATTCAGAATAACTAGACAATATCAAATTTGATTATTCTCATTCAGTTATGCAGAACAAATGATAAAATATTTATATACTTCTCATACAAAATGTTCATATTATGAGAGAGAGAGAGAGAGAGAGAGAGAGAGAGAGAGAGAGAGAATAAAAGCATGCGGGATAATGTGATTATGACACTTGCTTTGTATAGTCATGAAGCTTAACTCGTATTTAAGCTACACCAAAGATATAAGATCAATAATAACTAGAAAATTATAGGCTTGTAACATCTAAATGTATTAGTGAAGTTTGAGATTGATACCCCTGTATGAAACTGATCCTGACCACAAATTTTTTGAAAACGAACTCTGGGACACGTGAACATTTATTTTTGAAGGAGAAGGTCAGTGCTAAAGCATATCAAAATTGGTGACCCCATACATCTGGACCTCCTGTATAATGCTTGAACACTGACCCTACCAAGTAACCTGTCCACAGTAATGTGCAACCAAATGCCCCTCAGCTTCTTATAAATCATAAAGATTATATAAGCTATAGAGAACAATAAACATATGACATAGCACAACCAATTGCCTTAGAAGTACTGTAAAATGGCATCAAGATTTATAAGAATATGAATGCTCCTGGTCTATGTGATATTTAAATCAAACAGTTTGGAGACTTAACCAAAGAATGGCTACTCCAACAGTTGCATGGAATGTTATCACAATACCAAAATTTGAAGAAAGACCAGAATTTTTGCCATTTTAAAACCTGGTGAGGATTCCACAAATCCAAAGAATTTTTGCCCCATTTCCACTTGTATGTCACCTGTAAACATCTTTGAAAGGATGCTCCTCAATAGTCTTGCTCCTTGTGCTGAGTCACTATTAAATTCCAAAAGAAATGGGGTTTATTCCAGATAAAAACTGCACTGCAAAAACATAAAATCTGACACAGTGTTCTGAACATGGGTTTTTATCTCAAAAGATCACAAAGCAACGTTTGAATGCCTTTCCTGTGCCTATGATATCGTTCAACTGTGAATTATGCTCTGTAAAATTTGAAGTTTTTCGAAGAATTTCAAACTCAACAGAAATCTTGCCACCATGTAATAGAACGATGGTTTTAAGTCAATATTCAAGGCTATCGCAGTTGATTGAGAAGACAAAAGAAATCTTAAAAATCACCATGAGGCAGTTCCCTGGCCCCTATTTTTTTCAACATCTAAACTATCAACCACTTCCACCTTGTAATAAAAAGTTGCTGTAATTTGATTTGAAATAATTGAAAAAAAAAAAAAAAATCGCTCCTCTGCTTTGGATGTACACTCTGGTTATTATGATAGTAACCATCTCAAACCAAATCCACCAAACACTCAAATATGTGCATTCCATCTGAAGAACATAGAAGCAACAGAAAGTTGCAAGTTGAGTGGAAGTGTGAAGTGCTTGAACTCCTAAGTATTAAATGTTACCTTTTTTTTTTTTTTTTTTTTGCTTATGGCTTTATGCCTAATCGATGTTGAGGTCATTACAGGTGGCAAAAGTTGGTGGGGAGGAAGGGGGGGAGGCAAGGAATGAGAAGGAATTAAGCCATAGCCTTTTTTGAAGGAAGCATCCCGGCATTCACCTGGAGTGATTTGGGGACCTCGTGGAAAACCCAAATCTGGGTGCTCGGATGGGGATTTGAAGCCTTGTCCTCCTGAATGTGAGGCCAGAGCATTACTGCTCACCCACCACACTCGGCAGTGTTACCTTAGACTGCTCACTGACATATCAGAATCATTACTTTAACTTCAAGACAAAGGTCTCATTTAACAACATTTTGCTTTGTAAAACATCAGGATCAGGGAGGGTGCTCAACCTCAACAGTGTATACAGCAGATTTAGGAAAATGCCAGCCTTGTATCATATAAATCTGCACACACAAAGAAAATTGAGGTAGTCCTTAATGAATCGTGAAGATTAGATATGGGTCGTTTGAGAGTGAAACAATTCTTTTGAAAGAGCGAGTAAACGGTAGTAGTTCTTGGTGGTGTGTCGGTCTCGATTGAAGTTCAATCGAGTGTGTGCCAACAATAAGTCGGTTTCGGCTTTGCCACTCTCACCCGACCAATGTTTGTTCTCTGTCCCACGCCGTTTATTGTTTATCCACTCCGCTCTGAAAAAAGAAAAAATCCCGAAGATCGAGAAGAGCTAGTTCTTTTGTGACGGTTCTCTGATTCTAGCGCTCAGCGCAGAGAGCTAGTTCGTTCGCAACATTCTCTGATTCCAGCACTCAGCACAGTGCGGAGCAGTGCCACTGGGGATCTAACTCTTTCAAATCTGACGTCTGGCTCGGTTTCTCTTTCTTCTCCCCCCCCCCCCCCCCCCCCGCTAAGCATTATGCTTCTGTTTAGTTGTTAATCTAAACTACGATTCAAGTGTATTTAAATGACCACTATAAATGTTTAAAGTGAGCCTTGCAAAAGATTATTTTCAAAAGGTGGACAAATTTGCACTGAAAAAAGAAGTAGCCTGCTAGATGGCAAAATAAGTAAAATATTATTTGTGAACAGTAACTTTCATTTTATTTAAAGCAAAAAGTTCTTTAAAATTGATTGTACTTTGTGTTTGTAAATAAATTAATGTAAAACTAACTACGCTCAAACTATCCCTCAAATATTCCCAGCAATCCGAACAATACTTCATTGACACTTTGAAATGACCTTTTCTGCGTGAAAGTAAGCAAGTAGTATTTAAGAAACAAAAATGTTTCAGAATAAATACAAAAATAAATGAAAATAACCAATGTGAAATTAACCAAAGAAATCAGTCCAAATGTAAATAAAATGAACAGATACTACACTCAAAATGGATATAACAGCTCTTTTCGTTTAAACTGAGCTAGTGAACTGGTGAATCGTTGAAAAGATTCATAGATTGATCAAATTAGCACCGCTCTTTTTAGTGAGTCACTATGCCCACCTCCAGTGCAGACTAATCACAGGGTGTTTGAAACCAGCCCCAATGCAGAAACTATATTCCTTTGCATGAATTAGAATGAAAAGTTAGAGATGCTAAAAGTTTCAATTAACACAGCTCATCTTTTACATGAAAATGATATGCCACCCACTCAATTGAAATTCAGAGTGATACTGCATTCCTCAAAACACCTTGAAACTGATGCAAAACCAGAGCAGTAGTTCAACCGTTCAGAATAGATAAAACTTGAAGAACGACTGCCTTCTGAAGATGAAGAAACTTGGACCACTTAGTTGTTAAATAGGTTATGATAAGGCAATAAAAGATTCAAGGACAATCTGATAAAGGTGCAAGTGTGGCAAACAACAAACGAAGCACCCGCTAAATTGTTCTCTGTATCCATTTACCAACACAGAACTGGACTTGGCACTGGTCAATGACTGACATCAACATTGTAAAATTTTGGCACCCATATAATAGTATTTGTTAATTTATTTGCATTGTGAACTATTGACTTGAATAAAGAAAAGTAACTATTAGGCATGTCGTCCACTGGAACCGAATTTCGTCCAAGTAATGCCTGATTTGACGGCTGACCAGTTCGTCTGATTAACCTCGTCCACTGCAGCCGAATAATGTCTGACACATATTGACAATCTGTCATTGCTGCTTCAACGCCAAGCAAATGGTGTGTTTTTATAAAATGTATAGTAACTTACATTTCGTAAAAATAGACTTTACCTTGCCCTCACAAAACATTAGAAGAGTCAGGGCTGTATTTAGGAAGTGTAGACTCTTGGGCTGAATCTGAGATGCGCGTCCTGCCCCGCAAATATTTTGAAACTAAACCTCGCATTTTATAGTTATTTTCTAACCAAAATTCTAACATTTGAAATTTATGATTTAATTGTAGAATATTTTACTATATTGTATCTGGAAGAACATATAATTGTTGAGATAAAATGAAAACAATTGAAAATTGTTAAGATATAGAATAAAATTTATTAACATCACTCTAAACAATTATAGAAGAAAAAGAATGTGAAGCTGAGAGTTATGTCCATGTTGCCATTTTCACAAAAGTCAATATTTCAATTTTAAAAATAAATTAACATACAAGAAAAAAGAATGCGATCCCAACAACAGTGATATACCATAATCGTTTGAGAATATTCCAGTATGAAATTCAAGCAATTGTTTTTCCTGTACAAAATTTTAATAAAATAATTATTATAACTGTGTAGATGCACTTGCAATAATTGTCCTTTGTGTAGATATTTTTATTAAAATATTTATAATAGCTGCATTCCACCACAGTGTATGATAGAGTTTGGGAAAATACAAATGAAGACCACATTTGGCCAAGCAGGTCGTGTCCAGTGGACATGTGACAATGCCTTTACCTGTTTCGGGATTAGTCGGTCAAATTCGGCTCGGTTGGACGAGTATGGTCCCAGTGGATGACCAGCCTGAATCTATTCTGCCCACTCAGATTCTTACAACAAAATAAGACTTATGACTGACTTTATCCTATTTAACAGGAATTCTTGGACTGATAATTGAAAGTAATGCAATTTTAAAATAACAAGAAACAACAATAAAAATACAGTATAGTTTCAACTGATTCCTACTTATCAGAAGCATAGAAACTACACAAGCATGGTAAAGAAACTAAATTGAATATTGCAGACTTCAGATAAAATGTTGAGCTATTTTTTTAAAAATAAATAAATATAATTAACTAGTTAAATAAATAAATAAAAAAAAATTCTGGTTTCAACTGCTGATTTTGTCATATGTCCAGCACCATGAGTTTTTCAAGTGTAATGTAATTTTCATGGGTGTTCAGCTGGCAGCTGGCTATTACATGGCTTACAGTGGTTGTAATCCTGCTGTTACTGCTTTGATTTGCCTATCTTATGTCACACTCCCACTTTCATGGTCGTAAACTACAATTATGTAAGTGAGAGTGTAATGCAAGAAAAGACATTAAGATTACCCTGCAGAAATACGCCAGCAAAGTTTCCACCATACATCAAATTCTAGAACATTTAGCATAGATAAGAAACAAAATCATCATTCAAAATAGTTTCAATGATCAGAAAAATCCACATGCTCAAATTTTGAGCAACACACAAATGATACTCGGTTTAACTATAATAGTTCGTTAGAGAAAAATATATGATGTTTGCATTCTGCTAAAGCATGACACGAAAATCTCAATGTGAATTTTAAAAATAAGAATAGATAGGGAAAATCCTCTGTCATTTACTACAGATGATGGCATGAGAGTAAGATAAACATAAAAAAAAAACATATTTCTTTGGAAGGGGGAAGATTTGTAACGGTAAGTCCCGATGTGTAAATTTCTTCCCCCTGCCACATGTCTCGCTGACATAAGTTTACAAACAGAAATGTTGTGAAGTGTGTTAAGCCTTTTGTATTTTTTTCTTTTTTGTGTGTGTTCGTCTGGCTCTTTTGCCTCCATCTTACCTATCCTATTTTTCAGTCCTTACTGGTAGTGTGGCCATTATTTAATGTGAATTTTTTCACACTAGACTATAATTACACTTTTATTTACATCTATGATGTCATTTATTTCTGGATTCAATAAATGAGAATGAAATTTACAAACCATTTAATTTTCCAATGTGACATTCTATTTGATAAATCACATGTAAAAGGTTGCTGTTATTAGCAGTGGAAATTTATTTACATTCCTCATTAAATATTTTGTTATAGATTTAAAGTGTTGATATGAACAAGAAAATAACTGGTGACACATAGACATGCATTTAGATTATTTTCCTTGTCTGAACTGTTATTAAAATCAAGAACTTTGCTCAGACTGATAACAGCATGCAAAAGTTTCTCAAAAAGTGTGTATACATGCACACTAAATACACAATAGATACTAAAATTTAACTGATATTTCAAATGGCATGATAGGTAATGTGTGTAAAGTACATTTCAATAAGAAGTAAAACTGTGAATAAATGACACACACGAGCAACTGAGAATCACGATAAAGCACAAAGCATGCAGTGACAAAACACATTTAGCAACCCTTGCTATTATTTCACCTGAACCGGTTAGTATAAAGTCATTTGCTAACACATTAGTCCTAACTAATTCTGTAAGAAATTAATTTCACATGTTTATGTAACAGCATAATTTTAAACAAGAACAAAAAGATCACAATAAAATTCATTTTTCATCGTAGTCACATATAGAAAACATAACTGATGAATATAAATGATCTGTTAGACCAAAGAAAGTAATATATATGATGTTTGATCTAGACTAGAGTAAATATGCATTTTATAGTTCTTTCCACATTTTGGGAACCTTTATGTAGAAACATAATGAAACCCAATCTATACTGTGGGTAGATAGATAATCAACAAAAGTTTTTAGTAATTGGGAGGTATTGCTATGTAATGGTGACATTACCTCATGTGGCTAAAAAGCCTTTTATGTTGCTTAAGCAAAAGGAATTTCATTTAATAATACAGATTTCATTTAATCACAATTAGAGGAGAAAATGATGAATGTAACATGCATATTTACAAAATGATAATTCACATCTGAACAAAACAAGTTAAATTAAAAAATCCTGTAAAACTGATTCTGTCACAACACAGGACTAAGGTATTCATTATGGTTGGTTTAACTACATGCAGCATGTCTATTACAATAAAATGTCCACGAATGTGCCATATAAGAAGCAATCTTTGAATTCACTACATTTCACTTGGGAATAAAATTAATAAGACATCCCCAGTGTGGTAGGGGCAGAGTCTAAACTACTGAGGAAGTGTCTACATTTTGAAACTGTAAAACGTACCCTACATACGGGATTTTCTTTTCAAAGAATGAAAGAAGACACAATCCTCACGAGCAGGATTTATTGCACCTCAGCTAATCCTGTTTGGGAAAAACAAGAACCAAGTAAGAAAGATGGCTGGGGATGTGAAGCGTGCAAGTTGTGTCACATGTAAGCAACAGTTTAGAATGCAATCATACTTTTACATTCCTTTCATTAACTGAATTGTGTAAGTAAATAACAAGGTACGGTTGTGCGCCACTATGAAGAGTTTAGTTTATAAACTGATCATAAAATATTATGCCACACATACAGCGAAAGTGAGAATCTTTCAAACCACAGATCTGAATACAAAGAAGAAGGCAATAACCAGCGATAAAAAAAAATCTAAAATTACAGATATGTTGTAATACCATGTTGCACAAGTTAAATTTTAAGCAACAGATAAAAAAAAAAATGCTGGATCAGGTAATGCATGATATGTAGCAAGAAGTGTGTACAATGAATACTCTGCCAAGTTCATATTAAATTAATAAGTGCCATATAATTCATTTACTAAAAAGAAGCAAATTTTTCTTTCACGGTACTGACTTTGGTTTCAAATGTGATATACTGGGATTAACTGTTCCGAATGAGACACAAATTACACCCAACAGTTGTTTTTAAGAAGGAAAGAAGTTCTATAATCTAACAACAAGAGGAGAAAGTTGACACTTCCAGTACTGCAAAACAATTGTTGGTTAAGTGGTCCATATGATAAAGTTGTGAGCACTAAAATACAGTTGAATCTACTTCTATTGAATATCTACACGAGTATTTACTACTTCCACTGCATGTGCAGATTCAGTGCGTGTTCTGAGGTTGGTAGGGCAATTAGCACATCAAAACAGTCTAGACATGAAATATTACCCTTGTTTCAATCAAAGCCAACTTTCTACAGTCAGCTTCCCCTTTCCACATGTTGTTTCTTACTTATTCTCCTTTGTGAGAAAACTTTCAATGTATCAAGTAACGAGAAAAAAACATCACTGCATATAACCTCACATCGAACATAGGTCAATACATTTCAAACAATTAGTCCAGTCAACAAAATGTAAATCAGACTCGCTGCTTAGTCGGAACTTTAATTGCACTTATGAGTAAGCCCATCCAAAACAGTTTGTCAAACAAATTAATTAGAATTTAGTTTAGTAGAACTCTGTATTTAGATTATTTGCTTTCACTGTTCCAACATACTTATCAGATCTTGTTTTTCATCCAAGACCTTTTCCATGTATGAATGCAATAAAAATTTGTTTCTTCATATTTAATTTGCTCTATTCTATTTCATCTGGGAACACTGTTTCACTATTCTTTATATTTCCCTCCATACATATGATCAGCATTAATAAAAAAAAATTAAATATCCTGATTTTTTTATTTTCATCTTCACTTTCATCTGAATGTTTCCTCTGATCACATGTCATGTTAAAGTAAAAATCAATCTCACCTTATCACATTTCATATATTAATGGTGATTAAATCACAGGTTAGAACAAGTCAAATCTGATACATGCAATCTTATTACTCCAACATTGTTTCTATTAATTGCTTTCATTAAATATACCCTTTAAAGTCAATTTTTTGTAAGTGATCAATCTACTTTATCCTTCCTTTTAATATTAATTTATTGAATGTTTTATTCTTATTCATTCAGTTACATTATGGTGCAAGCTTGCGGGAAGGTGCACTCTGAATTCTTTGGATCCACTGTCACTGTACTGATCCTAAAAGGAATTATAAAATCAAATTCTCTGTTAAATATTCTGAAGCTAACCATTGCATCATTTATCTATGATAAACACAAGC
Organism: Vandiemenella viatica; assembly: GCA_031002005.1. Taxonomy (NCBI): domain Eukaryota; kingdom Metazoa; phylum Arthropoda; class Insecta; order Orthoptera; family Morabidae; genus Vandiemenella; species Vandiemenella viatica. Next base: position 235,234,802 of record JARYHS010009186.1, read on the forward strand.
AGAGGCAATTACACATGACATATAAAGCAAAAGTATATCACGTTTAGCAGCCAATGGATGAAGATCAATAAATATTTACGATGACAATGTACCTGTGTCACCTTCACCATATTCAGCCATGGAATCCGTGTCACTTTCAGGTGCCGCCTTCTGGTCGCTGCCCGTTGAGGCCCGTCCATGAGACTTATTGTCAAGCCTTAAATACAAAATGATGTACTGATTGGTAAATATTTTTCGCATTTTCAACAAATGAAAAAAAGTTACTGAGGCTTCTCACTATTTTTTTTTAATTTCTTCTGATGAAACTAAGGAAAATGGAAGCAGCTTCTAGGTGATATAAATAATAAAGGAAAGGAAAATTAACCCACCACATACCAAAGTGGATGGCTGTAATGAGAGGGAACACTTACGCTGACAAACAAATACACAATACAAAATATTTCGGCATCTGCCTTCTTCGGTGGTAGAAAAACAGGCCATTAGGCTCCGTACGTGTGTACACAACGAACGTCACCCAAGCCGTCCACTTTGGTATGTGGTGGGTTAATTTCTCTTTCCTTTATTATTTTTATTTCTTCTAGATTAGATACTATTAGAAATGGGTTAAATTCATACTATATGCCTGAAATATAGGTACAGTCCATAAATATGTTATGTTTTAGTATACATAACAAAGATAGGGAAAATGACTCATCGAAGTTGAAGGCTGTGACGAGTGAAAAACGTATGAGACGATCAAAAACATATACAATATTTGGGTTTTACACCTTATTCATGTTATAGGAACAAAGCCATATGGTTCGGAAGGTGAGCACATGCCGATGTTTACCACATGAGTGGCCAAATACTTTCGCTGAAAATTCAGTTACCGTATTTTGCGAACTATAACATGCCCCTTAATTTTTAAGATTTTTTTTTTAAATAACATTTTTATTATTAGATTGCAAAGCCAGACTAAAAAAAAAAATCCTTAGTTTATAAAACTGAACTGACCATTCAAATCCCTGAAAATTGTCATCTGAACTTTCTTCCTCTTCATATATAAGATGGTATTCAATGCCATCGAGAGTGTCACTTATGCCAAACTTCTTGAAAGATTTAACAATATCATCTTCTCTCACTCTAGACCATGACTGCTTTATCCACTGACACACTTGTTTGATTGTAGGTCGTTTTAAAGCTCCCTTTGGTGTCAATTCATTTTGGGTTTCATCCATTTCTTTCTCATATACACTTTAAATGGTTTATTTCTCGAGACATCAAGAGACTGCAATTGTGAAGTACGTCCTCTCGGAGTAACAGCAATCTCTGTATTTCCCTGTCTCAATTTCTATTTCATAGAATTTTTCCAATGACTACTAAACTGATCTAACACAATAAAGCATCATTCCTTCTCTCCCACACTTTGTTAAGCCATAATTTCATACTGGACTCACCCATCAAACCCTTGTCATGTATGTCAACAACAACACCAGACAGTAGTATTTCAGATGGTTTTGGCTTTGTTTTGCACTTGAAAATGATCACAACATGAAAGGACAACAGTTTAGTGCATTTTTCATGTCCACTTGTTTTTATAGTTACAGTTTTAGCACCTTTCATGGCAACAGTTCTGTTACTCGGCATGTCAAATGTCACAGGATTTCATCCATATTCGCTATTTGGCATAGATCCAAACTGGTTTTCTTTCGATGTTGAATAATAAAGCGATGAAAAGATAATATTCTCTCTTCATATTCTTGCGGCATTTTCTGAGATATTTTGGTTTTGTTTCCATGCCAAGTCCATGATGCTTCATAAATCTGTGGCACCAACCAACTCCACCCTTAAAGTCTGTTAAGTTCCTCTGTAGCACTAGCTTAAGAGCATGTATTTGAATCATTTTTGTATTGATTCCAATGCCATTTTGACGGTGTCCTCGAATCCATTTCAATACGTCATCTTCTAGTTTTGGCCATTTTGCATTCAGTCATCTATTTTCACATTTATTCTCATTTTTTTCAGTTCTTCTTTATTCGTCCGCCAATCGAACTCACATCATAAGAATACCTTTTATTTTTATCCATTCCAAAACTAATTCCTAACAGAAATATCGTACTTTCAGTTCAAGATCACTGGCACCGTAAACTGCAATGACACATCATAGGCTAGACAATCTTCTTATTTTGTGATGGCAGAGATAGGTTTACTGCGGGATTGAATATATGGTCATTTTTAAAACTGGTGGTGGGAATTTTAAAACAAACACTGGTCATTTTTATATTAATTTTGAGTATAAGACACACCTGAATTTTGGAGGCAATTTTTGAAGAAAAAGTGCCTCTTATAGTCTGTTAAATACAGTATTTGACCAGGAAGTCTTAAAAAAAAATTCGGCCAGGAAGTCTGCAGAACATTCGGTATTCAGCGTATGGCCAAATATACTATTTGTTGCAAGTCTAATTATAACATTTCTAGTGGGATTCATAGTTCTGCAATTTGTTTTAAAGTTAAAGGATATAGCCAAATAGCAACTTGATACTCACGGCTGGGAATACTCATGGAATCCTGGTTCATCAGGATAATCACTGCGGCCATGTGCTGCCTCTCGTTCATGCACTGCGTACTTGCCACCGCGATTCCGTTTGATAATACATACAATGACCAGCACCAGTAACAGGAAAGCAATGGCCAGCATCATTCCAATGAACCAGCCAGCAGTCGCCACATTTTCCTTAGGTTGAATAATTGGACCTTCTGTGGAAAAGAAAATGAGCGACACATAAGAAATGTTGTTAAAAAAGATGTTCATGAGGTTTGCCTCCAACATACTTAGCACTACTAACAAACGTATATGTGAACTAACAATTAATAAGGTTTAACAGGCATGAATCAATTATAACAAGATAGAGAAGAACATAGATATAAATACAATTAACACAGCTGAAATAATGGCAGCACAGAAACACTGAAATTAGTATGCAGAAAAGCTACACACTTTCAAATAACGTCTCTGACAATTTTCCATTACCCAGGACCAGATGCAATTAAACAAATATCTATCAGAATTGCACAACCTAGGTAAGATTCAAACTGCCACATGCCGAGGAGAAACATGAACAAACATTCTCAGCATTTTGACTTAATGGTAGAAAAGAACTCTGCTATCTGCTGCACTATGCTACATCAGGGTGGCCACAAGGTAATGATTTAAAAATTCTCTGATATTTCCAGGTTTTCCAGAAAAAATTGCCATACTTTTCCCTTATTTAGAAAATTTATTTGCATGATTAAGATATTTAAAGTTTTAATTAGATTTTAATTGTAAGTAATTAAATCTGGTATAAAACTCACAAAATTAGAAAAAGAAACATGTTTATTTGAATATTTTATAACTAATTTAATGATCTTATGTAGCTTAATTAAAAACGAGTAGCACAAAAATAAGATAATGACTAGTATGAACTAGAACAAATTAGTAATCTTTCAATATTTGGTACATAAAACAATTGAAGATGTTTAAAACGTTCATCAGTAACTTCACTCAGTCAAAAGCTTTGCTTTTTTATGCATTTTTTCATTTGATACACTTTTCTTTTCAAATCTTCTGGTTCAGTTATTGTAGCTTCTTTTGTTCCATCTTCAATTTCTTCTGTTGCCGAGTTAACACTTTAGTGGAAGTTTCTGCGAGTCTACCCAAGACAGCATGAACACGAGTTTGTATAAACCGTGCAATCGTGTAGGCTCACCTTGCGTGGTTGCTTGTGTGTGCCGCTTGCCTTGACAGCGGTTTATCTGGTGCGAGTCAAAGGCACAAGCACGATGTTTATACTGTCGCATCGATTCAGCACTTGAAAGAGCTCTGAATGATGCAAAACTTTATAAATCCTACCTATTTAGACCTCTGGTTAGTATTTACATGATCTTACGTATTATTTTGTCACTGCTTTAATTCACCTTATATCATCGATACAAAAAAGTTATAAAGCCTTAAAATTATCGCTATTCACATTTTTGCTGGCACTGGTATCTTGAATCCAGGCTTTTGTTTTGATATTAAAGGTTCGATTTTTCTCAAAAGAAGTTTCAAACCACCTTGTGACATTCTACAGAACTTCGAAGACTCTCCAGAAATTCAATATTTTTGGAACATCTGTTTCACACTTCGCTTAAAAGTGTGAAACTATTTAGTGAAACATAAAAACACCTTTATAAACTTACTACTCTATGAGCGCTGTTTTATTCAGTAAAAAATATAACTTCTGAGTTTACATGTAGTACTATAATTCTGATTTAGATGTCACCCACTTTTTAAAAAAATATAATTTCGAATGCTGAGTTCCAGAGAGAGTGTAAACAGCAGTTTGTGTCAGCTCTCATGTACGAACATCTCGTCATCGTATTTCGACGAGGCGCAAGACGAGATGCAAGTTGCTAGTGTAAATGCGGCATTTTTTGGTAATTTATGTCAAAAATATATAAGCTGAATTATTTAATGCAAAAGTTAATTATTAAAAAATTTCCAAATTTTGGGTTGTTGCAATTAAAATTCCTTGATAATTTGTGAAATTACTTGGATTCCTGATATTTCCATGATATTTCAAGGTTGCTTTAAATTCCCTGATAATTCCAGATATTCGAGATTTGTGGCCACCCTGCACATGCATTCATATCAAAGTTTCCCTGGTTCACTAACTCTGATACTGAAATGAAACTATCACACATTTCTGCAGATGGAATAGAACCATTACTAGCATTAATAAAATTGTGCTGAACCTGTTCATGTTATCTATAATACCACAAGACTTTCTCTGGTGATAAGAACAATGCTAATTAGTTTCTGCATTTAAATTAGAGCAGACTACGTTCCTGGTGACGTACAATTTCTCATAGACATCGACTGACTTGGAATCTCTGGAATGATTTCATCACTGACCAACAGAATAATTCCAAAATATTGACTCAAAATGTCAACAGCTTTATTACTATGTTCAAGGACAGCTACACAAAATCCAAAAAGCACTACTGATAATCCATTTAAAAATCTGTGTTTCAGGCTTTATTCTGAGCAGGAATGCTCCTACAAAAGTCAATATCAGCTTTCCATATAAGGAGTTGACTGAGGTTACGTCTGTTGAAGCAAGTTCTAGGAGGGGCAGGGAGGATTATGGGGAGAATAGATTACATATCCGGGCAGCTTGACAGATCTGGTTGACAGATTCAAGGCCTCGGAAGTTACCAGGCAATTATCCATTCTCTTTGCCAACAGTCTTATCTATTTGCAAGAATAAGGTTTAATTCTGTATTACACATATTACTATTTTTCTGATGTTCGTTGATCCCATCTACCTTTACCTATGATAACACTTGGGTTGAATTTCCCTCTTGTTCCTTAGCTTTATGAACTGATGCCACAATGGTAAATAATAATAATAATAAAAATTTTGCTTGGCGACTTCAACGCACAGATTTTCAGGGAACGCAAATACAAGAAGACGGCAGGAGATTACCCTGAACACAAGTTCACCAACAAAAATGGGTCATGACTTATTGAGTTATGCCAGCAAAACAACCTCAAAATTATGTCCACCTCACTTTGAAAAAATCAAAAAACATGATGATCACCCATCCATCATTTAGGGGAATTTCAGATTGATCATGTTGCAATATCGTATGACTATCAAAAAGAAAAAGATTTATCACCAGTAATTAATTCTTCAATCGAAGAATTTTCTTCGAGATTTTCTCAGTTGAAAGTCTTCAGCTGATATACTGAACTTGTCTAAATTTGATTGGTTGGACATTGAAGAAATGCATCCATCTGATTTCTAGTGTAGTACAATGTGGACTCAAAAATCCATTGAAACGAGCTGGAATTAAACGAATTAGCAAGACCATCAAGCAATGTGAAAAAAATCTTGATACCATAATTATGGATACTTGGAATTTAATCCCAGACACATTAAGAAGCTGGCTTTTGCTAACATACCAATATTTCGTTTACCTATGCCTGTAAGTCATTATTTTCAGAAATAAATAACATTAAACACTGGCTTCGAAACAGTTTGTCAGATGACTCTAGCTAGCATTCTGTTAAAAGAAACAAAGTACTTAATATAAGTTATCTGGCATATAATTTGCAACAACAGAAGTCGCACTAGTTTCTACTACTTAAATAAACACAAAATTGTTGATGTTATTATTGCTCTGTATTAAAAAATGTATATTTCTTGTTGCAAATATGAAGTTTCAAGGTGATAGTAAATATTTTTATTTCTTTTCCCATTATTCGCTACGTCGCAATTGTTTTATGGCACGTCATGGCTTCATTCAACAATTCTTTAGAAAAAATGGCATGTAGATCAATAAAGGTTCGCCATCCCTCGTCTAGGCCAACACTGTCCAAGCACAGGCCCACGGGCCACGAAGTAACTCGCCAAAAAATTTGAATTTTCCAGCCAATAGCAGTGGTCTAGATTATGCTATCTCAAAAACACACGATGTACAAGTACGCAGAGAGGCAAATATAGATTCCAATCACTATTTATCCTGAATAAAAATTAAATTCACACCCAAAAGAAAATGTAACAGAAAAACACCACCAATTTCAAAATACAATCTATGCAAAATCAAAGAAAAATGGGAAGAAGAACCTGTGGAAGACTGGCAGAAATTTCAGACTAAAATAATCAAAACCACGAAAGAATTGATACCTCTTCACAAAAAACCAAAGCACCTTTGGTGGAATCAAGAATGTGAGACCGAACTAAAAGAAAGAAAAAAGGCATTTCTAAATTACAATTGCAACAAATCTGAAGAAACACACAATAAATTTCTCGAAGTTTGCAAACAAACATTAAAGATTTTAAAACAAAACAAACGTAAATATGTCAACGACCAACTACAGACAATCGAAGACAACTTCAAAAATTACAATACACATGATTTCTACAAGACCTTCACGAACCAAAACAAAGGGTACTCATCACAGAACCTATGTTTTAGAAAACCAAATGGTAAACTTGCCCTGGAAAATAAAGAAAACTGCCAAGAGCTGGCCACAGCTCTTAAATTGTCCGCAACCCAAAAAGAGGTTCCCAAAAATGCAATCTGAAATAACAACAGAAAACTCATCACCGCCAACACAAGAAGAAATTTATGCACATATAAACAAACTTAAAAATAGTAACACATCAGGAGAAGATGGAATTGTAGCCGAACTTTTAAAAAATTTAGGTCCAAATTCACTCAAAGTAATTTCACAAATTATCCAAAACAATTGGCAAACCGAAAAAATCCCAGATGATTGGAAAATTGCTCTGATCCACCCACTACATAAAAAAAGGTAACAAATCAGATGTAAACAACTATAGAGGGATCTCCCTCTTACCAATCACGTACAAAATTTTGAAGAGAACACAGGAGCAGTTAGAACCTAAATTAGCAGAATATCAAGCAGGATTCAGACCAAACAAGTCATGCCCCGAACAAATTTTCAACCACAAAACCATAATCAAAATGCAAGCCCTCAGACAAAAACCCCTAGTATGCACATTTGTGGATTTCAGAAAGGCATATGACTCAATAGACAGTCTTCACTATTCCAAATTTTAGAAGAAAAGGGATTAGATAAAAAAACACGAGAACTCTTAAAATAAACACTAATTGGCACTAAATCTAAAGTAAAATTCATGGGAGAAATTTCAGAACCCTTTGACATACAAACAGGTGTGAGACAAGGCGACAGGCTCTCTCCTCTTCTGTTCAACGTCGTTCTAGACAAGGTTATGGAAGAATGGGAGAAAGAACTCAAGAAATGTAAATGTTGGAAACCAATTCCACTTGGCTTTCCCTAAAACAACCTTTATACAACATACCTAACTTTTGCGGATGATTTGGCGATACTAGCAGAAGATGAAGACTCTGCCATCAAACAGCTTGAAACACTCAAAGAATGTGCAGAAAAAGTAGAGTTACAAATCTCATTCAAGAAAACTGAATTCATATGTTCAAAGAAAGAAATAGCAAGTTTGAAAACAAAATACCGTAAACTCAAAAGGGTCCCATACTTTAAATACCTAAGAGAATTCATCGAACCGACAGGCCTTGAGAAAATCTCGTAGCAAAATCGCCTGCACAAAGAAGAAAAAAAAAGCATTAGGATTAGTGAAAAATCTCTACAACAAAAAATCCATGTAAAGACAAACCAAAATTCAGCACTACAACACAGTCATAAAACCAACAGTCCTCTATGCAAGTGAAACGTTAACATTTAACAGAAAACATGACCTTGAAGAAATAAAAAAAGTAGAGAGAAAAATCATTAGAAAAATTCTAGGAGGAAGACTCACTACAATCAATCAAAACAACAGAAAAGTTATCAAACATCGAAATTGAGATCAAGAAAAGGCGAATGAAATTCTTTGGTCACCTTAAAGAGGTTACCAGAAAATTGATTGACAAAAAAGATAATAGGTAACTTCACTTAGAAATCCAACACCTTGGCTGAATGAAATTTGGAAGGATCTTAAAAGTGCAAACATAGGAACAACAGACATCTTAAAAAAACAACACCTTCAGACACAAAGTAGACAAATGGGAACCAAACAAAAACAATACAGACCAAAGTGGTCGGAAGAACACAATCAAGCTTTCTCGGAAAGAATGAAAGCCTACTGGAACAACAAGAAGAACTCAAAGAAAACTTAATTGGGTCATTTGCTTAATGTCTTTCATTTATTGGGAGAATTCGCCAATAGTAATAATAATAAACACATTTTAGATATTCTCATAACGAATAGGCCTGAATTATTCACAGACATTTCTACTGTCTCAGGAATAAGTTGTTAGATATCCTTTAGTTCACCAAAAGCACTCCCATTAGCTATCCCCAGCAGTAAAATATTCTATAGATCAACTGTAAAGTTGGCTCTGTTGGACTTAGAAATTTCGAGAAGAGTAATTGTCAACTTGAAGGAATTTTCCTGTATTCATTCCTACAGTGACGATTCATCATAAAAATAATTTTAAAGTGTATTTATCATATCGCAAAATGTTTATTTTAAGAGATATTCTGGTTTGTTCATTTTTTTAAATACACGATCGGAAAAGTAAAAATCTAAGATTTGAAATATCTTCAAATTGAGTTAAGCTACAGCTGATATTTTATCACCAGCTATAGTCAGCACTGTTCCGGATATTTTGGTAGTAAAATCAAGTAATTCGGCAAAGTCTAATTAGTAGTTATAATTAAGAGAAAAAAATTAACTTTTTGACTAAAAGGAATGCAAATTTGAAATTTATATCAGTAGATAGCCCTAATTAAGACGATTCTGAATATATAATGGTTTTAGTAAAAAGTTTTAGCATTTGTCCGGTAATTAAGTTTTTGAAAAATAGATTGTCGCGGATTGTTGTCGAAGCATGTAAAAGTTCCGCCAAGTTGGTCATGTGATGACTTTAGTTTTTAAGACTATAGAAACTTTTTGGAATGTTAAATTAAATTAAAACAGATAGAACATGACAATAGAAAGTCCCTGTAAAAATTTCAAGTTAAACCATTATCTACTTTTGGAGATATTAATTAAAGAAGGATTCGCCAAGGTCACAGGCTCGGAGAAGTCTATAAAAGACCTTGCAGTAAGCTCACGTTGCCTCATTCTAGTCTTATTCTTATGCCGGAAAGTGATCGCGCAACTCTGCGCTAGTTAGCGGCACAAATTAAGGTAGCGGTTTAGGCAAGTTCTAACATGCCGTAATACTCACTAATGTTAGGGGGACTTTGTTTTGTCTTCTTATAGAATTGTACTTAATCTGCAATCTTCAAAGAAACTGCGGTTCGATGCTTTATTCAGATATCTGGTACCGACAATGTACGAGTGAACTATTATCAAGAATATAAGTACTGTGTTATTCTCAAACTGAGTTAAATTACTTTATCTTGTTTACCCTTCGCATTTGGGGTTTATTAATATGAATGCGTGGCGGCCGATCTATTTAATATTATAGGTACCAGAGGGCTACACATGGTCACGAACTTAATTGTTCATAGTTCAGGTGCAGGTGTTGCATAACACCAGTGCAGCCTTTCCGCCTGACAAAGTGATCAAAAAGCAGTATTTGCTACAGTAAAATTAATAACTGAGTGCAAAAAGAAAAGAATGTTTACAGATTCGAAAAGGTTTCAAAGGATTATTTTAGAGTGTACATGAGGGATAATTACCTTACCTTCTAAGTAGCATCTGGGACCATTGAACAGATGTGGCATCGATTTATAAGTGTAATCAGGGAAGATATGGACACCATATACCGTAACGGACAGTCAAGAAAGGGAATGATCCCTTGTGGTTTACATGTGAAGTTAAAAGGTTACTTAAAAAGCAAAGGAGGAAACGTGCTCAGAAAGGACTAGGTACCATAGTGAGTTAGAAAAGTTAGGTAAGGGGACATGTTAGAAACACGATGTGTGAGGTCTTTAATGACTTACTTTGCAATTCACTTTCCAAGAGCCTTAATGAAAACCCAAAGAAATTTTGGTCCTATGTAAAAAAAAGTCAATAGTATTGATAACAATATGCCAGTACTAATACAAGACGTTTGTTAAGTTGATGACAGCCACAACAAGGATATAGTATTTAATACCGAATTTAATAATTCATTCACAGACAAAAAATTTGGAAAACATACAAATTTTTCCACATTGTGTGGAATTGGAAATGGATACAAACTGACAAAAAGAATCCGTTTGCTCAAAAGTACAAAGTGAACAGCTTATTGTTGACACAGTTGATACTGTGAAGTATTTGGGGGTATAGTACAAAACAACATGAAATGGGACCGGCACATAACTTCCGTTGTGGGTAAAGCTAATTCTAATTTAAGATTCGTAGGTTGTATTTTGAAGAATTGCAACACTCGTGCAAAGGCTAGCTCATAAAACTCTCGTGCATCCACATTTGGATTACTGTTATGGAGTTTGGGAGTTGTATCAAAAGGGATTGACACATCAGAGAAAGTAGAGAGGAGAGCCACTTTATTTATGATTGCTGGCTACAGCCTTAACCAAAGTGTCACAGAATTGATAAACAGATCGGGCCAGGATTGTCTGGCAGACAGACGTCTATTTCATCTGAATTTGTTGGCAAATATGCAAAATAATTCTTTCATTTACAAGTGCAATGAAATACTTCATCCACCACAAACCTAGAATGCAACAGGAAAATGAGAAAAAAAGATCATTGCCACAAACCATCATAATAACCGCATTGTGGGAACTGCATGTGCACTTACCCACACTATATGTTTCCACCTCCTCTGACTGGCTCTCAGTCTGATATTCTCCATCCACTGACACAACACGGAATTCGTAGATTTCACCTGGGATGAGGCCCCTCACAATCAGATAGTCTTCATTCATTTCTCTTTGTGTTTCTTGGAACATTGTTTCGCCCTTTTGCCTGAAGAGAGTGGAAAAAAAGAATCACAATAAATATCATTATCCACAAATCATGCTGGGTTGTGCAAATTATAGTGATGGAACTGATACCTCCCATTTCTGTAACGGATTTTAAAATACATGTAAACTAGTGTTTCATAATACCTGAAGAGAGCAAGTAAGAATGAATAAGAACAGAGAGGTGAAACAGCTTGCAAGAAACAGAGCACACTTGTTTTTATAACTGACAAAAAAAAGGTCGGAAGACGTGCATGAAACATTAGCAATTATAAAATGAAGTCTACTGATGAGGGAACTGCAAGTGCATACATTGAGACAAAGATATACAGCATGTCCACAAAGTCATGCTACTGATACAACGAAATGTATCTGGTAAATTACAAGGGTTTTTTTTTTTTTTTTTTTTTTAACCTAGCCTCCTTTCCTTCCGCCCCCCGCCCTTTTTTTCAATTTTATTGTTGAAAAGGTAAATGCCTACTTCTCAGTGCTAACAATATCACCTCAGAGGAAACTCACTAAATATGTGATATTAGAATAAAGAATTTCAACTCTTAAGAGACAGTGAAGAATACATAGTATTTCTGACAGTGTAGAGTTAAGGTATCATCCACGCGGATGTCGAAGCTACCCCACCAACATACCTACGTACCACTTTTCCAATTTTGAAATCTATATCATAAACTAAATCATGTTCTTTATCTAAGTTTTCTTGCAGGTAAATTGCAATATACAAAAAATAATATGTAGCCCTAAAGAATACAGCCTGTCATATAAAATTATAAGACCACCAAGTTGAAGTTGTTGACCAATTCAGTTACCTGGGGAGCATAATTGCTAGTAACGGTAGAAGTGAGTTAGAAATAATGAATAGAGTAACCAAAGGAGCCAACTTCTACAGTACCGTGCAGGGCTTACTATGGGACATGGAGGTTCCCAAAAGAACAACAATTGTCTTGTACAAATCATATCTTATTCCTATTATCACATATGCTTTGGAAACATGCACACTAACATAAAGGACCTTAGCAGGATCCAAGTCTGTAAAATGAAGTTTCTTAGAATGGCCCTCCAGAAAACTAGAATTGACCACATAAAGAATGACGAGATTAGATCAAACTTAAAGAGTTATGGGAATCCATGGAAGAGAGACTTAGGTAATCAAGACTTAAGTGGTTTGGGCATGTCAAGAGAATGACTAGTACAAGACTACCAACAACTTATTTGGAAAAAAGGATAGTGGGCAAAAGACTAGTGGGAAGACCAAGAAGAAGATGGACAGACAAACTGAAGGAGGACAAAGAGAGAAGAGGATGGAACTGGGAATATATCACACACCAAGAAACTTTTCTGGATAGGAGACAGTGGAAAATGATCACATACAACAACCAAGGTTCGTAAACCACACCCGGGAAACTGGAGATGGTCCCCAATGATGATGATGATAAAATATGTACACAAATGACATTTATGCTGAATTTGCTGCTTCCATGCTGGCCTCAATCCATGATGACAAAGGATATTTCCAGAGTGTGATGTTCTTTAAAGAAGCCACCTTCTTTATGTCAAGACAGGTTACCCACCATAACACTATGATACTGGGTTCTGAAAACCTGCGCATCATGTGCGAATATGTTCATGATAGCCCTGAAGTGAACGTTTGGTGTGCTCTTATGCATGATCAAGTAACTGGCTTATTTTTATTTGCTGGCAATTACACGGACAGTTTAGTACAACATGATTCACAAGTATCTACTTTCTTAGAACGCAGCCAACCATGTTCCAACAAGACGGCACACTTACTAATTGATCTAGTGATGTTAGGGAACTTTTGAATAGATATTTCCCTGGGAGATGGATTGATTATGATGGACCAATTGCCAGGTCACCATTCTCCCCTGATATCACCCCACTTGGATTTTTTCTTGTGGGGGTATGTCAAGAACCATGTCTATAAAACCATCTTGCCACACTTCACTGACGGATAGTTGCAGTTGTGCAAATAGTGGATTTTACTAGGCTCCAGTGTGTTTGGTTGGAGCTGGAATATTGTCTTGACATATTCAGGGCAAGTAGAAGTAGAAGTTGTAAAGAAATCTTTGAGAGATGTAAACATGTGCAAAAAATTACGCATGTATCTCATATAGTTTACAAGGATTTTGTGGACACCCTGTATTTAAGCAAATGGTGATGAACAGTAAATAACTTGAATTTCTGAATACCAGTACTTTTGATACAACTGAACAAAGCAATACAATCATCAAAAATGCTTATTGATGGTCTCGCATGTAAGATCATAAGCAAGAACAGTTTATCATTTACCCTTGTGATGCCTCTCATTCTACTAAATTACGTGTGGTTTTTTCCCGGATTACCGGACAAACCCCCCCCCCCCCCTCCTCTGGTGAGAGATGGTCCTTGAGACCCTCCCCCTAGAAATTCGTCCTTGCACTTTTTGAGACCTTCTCATATTTTTTTTTTTTCTTTCTTTCTTTCTTCACCTCCACTATTCGACAAAATACCCCCTCAAAATCGAATTTCGTGTGTTTTGTAGACCTTTTTTTTAGTTTTACAGTCAAACAAAACTTTCCAAAACCTCACGTGAGATTTCCGTTGACCCCCTCTCCCCCTTGGTGAGATTTTGCCGGACCCCCTCCCCCTTTTCACCTCACTTAATTTATAGACACCCCCTAATGGGTAAGAAAATGAAATAAAGAATTTATGAAATTTTAGTACAACCCCAATAAACATTACAGCAGCTGCAGTGGCATTCCTACATGCATTGAATAGAGGATCAAAAAGAGCATTGCAGAATTTATCAGATATTTACTGGATATACAAAAATTTATTGATTGTTTTGATAGAAAATATATCCATTCAGTAAATAAAAAAAATATAAATGAAAACAAACTTGATGGGAAAAAGAATTCAGCTGTTAAATCAACATGTGAAAAAATAGGATAAACTCTGAAGCAGGCTATCCTACCTGTATTTTACAAAGAAGTGAGAACCAGGTCGACCATCAGCAACATCAGGTAACCAGTTGACACGTATGGTAGCATAACCATTATCAGAAGGCAAGCGCATCCAGGAAAATCGTGGCTGTCCAGGTATAGAATCAGCAGCTCCACGTGTGCGTTGCTCCACAAAGTATCCTTCACCCTCACCAGCAGCTGTTGTGGCACGAATATGTAGTCGATACTTAGAGCCTGGTTCCAAACCAGCGAGTTTAGCGCGTGTCTGCCTTGGATCAGTGATCTGTGGCTCCCGTTCCTGAAGAGGTCCAACCTAAAAGAAATATAAAAGGATCAACAGACAATAATTGAAGCAACAACCTTAAGATATATATTTTCTCACTTAAGCATTAAGGACACAATGAAGTGGCAAGTTGCATGGATAAAGGTTATCGGTTTTATAACAATAACAAAAACTAGAAGTAATAAATTCTATAATTATGCTCAACATTTTTTTCAGGCAAGTAGGGTGGTACTGGCATCAATAATTAGGCATTAAATAGTAGGCTACTCTGTAATACTATCTTTTTTGTTTTTCAAAAAGATAATTTACACATACAACTCACCTTTGTGCCCTTTACTGTTTGGTAGTAAATTCGATAGCCAGTCAATATTCCATTAGGCTGCTCGGGTTTTTTCCACATTAAATAGAAAGCTGAAGATCCCATGGGAATTGCTTCAAAATACTGAACAGTTCCTGGAACTAAAGTATGTGTTGTTAATGAGAAAAAGGTGCAAGGAGTGAAAAGGAAATATTCAAATGATTAAGAAATTCATCTATACCACTAAAACCTGGCTGTTTGAAATAATAAAAGACGGAAGGTTAGACACAAGTGACAGTGCAGAGAGGGACAAAATGAACTCAAAGAATGTGTAAAGAATAATAATAATAATTAAACAATATATTTGAAGAAAAAATAAATGACAAATTACAACTCTGCATAACCTGCTTGAAGTAAAAGCTGTAGAACACACCTTGTCTGAGACTGAGGTCATTATGGAGTAAGGAAAGGACTAGGAAGCAGGAACGGGCAAGCTAGACAAGTGGCTAAAGAGCTTCTTGACTTATTAAATAACACCCAATCTGTAAACTTCACACAGTCCCATTCTTGTACTCATATCACCTTCCAGAAGTGGAAGAAGAATGGTTAGTTACTCATTGCTATCAAAATAAACCAAAGACCTTCATTTATTATTTGAGTACCTACATTTTTACAGTGGTTTACACCTTCCACACAAAATGCTCTCTCACGTAGATGCACTTGTTCTTCATTCAATTCTTCAGCATTACACTTCTTACAATCTGTCAGAAATACACCACCTCCCAATTCGCACCTCAAAATCAGTGGAGCACCCAATCCCAAATATACACTTCCTTACAAATACCTACCACTTCACTCACCTAAACAATCGAAGTTCTGCTTTCTCCGTGACAGATATTGTTAAAAATACACCACACACACACCAAAACAAAACAAACCATTCCAAACTCCTGCTCCATTATTAGTCACTAGGGGGAAACCCATTACACTACCAACAACCACCTCATAAGTTATACCTACTGCAAAACATCTGTTACCCACACCTCCGCCAGCTGACTTTGTTGGAATAAAAGAAATGATATGAGAAAATCAATATCACATCTTTTCCTTGTATTATTATTATTACTATTATTTTAATCAATTTCCCTTGGTTTTTTTATCGAACAATGATTAATTATCATCTTTTTACTGATTTCTGCGAAACTTTCTGCGATCTAGGACTATTTAGATAGGATGTTTTTTGCAGTTGAAATACAGTAAGCAATTTATTTGAAATTTCAGTGTGTAAAACCAATGTGCTAAAAGCGTTAGTCCAGCCGGATCTCCCTTCATACCAAACCAAAATCGATAAATGAGGTATCATTTTAAAGATTAAGGTTTCTGCTTTGGAAAGATCATATTTTAATGAAGAAATTTTTCAGAATTCGACACTTAAAGGACAAAAGTATAATTATTTCTAAAACGTGTTTATTTTTTGTCACATGCCATTTTATTTCTCGATACCCAATCTAAATCAATAAATGAGGTATCAGTTTAAAGATTTAGGTCTTCACTTTGGCAACATCATATTTAAAGAGAGATTTTTTTTTTTTTGGAATTATACCCTAAAAGTTTTAAATATCAAGGTCACACATATGAGACAGTTCCAGCTAAGGCTTTTAGCTTTGTTGTCAATAACAACATTTGATAGTGTTACCACTAAATAGCAGCACCACATATCACAGATATATGGATATACTGTGTGGGTTTTGTCCCATTTAGTAGTATTCCAGTGAGGCCTGTGCCCCTTCGGCTTCCGGGAAAAGATGGCTTCAGATGTTTAAGTCAAAGTACAGGGCTGCAGGATAGCAAACACGAAGTGATATCAGAAAGACATTGTTACAAATGATCCGGTTCTTCCTTCACTACCGTAAACAGACAACGCTGCTACTAATTGCATTTTATTTGTAAAATTTTCACATGGGTCAGTGTTTTGCTATAGAATTATTATATGAACATTTTATTCATGAAATTTTTACAAGGGGCATCTAATCTTATTAATCTTACATGTTTTCACATCAAACAGTATTACTTTACTCTCCTTAGTAATTTTTCTTGATAACACACAGACTTTTTTTCATTTATCAACATTACTATTTAATTGAACTCGGCCGTTTTGAACTAATTACAGTTCCAATAATTTTCACACTATATTGCCTACTCCTAATTTGAAAATCCAATTCATTCTGCAGGTATAGCCACAGAGTATCTTGTATTTCAAACATAAGAGATTATTTTTGGATTTTGCAATCACCTATCAATAAAGTAAATTCTTGTGTTATTGGGACTTGGTGACAGAGTTTAAATTTTCTGCATATTCCACCTGTTGTGGCAGGAGACAGTTTAATGTGGACCACAGAACGTCCTGGCATAGCTCATAAGATCAAACACAACTCTTAATATTTCTTGACCCAACGTGATTTGAAGCTGTGATCCTGAATCTTGAGAGCAAATAGGTTAACCATTGAAATATCAAATTGCCCATCCATTCAACTTTGGTAAGTGCTGCATTTACTCTCTGCATCCTCTCCAAATTAATGTTGCTTTACAACAGATTCCTAATCTGTTATATGTGGTATCAATTTTAAAGAGTTATGTTTACATTCCTAAGTTCCTACCAATACTGAGAGCTATCCAGACAGGATCACCCAAATGTGAGCTATCCTGGTCACTAAATGTAAGCTACCAATTATCCTGGAAAATGGTCAGCCAATTGTGAGCTAACCACCCTATGGATTACAGCGTGTTACTTAGATGAGAATGGCCCAAATTCTCTTCTTTAAACACATGCAAGCCGTTTGTTAGGATAAACAAACTGAGAGGTATTTTGATATAGTCTGGAAACGAAAAATTCACTATTCTGGTTGAAATACTAGTGAATTTAATTAATACTGTTCCTTGCCACAAATTTTATAACATTTGTGTTTCTCTGAATCAAGTTTCAGATATGCTTCAAAAGCTATTTTAGCTAGTATACAGAGAACTTGTGCTCGTTTTTTTTTTTTTTTACTTATGGCTTTAGGCCTCGTCGATGTTGAGGTCATTAGAGGTGGGAAATGACTGAGGACAAGGAACAGGAAGGAATTTGGCCATCGCCCTTTGAAGGAAGCTTCCCGGCATTCGCCTGATTTTGGGAAACCACGGAAAACACAAAACTGGATGCCCGGACAGGGACTTGAACCACCATCCTCCCGAATGCGAGGCCACAGCATTAACCGCTGAACACACTCGGTGTATTACTAAACAAATTACAGTCTATGAAAACCCAGCAATATTATAAAACAATTTACAAACATTGATGCAATTATTCAGGGTAATAATTATAATGAATATATATATATGCAACACAATTCAATATTAACAATAGCAAATTTTTTTAAAAAGAAGACTAGGGCTTACAGTATTCTGCAAGGTAAAATAGAAAGTTCACTACAAAATCACTTATTAGAATTTGTTCCTTGAAAATAAGGAAAAACAATATCAAGTTATAGCATTAAAAAATAGTTAAAAAGGTTTCTCAATTAAAAAAAGCTATTGGGTTCCAAAAGCTAAATTTTGAAAATCAAAAGTAAACAACAACCAAGTACACATGGCGGAGAGCTTTAAAAAGAAACATAATAAATACTTAGATGTAACTCTACAAAATTCTAGTATAAAAAAATTCAACTGAGATACCTAATATGAAATCATATTAATTCAATCAATTGATGAAAATGTAAATTATATCAATTGCTAGTTGTTAGTAATCTAAAGGAAAGTATTGATATATTGTTGATAATGATATGAGTAAAAAATTCAAATTAAGATAAACTAAAACAGGCCAGAAATGATGATAGTAAAAAAAATGAACATTTTGAATACATTTTTATTTGAGCCTGTTGCAGAATTGAAAA
Organism: Vandiemenella viatica; assembly: GCA_031002005.1. Lineage (NCBI taxonomy): Eukaryota > Metazoa > Arthropoda > Insecta > Orthoptera > Morabidae > Vandiemenella > Vandiemenella viatica. The sequence continues at coordinate 235,253,721 of JARYHS010009186.1, forward strand.
ATGCATTGAACAAAACTGAATCAATCCCACAACCATTTAAATGACTGTGTTAGAAAGTACACAGTGAAAAAATCTCAAATCCACTTCCCAATATTTTAATTAGTATGTCAATAAAATCTAATGAAAGGGGAAAGAAAAGAACCCCACACCAGAAATGACTGCAGAAAGGTGGAAATTTCCTAGCAGTTGTGGCACAACTAAGCATTATGTATTGGAGTATATTACAGCAGGTAAAGTCACTGTTTAGTTGGTTTAACTGAATGAAAATTGCCAGTTCCTTTCTGCTGTGATCTATCGTTTATCATGGAATCCCAACCATAGAGTGACTACACTATATTACACACGCAAATCCAGTTTTGCCAGAGGTAAAAGTCAAGTTAAAAGCCTATAAAAATTCTGACCCCAATGAGCAATCGCCTTTATTTGAGTACTTAAACGAAACAATACCAATAGTTCATGAAGTTATTACATCTACGAACTACAGAACAAGGAGACCTGGACTAGTTCTAATGTACTAATCAACTTCTCAAGACTTTCTCCACAACTTTTTACACAACTATTTCTCATTATCGTTTACTGATATGTATAGTACACATAATCAATTTTTAATTGCCTGCTAATAAAGTCACTAATTTTGCATATGATTTTGTATTAGGTGTAATTATCATTACAGTAATACCCCACTTTATGCAATGGGGTATGTTCCGCAAAAAAATACGTTAAGTGAAATTCACGTATATCGGGGTTTATGATTAAACATAGTCAAAAGTTAATGCAAAAAAATATAAATCATTTGAATCAATCACTTTAATTTATGCAGTATTACATTTTTTATTTATTTATTTTTTACAGAAAAATACATCTATTGTCTTTTTGGTAGTGTTTCTTTTACACTCTTATATAACACGTTCATAACACCCAACACTGTTTTTAATTGTTTGACACATGGTCAAAACACGGTCATCATCACTATCTATGCTCTGCAATATGTCCAAACCTGAATAAATTTTTGAAAGAGCATTTTGTATTCAGCTTGAAGATAAAACTCTCTTTCTACTTGTTCTTCCTCATCGTTTATGGAATTATTCTGTAACTCGATCATATCTTCATTGCTGAGAGGTTTGTTGTGAGTTGCTACAAGTTCTTCAAGATATTTTACCGCGACATCTTTAAGTTCAGGCCCCTCAATCATGGCAGCAATGTCTTCAAGCACTTGTCTGTGCATTTGGATAATTCTTCTAGGTGCTACCACTACTCTGGCCAAAGATTACACCACATCCCGTTCATACGACTCTTTTTAACTCGTCTATGTTGTGAATAGCCTTAATGATGTTGTATGACTTCCATCATTCTCGCATAGACTGTTTTCCTTCCCTGTCAGTTTCGTGAATTAGTTGGCTAAAAGTGCGGCGATGGTGATAAGCTTTGGCGTTTGCTATTGCACCCTGGTCCATAGGTTGTAATATTGACGTAGAGTTTGGTGGAAGGAACTTCACGTACACTTTTAAGCCTCTCGGCGTATCAAGTGAGGTTGGATGTCCTGGGGTATTGTCTAAGAGTAATATAACTTTACGTCCAAGCCCATTTCTGCCACAATGGGATTTGACTGATGGGTAAAAACAATTAGAAAACCAGTCTTGAAAAACTTCCCGTGTAACCCACGCCTTTCTGTTGGACCGCCACATGACTGGTAGGCTTGTCTTGTCTGTACCTCGCATTGCACGGGGTGTTTCTGAATGGTAAACCAGTAAAGGTTTCAGTTTGAAATCACCAGTGGCATTACCACCCAGCAGAAGTGATAGTCGATCTTTCGCAGCTTTCAAACCGCTTCTTTAGAAATGAATGTTCGAGATAGCATTTGTTTTTCCCCAGTAAAGCCCGATCTCATTAACACTGAAGATGAGACAAGCAGGAATTTTTTCTCGTGCTACGAAATCTTGAAACTTGTCTGGAAACTCAGCTGCAGCTTGAGTGTCCGCGCTGGCGGCCTCACCTGTTATCTGGATGTTGCGAAGATTGGAACACTGTTTGAACCGATGAAACCAGCCTCTGCTGGCAGCAAAAGTTGGAGTGGAACTCCCTTCACCTTCTTCTGTCTTTAACATCTTGATTTAAGATTTTGCTTTTGTGCATATGAGATCTTGACTCAGTGGTGCATTCTTATTTAAACCTTCGATCCAAACTGCTAGCAACTTCTCCATTCTTTCTACGATAGAAGATCTCGAACGAGAAAGTATTGTTGCACTTATAGGTGTTGAACTTTCATCGTTCTCACAGTCAATTCTGGCAGACCAAAATCTCTGCCAACAATTGTTGCTTTGCCTCCATTTTCCATCCTTCTTATCACCTAAATCTTAATTCCAAAGTTACACTTTTACGCTCTGTTTTCTTCATAGGTGGCATGTTTAACGTAGCGTTAAATTATGTATCTCGACGCAAACATAAAAACACAACTGCCAGCCGGGATAAACATATGGAAAAAAACAAAACAAACGAGGTGATCCCAATAGAACAAAGTCGTAGGACGGCGAATCCCCAATTCTTCGATCAGAATGGTCAGAGAAAGCGTGGATTCCCGCAACCAAAGAGAAGCCAATGACTACATTATGTACATAAATATTCTTAAGTAAGCAATTCGCGTAATATGAGGCATTTTAACACGAAATTTGAAATACGCGTTAAAGCGAAACCACGCATAACGGGGTCGCATAAAGTGGGGTATTACTGTACTTGCAAGAGGTGGAAATAGTAAACACTGACCTCCTTCTGGAGTCTGAAAGGTCAATGTTTCACTGGGTGGTCCATTATATCGTCCATTGTACACAAGAACTCTTGCGTAGTTCTTAGAATGTGGTACAAACTTTGTAACTAGTGTTCTTGTTGCTTCTCCCTTGACCTGTATTTCACGCATTGCAGATTCTCCATCACGCTCTGTCCATGTTTGAATCTGAAAAGTAGTGTATCATCACAATAAAGTAACTGCAAAAACTTTAATTATTATATATATTACAAATCAAGATGGGAAATGAACCATAGCCAAACAAAAGAGACATTAACTCAAGAAACATTGCAATCGTTAGGATTGTCCAGCAGTGTGATATGGCAGAGGATGGTTACTGTGAGAAATATCAACTGTCCATACAGTTTGAGCGCTGGCGAGAACTGGACTGTAATTAGTTTCAAAAGATTTATGTAAGTTGATGGGATGTGCTATTTGTGAGACAGCATGAGGTAGTTGTTCCTGAACTGGCTGATAACTGTGTGAAACCAAATTAGGATATTGAGATTATTTTCAAACTTTGGATAAAATTCATGGCGACAAATGTATCAACACACATCAAATATTGTAATCATCAGTCATATAACTTTTACAACACAACATGGGAAACACAAGGCAGGTGTTGTGAACAAATTTTATGTGTGTTTATTTCTTTTTTATGTGTTGACAACATTTTCCATTATCTATGGCAAGCTATGGTTTATACCCCTAACGTATATCTCATTTTTATTCTGCTATCCAGCAACATTTCCATGCAATAATAATAATATAATAATGACAGTGTACGTAACAAAAGATAGGATGAGTAGAGATTAAACCTAAAGCTTTTGATGAGGGCAGCAAGCAGCAAAGGGTGCAAAAAAACAACTAGCAGGTGTAAAACCTTAGTCTTTAAAGTAGATCATACATTACAAAAACAATTCTTGGAAAAAAAGGCCAAATCTTATGGTTGTAAAGTGACACAAAGTTATGAAGTCTCATTCTGAGCCAAATATAACTGCATAGTGTGAATTCAATTTCAGAAAGAGAATGGTTCTTTAGGTGTTATGAATCATTGATTTTTTAAAAATTAAACTGATGACTTGGCCATTACAAACGTCACAATTTTTATTGAAACGAAAGGCTTAATACATATGATTTATTCTAAGACTTGTCAAACCCCAAGCAAGGGTAAGCTTGGTTTTTATAAAATTGAGAAAGCAACATAATTAAGGTATTTGTAAGGCAGAAATTTTACTGTCAAGCTTACTAAACCATGGCATGTATAATGGCAAGGTGGAGACGTTTATGTGTAAAGTACTCCAATAGTGTCTCCTAGAGGCCCAACAACATTCATCCCACCTCATTTTCTTACACAAAGTCCCTCTTCTCACAATTCCTAGGTTTGTCAATCAGATGCATTACAGCCTTTATTACTGCAACCATGTACCAATTAAACAAGCACAAAAACAACCCCCTTTCCACAAGACCTACTTGGTTTTTGGTCTACATCTTCACAAAGCACACAACAAACCAACACTTGTTACCACAACCACATGTATCTCTCATACTCTCAACTTTCCCCATCCAGCACATCTGCCACTCACTCCCATTATACCCACCTTACTCACTCGCCACACCTACGGAAATCCAAAATCAGATATATGAATATTTCTTCCATCAACCTCCCCCAACATCTCTAAATTTGACCACACTTTCTTTTGCTGCACCCTCTCTTGGTATCATTTTAAGACTATAGACAAGAGTGAGAATTAATGTGATAACCTGAAATCCAGCCTCTAATAATTCTTACCCTCATCCCAATTAGATCTACCTCCCCTCTCCTAAAACCACCTCCTTCTCCTGTTTAAAATTCCTAAATTCAATTATACACTCCAATTACCTGAATTACTTCAAATAGAAGGCCATGAAAGAATATTTTTTTTTAAAAAATTGAGATATCATAATTCTCAGATGATAGGGGCTTGACCATGTGTTAATGGATTGGAGTAATTACAAGGCTGCAGCCCTACGGCAGCTCTTGGACACCTGTATGTACCGAAATCAACCACTGACCCCTGTAACCCTATATGCCTAAAAATCCCTTCTTTCTTCAACCTCCAAAGACACTTTACAGTGTTTTTCATTCCACTCAATTTACCTTCTGATTCATAAGAACCACCCCCATCCCCCCCCCCCCCACCTTCCCAGACTTTGACCAAATATCTTTTGCCAGAGACAGATAAGGCATAGCCCAAAATATTGTGATTTTTGAGTGTTTTTTATTGCTGTTGCCCTCCTCCATTCAATCTGGAGAATGCCAGGAATATTTTACCTTTCCTTTCCATACAAATAAAGACAGGCAAAGGAGCGATCACTTATGCCACCTAAGGCTACGGAATACATGGGTACAATTGTAGTTAAAATTCTGTCAGTAGAACAATATGATGTACACTGGATGGAGATTTCTCAACCACTAATGGTATAACAACGAGCCTGTTTGACTTTCATCTGTGGTTAGCTAATGATTCTTGATTTTTATTAAAATTACGAAATTATTTGACTCAATGTCTCTGGTTATGTATCTTTTAAAATGTTTAGCCTTAATTTAAGAAAAAAAAAACTTTCAAAAAGTTGGTATGACATCAACAAGTAAAAACTATACTTAAAAAAAAATATGGTTACCTTCTTTACTCAAAGCACAACTGGAAAAATAGGCACTCACCTTGTAGCCCTTAAAGTGACCACGCACTGTTTCGGGAGGTACAGGCATCCAACTGAGCAATGCACTAACACTGTCATGGACATTCTCAACAGTGAAATTCTGGGGAGCCATTGTTGGAACTGTAATACGAAAACAAAGCACATATAAACAGTACCTATATAGGGTATAAATGTGGGTATAGGTGTGGGTCGCCATGCAGTACAAAGTATGAACCAAACGTCCATCATTGCACTTGTTTATCAGGAAATCGAGAAATGGGAGTAGTCATTTTCTTTCACTTGGATGGAACTTTGGGTCATAGTGTGTATCACAAGGTGACCCACACTAATAGATGATTACACCATCATCTGGCAACAAAGAGGGGCATATTGACATCACTGAGCTTAAGAGTGAGGGCAGAGTGGAAGAAATGTAGACTCTCACAAGAATATTCTGAGCCAATGTCTACCACAAATCAGACTTCAGAAGGGTTTTAAGAACTGCCAACTGCAGGAAAACATCAATTTAACCCATTATATTAATTCACAATGGAAATTTGCCATATGTACAAGATATCGCAGACCAGACTAGAAAATTGTTAAAGAGGGTGCTGATGTGAACAATTTATAAGGCTCACTGCAAGCTTGGCCAATCATTAACCAGGATGAAAGACCATTTACACTAGAGCTGCCCAACAAATTACGGAGATGGGCCATAATTTCGTTTCTATATTAGACCACCTATTACTTGCTTATAATTACAATAGATTTTTAAATAAAACAAAGATATAAGTAACAGTTTAATTATAATCAAAAAGTAAAAACAAAATCATCAAAGATTCCTTTGCAGAGGTTTTTTTGAGCTAGTATATTCTAGACTGCTGCTGTTAGCCGGCAAATTGAAATGCGTTGGTGGGCCACTTCATAACCTGCCGGTCTGGAGTTGGGCTGCCTTGGTTTACACTCATGCCAGCTTACAAGTGTTTATGAAATCACCTGCAGTTGTGGCAGTTTTGATTTTGAATAATACTGAGACCTAAGCAATATAACAAAAAAAAAAAAAAAAAAAAAAAAACTGTATTCTTTACTTTCGATTTCTCTTATCGAGTTAGATAAGATTTCATCACAGTTACTGTAGAGCTGCCATGATGTTGAATAAAACACTTTTATATAGATACTAAGCAGCAATACTTTAGTTAATCAATCTGACCTTGTAAAATAACAACAACAAAGCTTCTTTTCCTAAGTTTGCAAGTTATCACCACACATCTTCTTGACCAACACCACACCAAACAATGTCTCCAGCCAAAACCAACTAATTTTGATACATCTTCAAAACTTGCTGAAAAACTTAGTTCGAAATACCTGAATATTATGCAAAAGTGTTCAACCCCACTGAAGTAACTTTTACTAGCTTTTAGACATTTTTAAACAATTTTGGAGTCTAAAAGTAGGGCACGCTTGTGAACTCACAAAACAGTGCCACGATACAGTGATGCTGAACTACTGAGCTGCCATACTGAAACTGAGAATGGAGCTGGCAATAACAATCAAGAAGCTAGATTTTTTATATTGCACTGTGGCACAAGACAATGCCTCTCCAAACCTCAAGATTTCCTAAACAATTAATCCTATTCAAAATAGTTCTTTAAACCCTGAATAATTCCTAAACATGTTAAACCTAATAATTACACTCCCACAAACTTTTCTAAAATGAAGCCCTACATTAGTCTGTGCCTTCACAAAATAATAATGGGTAATAATGACAGCACGATTATGGACAAATTAAATCAACACTGATTCTGCCACATTGACAAATTTACAATTAAGTCACATGTTATAACCTACCATCCTCTCCTGAGTATCCAATGATTTCACGTGGTGACACATTTGCCTCGCCCATCTCATTAATAGCAACAACCTTGATGCGATATTGCTGGAACGTTGGTTGGCCGGTAACTTCCAATCGTGACTGCTGCCAGTCTGGTATATCTCTAGATGTCCACTGCTCCCCATCAATGTTGCGTCGCCAGTAGACACGATATGTGAAGCCAGGAGCATTATGTTCTATCTCTGGCATGGGCTGGAAATATAGTTTTAATGGAAGAATATTACTTCCCATGAACAATGTTTCAAACTGGTACTTATTTTATATATTTGAGTGTTCTATTTTGCATAATCTTTGCATTAATCATTTGGAGTGAAAATAGGATGAACGAATAAAATGGAATGGATACAAAAGAGAAGACTAATTACATCAACAACATGGAAGGAAAAACTGAATCACTTCCTTAGTTACAAAACAGAATTTTATCTAAACATTTTTTAAGTGTTATAAAAGTTGAGTTTATCACCACTGGTATGTTTCTGATTTTATTATATTTTCAAGTTAGTCAGGAACAGATACCCGCTTCAGATCTGAATATAGTAAGGAGCAGCAAATGGTACCGTAAACCAAGAATGTTTGTGCATATAGCTCCATTCCCTGTGCCAATTCAATGATGTCAGGTGATACGGCAATCAGTTACTTACAAAGTATAATTTTAAGGTGAGATATAAAGTCAACCATATGAAACCACTCGCAAAAATAAATTTGTGGCTTTTGTACCACTCTGCCTCAGTATGTAAAGTTCTAATAAATTATATCTTCAATGAATTAAATTTACCTAAAAATGTATCTACTTAAAAATGTTTTGTTAATGTGAAATGGAATCGCTTACCAAAGGAAGAAAGTAACAACAACAACAACTCAGTAATTCAGATTATGTCCTTCGCTGTGAAAATGAAGCATACGGCTAAGTTGCCAAGAGTGCCTGCAGCAACCCAACCACATGAATGGTAGTTTTTGACTTATGTTCAGAATGGAGCTGGTGGGGGGGGGGGGGAACAATATAGTTGTAAATGTTACATGCAATTTTGAATTATTATATTTCTTTTCTTTACTTTTTTCTTTTTTAACAGTGGTCATTATGACAAAATACAATTATTATTATTTGGTTTTCAAACTGCTTTCATTTGCTTTTAACATATTCCACTGATCTCTTCAATTAATATACATACCAGGCTCCTTGCTTTCAGAAGAAGCTCCCTGCTATATGTCCTCCAGTCATCTGCAGTAAGCAAAGGTTTATGATATATATAAATAGGGAAGGATAGGAAAAATAAACCCAAAACTTGCCATAGACAAGGCAGCCACGAATCAATTAAAACATAAGCAGACAAACACACATAACAAAATATTTCAATACATGCAGTCTTGAGACACATGACAAGATCAGATGTGACCTCACCAGAGCCCATCAAATGAATGGGAAACCAAAGTAACAGCAAAGGTGGCAGAGGAGGGAGTGGAAAATATACTGAAACGATGTTATTGGGGAAATATTATCACTAGAAGCAGCGAAACTTCACAGAACTAATGAAAATAGCGTCCTTTTGTGTGTTAGCAGTGGCATTAGATTAGCCTCTAGGTAATTTCCATCTGCTTTCGGTAGTACCGGTCAATTGATTTACTGGTAGCAGTAGTGCTTGATGCTGTGAACAAAAACTTTGGTAATTGTGATTTAGGTTTTCTTTACTTCTCTGTCGAAACTCTCTTTGCTGAATTAATCTGTGCGCTTTGAGTTTAGCATGTGAGATCAGTGTATTGTTTAGGGCATGTTGGGAATTCAATCTTTCACACACTTCTCCTGTTGCGAGTTGCAGCAGATCTGATATGGGTGATCCTGATACAGGCTGCTCACAGGCTCTCCCCTATCAACCACCATACCTGTAACCCATGCAGATAGTATGGATGTTGTCAGTTGCCTGTAGTTTATTGATGAATCTCATCAAAGGCACAAAAAGGGGGGAGGGAGGGGGGCAGTAAAACAAGTTTCAATACCAGGAAGGTGAGTTTGTGCCACTGTCAAACCAGTCTGATATATTTTATGGGACTGATTACTAATCTTTTGAGTTGGGAGACCACACTCTCCCAGCCCAACTCATTAGGTCCAAACAACCACAGAAGGGATTCTGGTGATTGAGAGATCAAATGTTAAGTGGTTTACTGAGCCCCTTAGGGAAATGGCGGATCATTCAGGGAGGAAATCCAATGTCCACTTTGTGTGTATTCCATGTGTTCTTGTCCGAAATGTAGAGCACGCTATCCCAGATGCCACTTAGTATCCTGGGTATAGCCAACTATAGATTGTTTGGTACATGTCAGCACCAATGATACCTGCCATCTTGGTCGGAGGTTATTCTATCGTCCTTACAGTGGCTGGATGAAAAGAAAAAGAGTTAACCATATGGCCAGGTGATATGAGATATCACTACATCTATCTGCAGCCTTGTCAACAGAACAGATTGTGTTGAGGGGCTGAATCAGAGGCTACAATGCTTCTGTGTGATCTTAGCTGCAGATTCCACGATCTTCGCATTAAGAATGAATCTTTTTTTCGCCTTATGGCTTTACGTCTTGTCAAGGTCATTAGAAGTGGGATGGGATTGGGAACAAGGAACGGGAAGGAATTCAGCCATGAGCTTTTGGAGGAAGCATCCCAGCATTCGCCTGGAGTGATTTGGGGAAACCATGGAAAACCCAAATCTGGATGCCCGGATGGGGATTTGAACCGGCATCCTCCCGAATGCGAGGCCTGATCGTTAACCGTTCACCCACCACGCTCAGTCCCTACTAAACAGGTCAGGTATGCATGTGAATAGGCTATACGTGTAGCAGGGGCTGTTTGGAGTGCACCGGACGGATTTTCTAGGCTGAGGGAGGATCTTATCATTATACATAGGCCAAAATTATTCATAGACATTTCAACGACCACAAGAATTAGCGATCACAAGGTGTTAATCGCAACTGTAAGGTCAATGACAGTGTGTAACAATAAAAAAGGAAAGGGTTGTTTATAAATTTGAAAAGGCTCCAAAACAATGTTTTAGAACATACATAACGGATCATTACCATACTGTCAAAGTAACAACAGACTCAGCTGAAGAGATGCAGCATCGATTTGTACATATAGTTGGGGAAGGTGTGGACATACATATACTGAAATGGACAATCACAGAAGGGAATGATCCACCACGGTATATTCTGAAGTTAAAAGATTACTCATAAAGCAAAGGAGGATAAATGCATGCTTCGAAAGGACGGGAAGGATGGAAAATTTAGAGTTAAGTGGCTGCATTAAACATGTGATACATGAGGCCTTTAATGACTTCTGTTGTAATTTGCTTTATAAAACCATCAAGGAAAACCCCATGAAATGTTGGTCATTAGTAGGAAAAGTCAGCTGTAAGGGAGCTCTAGTACACAATGTATGTGAAATTAATGAAAGCCACAACACTTCTAACATACTTTGAATTTAAAATTCATTCACTGATGAAAATATTTACAATGTACACATTTTTCCACAGAGACAAATTTTATACAAATAGATACTGCAGGTAGAATAATTTCGGATATATACTGTAAATCCTTAGAAGTGTAAAAAGTATCTTCCAACTGTAAAACTACATAAACAGACCCAATTTTTAAGAAAAGAGATCCTCGGAACTACTTACATACATCATTAACATGTATTTGTAGTAGAGTTCTGGAACACTGTTGTATGCTCAAACATTATAAAGTTTCTAGACGAAAACAAATTGCTTGCACACCGAACAAACATGGATTTAGAAAGAACAGATCATGTGAAACATAGCTGGCCCTCATTTTCGCATGACCTAATGAAGTTATAGATGCAGTGTTGCAAGTTGATGCAGTATTTTTGGATTTTCAGAAAGCTGTTGACTCTGTACCACATAACTGATTCTTAGCGAAGATTTGAGTGTATGGTAAGTCTAAACAGATGTGTGACTGGATAAGAGATTTTCTAACTGGTCAGTCTCAGTATGTCATTGTGACGGGGAAGCCTCTACCAATCTAGCAGTAACATCAGGCATTCCTCACAAAGGTGTAATAGGATCACTTCTTTTCTTAATTTTATAAACAATCTTGGAGACAACATTAATAGCAGTTTGAGATTGTTCACTGACGATGCAGTCATCTAAAGGGAAATAAGCAGTTTGGTCGATTGTTAAAAATTCAATGAGATCTGTATGTTATTTCAGCATAGGGCAATTAATAAAAAATGCAGTAAAGCACAAAAACTGCAAGACAATGTGCATAACTAACAAAAAGAATTTATTTGCTCAGGAGTACAAAGTAAACAGTTAAGTTATTGCCATTGTTGATCATCTGAAAAGTTTTGGCATAACAGTACAAAGCAACGGTACAGAGAAGAGCAGCTTAACTAGCAACTACTTGCCACAGTCCTTATGAAACTGTCACAAAATGATTATAGACATTGGGCTGAGGTTGTCTGGCATACAGACAAAGTAGGTTTATTGACAAACATCTCCCTTCATTTATGAGTGCAATAAAATACTTAGTCCAACATTCTTCTTGGGTCACAATAACAGGACAGGTGAGATTAAAGAAATCTCTACTGGTGATTATACAAATTCTTTCTTCTGTCATACTATTCGTGATTGGTATACATAGTTTTGTTGCAAAGCACCCTCTGCCAGCAACAACTTTGTGAATTGCAGATCACAGATGTAAATGCAGATATAAAAATGGATAGAAAGAATAAGATTTATAAATTATATGTATGTGCATCAATAATGATAAATGCTTAGTCTACGGGAAGGGCTTTATTGGATGTTGTGTGAAGCATAATGCCATGGATAAGCTGTGAAGACAGATAGACCTTACTGTAAAACAGTCATTTACGTTGTTCAAATTGTGTGAGTGGACACTAGATGATCTGGGTTGCTGGTGCAAACTGTTCACCTGTGGCTTTTCATTCTAGTGGAAATTTCGTTAGTTATAGCCCCTACAACTGGCCTGGTACAATGAGGACAGATGACTTGAGGTTGTTGTAGTGAATGTGGAACGTCCAACGAAGGGAAATTTTTTTCCTGTGGTTGGAATGAAGTGGGTGGTGTTGGCAGTGTGCATATTACCAGTTTTAGAGTAGGATCTATTGCACAGAAAGGAACCATGTGGCAGTTTGGGAGAATCGTAAGGTGATCAAGAACATTTTGGTGCACAAATAATCACATTCTGATTCTTCCAAAATGTCACACAGATCCTTTCTGTGCAATAAACTTCACTCAGCCAACATCGCTTTCTTCTGTCCAACTACTTTTCCTTTCATTGGATATGCAACATGCCCTTAAAAATACCACATTTATCAACTCATCAGTTTCCAGTGTACCGGTTCATACATAGCCCTCATGACTAACAAACTTTCTATCAGAATGAATGGTCACAGGCAAACAGTTTGTATCAGTAACTCAGACTATCCAGTGACAGTTTCCCACATTTTTGAACAACTGTTATACACTGAGGGTTATCAGAGTCTTCCCTAAAATGACAACCCCCTATGAATTGTGCAGATGGGAATTAGATTACAAACATATCCATGATACTAGGCATCCCCCTGACCTCTCAAACTCCTAAACAACCCTTCCAGTAGATCTAGCACATATTATTTATTCACATTCTTATAGTTTATAAATAGTACTTATTTTATACTGATATTTAAACCATATTATGTTCATTTCTTTTGCAATGTTTCCCCAGTTCCTCATAAATATAAATTCAACGTTTTATTGGCCCCCTCCACTACAACCCCTGCTACTCTTGCTTTGTTATCTTGATTCGCAATTTACTTGTTGGGTATTTGTGTGATCACATCTTATCTCCGTGCCATGTATCTTGTCTAACTGTAAGACCAATGTTCAACACCAAAACTTTGTTATATGTGCTGTTATGATTTTTTTTTGTCAGTGTCCGACTGCCTTCATCTCGGGTAAATTATGAGTTTATTTTCCCTATCATTCCATATTTTCACTTCCTTAAAAAATGTTACTTGCCATTATATACATACATATTATTGTTTAGCAACAATGAAGTAAAAATAGGTGATGCTATGAGGTGATATTAATGCGTAAAGATAAAGCACACTCATACCGATGAAAGTTTAAGGGAGGAGATCAGCAGTGGCTACTCCATAAACATAAAAAAAAAACAATACTTTGAGCTGCATTACTCATAAAAATTCAGGTATACACATAAATTCGGGCTAATTGAGGTAGCTGTTTGAAGGAGGACAGCAGACAACTCATAGTTGACTGCCAGCGCAGTCATGCAGTTACCTCACTCTATCATTGAAGAATGGGTATAAGCCCAAAACTTTCAGTGCTTTATGTGTGTGCATGTATTTCCGTGTTTCGACAACACAACAATCTTAAGCTTTGGTAACCCAAATGTTTAATATGTCAGCTTAACAGTGCTTTTTGTTTCCTAACAATCTTTATATATAAAAGAGAACAGTGGAATTTGCAAGACTTTTCTTGGAAACTTTTTTTTTGTTGCTTTAACTGCAATCTTCATGCAATTCCTACAGCTACAGAATGATCATGAAATTGAACAGGAATCCACATTAAAAGCATAGATTTAACAGGCACTGTGTTATTATTCTTATTCCCACATACACCAAAGCTAACCACTAATCACTAGTCACTAGTCTTCTTACCGTCCACGTTATAACTAAGTTGTTTGGTTCTGTACCCTTGCCTTCCACATTATCAGGATTCTTGTAGGGGACATCTGGAGGCGTTGTGCACACAAGGGAGTGCTGAGAGGCTTGTGACTGACCAATCTTATTTACTGCAATTACTCTGAATGTATAATTGGCCCAAGGACTCATTGCAACCTGAAAATGATACAATACTTTAACAGACAAAATTTTAACTTTTCCAACTTACCATGATATCATATCATGAGAAGTTGACACGGTTACTGTCAGTAATTTAAGGAATGGAGGGGTGTTACTAATAGAAGGCTTCGACAGAATAAATCATTTTGAGTTCAATAAAGTCACACACACATTCAATATTATTTGTTCAATCATTTCGAGAGATGACACAATAGACAAAACAAACCATGAGCCATTAATTGTCACAGTGGCAATAATGGTAACAACATAAATATGGCACAGCCCCAAACATTAAATGTTTGGAGTATTTTTACCTTTAGGGAAGTAATACCTGTATAAAAACAATAAAAATTAGGAAAAAAAAATGGATAAAACTTTGGGCTTCCAAATTCCACACCAATTATTTTTATCTGTTATCAAATACTATATTTCATCGCATACATCACCACAGATCTTACAAATTGATATTTTGGAAAAATCAGAATCTGAAAATTAAGCTAGGGCCGCATTTTAGAGTCCACAAAAAATATTTACACCTATTTTTTGCTTATAGTGATTATAAAGTGGAGTTGTGAATTTAATTCCTGCATCAATTCAAGAAACATTTTTTGTATGAGAAAAGTGAATTAAAATGCAAGTCAATTTTCTTCGCGCATTACATAAACATTTCATGTCAAAATTAGGAAGAAATAAATACAGCATACCTAGAGTGCAATTTTATCTTATTTCATGGTTCATGCTGTAAGAGTCCTCCCTAATAGAAGCAGCTCCTCTGACCTCAGCATTTGGAAACTTGCCTACCAGTACCAACTGGGCACAATGCAACCACCTGGTCTATACTTAAGATAATACCCGGTCATAATTATTATTATTTATGTTCACTTTTTTCTTATTCTCTCCTTACCTCCATCCCCATTACCTAACCACTGCTAACCTGAGATGGTGTTTAATTTCATAGGCACTTTGGTTTAATTTTTAAATATTTTTTATTTTATTTATCTTTGCTTATTTATATTTAGATTTTATTATATTATTTTACTCTTCTCACCTACAGTTTTGATATTTATCTATGCTCAGGTATTAGCTATGAATCACTGCCCCTCTATCTGTCCCGTTTGAATTTACTCCCACCATTTTCCTGCTTGCCTACCAATCAAACTATAGGGCACATCACAAATGATGGCGGGTCGCGCAGAGAGAGAGAGAGAGAGAGAGAGAGAGAGAGAAATAGGGTTGACACAGAATAAGCGACGTTACCGCGTTTGACTATTCGCAGTACAGTTCTAAAGCTAGTATCACACGCTTTAGCACATCTCTCTTGAGCTTTGGCAACGTTGCAGATCGGCACTCTCGCGTCTGCTTCGCACTTAAAATGCTTATATACTTTCAAATCTTGCTTTTTGCTTTGACTATGCAGAACCTTACACTTATGTTGTTCATCTTCCATTATTTAGAATAGGAATTATTGTAATGCTCACTGAATTACAACTGTACAATTCACAAACACATCAAATTCAACACTCGTGTTAACACAACAGGCTCTGGATTGTTACTGAATGATGTATATGCGCAGACCCTCGCTAAACTCTGCCGCCAACGTGATGCACACTACAGGCACATGGCAACCTCCTGGTCTCAATTTGAGATAATACCAATTCAGTACTTTTTCTTCCCTCTATCCTCTCCTTGGTTCCATCCATACTGTCTATATTGAAACAATACATGCCAGAGGTGATGTTTATCTGCGTAGATGCTTTTATTTTTATTATTATTTTATTTTCAATTTTATTTTGTATACTTATTTACTTTAACTTTCTCAAACTTATATTATGAACATTTTAATTTATCACTCTGCGCTTTTATTAACACTTTACATTGCTCGTGAACTAGCTCCAATTAACTGCCCCCCTCTCCCTGTCCCCACCATGTTCCTGACTAACAGTCATTCTGTGATGATTACGAAGGCTTCCGCGGTCACTGTATGTAATATCTTGGTTCTCCAGGTGAAGCCGCGTCGATTTGTTAAAACCAACGTTTCTGCCAGCTTGCTGTCCTCTGATGAAAGCCACAGCAAGATGGCAGAAATAGGCCCGCCGTAAGCGGGCGTGCAAGGCGTGCATTGCGCTCGGGCGGCACATCAAGGGGGGTGGCAAAACCGAGTGATCGACAGGTCTCCGCCCCACGATAGTTGCTACTCCATTGTCGCCAAACGAAATTTATAGCGTATTATGTAGCGGGCGACTTTTTTTTTTGCTCAACAGCTGTTTCGGGCGGCCAGCGACACTCGGTATGGCAACAATGGGGGCGGCAAATAATGTTCGAAGGGGCGGGCAGCAATCTCACAGTTTTTTTACCTGGTTCGGAAATTTCCTAGATCCACCACTGGCTGTAATTAGACAGGGGGCAGCATAATCGGTATTGCACGCGGGCGCTCTAACAGCTAGCGACGGGCCTGGGCAGAAACGTTAGGTTTTAACAAATCGATGCGGCTCCACCCGGAGAACCAAGATATTATATGTAAGTCATTCTGTGAGACGGTATCTTACACCAGCCTCCCTTCATAATGTTCTCCTGTTGACAAATATTCATTATTTTTCCTGTTCTTGTGCTTTTATGTGTGTTCATCCCACAAAACCATCATCTAAGGTAAGTGGTGGTTCATTTCACTAGCCTTTACATATATGTGTACATTTCAAAATAATTTAAACTGAATCCTATTATTGAAATTATTAAATCGTTTGAACGGAAATAGTTGCACACTGATCGCGATCTGTGCAGCCTTCACTACAATTAAAACAAATATTAAGTGGCATAATGTAAGTTTATAAGATTTATTTTAATTTCCTTTACTTTCACTGAGCAATATTACCGAGGCTATTATTTCGGCAACATGTAACTGTGTCAGCCATTCAAACGTTGTAATTTTGGTCTGAATCACAGATAACAAGAAAGAAAGATTTACACCCTTGAAGATTTTTGATTAAATTTATATCGCGATGCATTGTTGCCACTAAAATGTGATACAGTAGATGTATTAATATGCATGAGATTGAAGTTTTGTTTTAATGGCTAGTGGGTAGGTTCCATATGGAAACGGAAACCTTTTGCTACAGTGCAAGGCACAAGGAATTAGATTGAATTTTATTTTATAACAATTCTATTTAGTTAAGCAATTACTAAGACATGAATTGTCAGAACACTGAAAGAAAAGTATTTCGTTTAAATTGGTATATTAATTATCAGCTTTTTTAACTGAAATCATTACATGGTTTGAGTGAAAGAAGTTCCAAATTGATTGCGATATATGTGGCCTAAACCACAATTAAATATTATGTGGCATAGCGTAAGTTGTTGAGATTTATTTTTAGTGTCCTTAATTTTCACTGGGTTCATAATTTCAGGCGATGTAAGCTGTCTGAGCCGTTAAATTATCGATCTTCATCACAGGTAATAAGAAAAAAAGGTGTGAAGATTTGGGATCAAGTTTATAATGTGATGCCTGATGACACTGACAAGCGATACAGGGAATGTATTAATTCGCGTGTGATTGAAGCTTTGCTTTTCTTGCAGCAATATTTGCAGAGATTGTGATTAGGCTGAAATTCAACGTGGACTAAGTTGACAACTGAAGCTTTTTGTTACAACACAAGAGACGATAAATTACAATAAGTTTTATTTTATAACAATTCTATTTAGTTAAGCAACTAGAGAGAAATAAATTACAATAATACTATGTTAAACCTATCATTTTTTACAGGCTATGGGGCTAGTTTAGTAATAGTTTGCTTAGGTAGTGACACAAATATATTAGGAGAGAACTTATGGTCATGACTGGCTATGGCAGTGTGATTTTAATCGGACAACCTTCATTCCTTACATACTTCGAATTATATAAAACTATTCCAATCACTTCAAAAGATTCTACTTCCCCATTGATATATTTTGCTGTGACATTTGGTAATTCCCAAGGGCAGAACCTAACAATGGCTGTTACACCCCTTTTAGACTAAAATCGCCTTGATGCCTATACAGCCAAAAGCAAAAGTGGAAAGTTCATCAATAGTCATCTCGCCTTTAAATTTCGTAGTACATGTGATTTTTTATTTTATTTTTATGGCAATTTTACATTCTCTAATTTCCCATAAATATAGAGGGGGATAGGGAAAGTAAGCCCATCACTTACTTACCTCAGAAAAGGCAGTGATGAACATGTGTTACATGTTACAATTGGCTTGTGGATACTAGGGGTATTAGTTTCCGTTTACCGCTTGTACTTATAGATATCGTTAGCAATATGTATAATTTCTATGATTTGGCATGTATGTCTTTTGTTTCTACTGACATTAATCTTCAACAATACACGAGTAACATTCTGCGACAATAATAGCTTCATTGTTGTTTTCCTCAGTGAATATGTCGCGTTTTGTTCCAAGTAAATCGCATTTGTGGCATTCGTTGCTTTTCTCATTTCATCAAAAGAAAAAGCAGCTGAAGCTCACCGGTTACTGGTAGAAACTTATGGTGAACATGCTCCAGTGATTAAAAGATGTGAGACATGGTTTCGTTAATTTAAAAGTGGAAATTTTTATTTGACAGGCAATGAGCATCCTGGTGCAGTGAAAAAGTTCGAAGACGAGCAATTGCAGGCGTTATTGGATGAAGACGCAACCCAACCCAATCGCAACAAAAATTGGCACAAACACTTAATGTGACCCAAGGAGCAATTTGCCAACGCTTAAAAGCCACGGGAAAGATCCAGACGTACGGAAAATGGGTGCCACACCAACTGAACGATACACAAATGGAAAATCGAAAAACCGTTTGTGAAATGCTGCTTGATCGGTTCGAAAGGAAATCTTTTTTGCGCCGAATTTTCACGGGGGACGAAAAATGGATTTATTTTGAGAACCCGAAGCGAAGAAAATCATGGCTTTCACCTGGTGAGGCCGGCCCATCGACTCCAAGGCCAAATCGCTTTGGCCATAAGAAAATGCTCTGTGTTTGGTGGGAGTAGTGTGGTGTGGTGTACTACGTGTTATTAAAACCTGGTGAAACAGTAAATACGGATCGCTACCGACAACAAATTATCAACGTGAATCATGCGTTGATCGAAAAACGGCCGGAATGGGCCCGAAGACATGGAAAAGTTATCTTGTAACATGAAAATCGATGGGACACTCACTTGCGGAGCAGCGCTTTGCCAATTTTGAGGAAGTTGAAAAATGGCTCGTCGAATGGTTTGCCTCGAAAGAGAAAAAGTTTTTTTTTTTAATCCATAATTTGCCTAAAAGATGGCGAAATGTGTAGAATGCAATGGTCAATACTCTGAATAATTTTTTTTAGATTCCTCCCAAAATGCGTGTTTTTTTTTAACGAAAAATAACCCGGCAAATTTCAACTAATACCCATGGTAAATAATTGCCAACGTAACTTTTTTTTTACTATCATACAAGTTTAGACTATTATCAAGGTATCATCTGTGATGATTCTGTATTGAAACGTATACTTAGTTTTACAAATTTGGTTACTTTATGTTTACTTAATTCTAAACTAGTTCAATTAGCTGATTATTTTTCTGCTCAAAATCTACAATGGTGTTAGCATGTTTTAGAGCTGCACATTTCTGCTTTTCTCACAAAGCATGTTCCTTTTGGAGACATCAGTCAAACGAAAATAGTTTCTTTTAATAAAGTGAGCTTTCTCAATATTCTTCAAACAATATGGTGACAGCAGGTATAAGAATAATGAGATAATGTTCTAAATAAAATTTATATTATTTTGACTGTTACCTCCAAAAGCAACTTGCTTTGTGAGAAAAGCTATGAGCATCTACAAAACCTGCTAATACCAAGTAAACTGTTAATAGTTAATTGTAAAAGTTTAGAATTATGTGAAAATAGTGTATCTAAAACTCTAAATATAAGATAGGATAGGGAAAATAAACAGTTACCCGTCACTTACCACAGATGAAGGCAGGAAGGCGAGACACGTAAAAACACAGAAACACACGAATTGCACAATATTTCGACCTTAGTCTTACTCATGTGGGAGGTGAGACATATGGCAGGGGGAAAGATGTGGCGGGTTGGGATGTGACCACATCTTTCCCCCTGCCATATGTCTCGCCTCCCACATGAGATAAGACTAAGGTCGAAATATTGTGCAATTCGTGTGTTTCTGTGTTTTTACGTGTCTCGCCCTCCTGCCTTCATCTGTGGTAAGTGACCGGTAACTGTTTATTTTCGAATATTAAGGAAAAGGGATACAAAGACTTTATTCTGCTCCCTGAAAGCTCCTTTGATAGCAAAAATGTCATTCCCGTAATTCCTTAGAAGACTTGTACAATGTACCAAGTCTTTGTATCCCTTTTCCTTAATATTCGAAAATAAACAGTTACCGGTCACTTACCACAGATGAAGGCAGGAGGGCGAGACACGTAAAAACGCAGAAACACACGAATTGCACAATATTTCGACCTTAGTCTTACTCATGTGGGAGGCGAGACATATGGCAGGGGGAAAGATGTGGTCACATCCCAACCCGCCACATCTTTCCCCCTGCCATATGTCTCACCTCCCACATGAGTAAGACTAAGGTCGAAATATTGTGCAATTCGTGTGTTTCTGTGTTTTTACGTGTCTCGCCTTCCTGCCTTCATCTGTGGTAAGTGACGGGTAACTGTTTATTTTCCCTATCCTATGTTATTTTCAGTGCCTCGCGGCAGTTTCTTTGTTTCCTTTATCCTATCTAAAACTCTAGAACTATATAAAATCATCACTGATGATAACTCGATAAGAGGTAAAACACTTACATATAAAAATACAGTTGAATTGGTGGTTATTTGTTAACAATACAATTGTTTGTGAAACTGCAGAAAAATGGACTGCAACAACATTGCACATGCAATAACATTTTAGTTTTAAACCTTGCTCAAGTGAAGAGGTAATGGCAAGAGTATAGGACTCTGAGACTCATCACAGGACTTTATTATGGGAGATCTCAGGATGATCTCCTTGTCTCATTTCTCACCTCTTTACATGACTAACGTTAAAAGCCAAAATTTCCTCATGCCCATTTATCGCCCTTCTACCCATAGCTGTAGTAAGTGATAGTTTCAATTTCCATACTCTCCTTTATTTTTATTGTCTACTTTTTTTATCTTTATAATTGATACAAACAAACTCCATAAGTTATCTCTCAAAAAAATTAGGATCTGACTGTATCCCTAAATAACAAGAGAGATCTGGGAATAGGGAGGCAGAGCCTGCAATTATGGAAGATGATTTATCAATAAACTTTTGGCATCTTTCCTACACTTCTGTACAAGATTGCTCTCATAAACACATTAATTACAATGAATGGTCAAACTGGAAAATTTTATTCACCTCGATCACAAATAATCCAATGCTGTTCATAAAACCAATTACTTCAATCTGTTTCAGAGTTTTTTTTTTGATTACTGGCAGCGAGAGCTGCTGAAAAAGGATTTAAATCCAAAAACATCATTATTCTATTATCATCTTTTTCCCCAATCGAAATTCGGCAACTTGCAATTTTTTTGTTATGTATCAGATTCAAACAACAGAACATACCAAAAGGACAGTGAATGGAGGTACAGCTAAGGATTGAAACACGATGATACATGAAACTCAAAATACTCAGAACAATGTGCAACAGGAGGCAAACCTAGGGAAATTTCTCCAACTTCCACTAAGTGCAAATCACTCTGTCCGCTCATGATGGGTATAGACTTAAAAACTCAATTATTCTCTGAATCATCAGCTTATTTCCAGTCTCCATTATTTTGCTGTCCTCTGTGGTAAATATTGATTTCCATTCCTCTTTCTGACCTTACTTGAATTTGCTAAGCCCCTAATACCCAGTATAAACACTTTGGAATCAACAGGAGAAAAATCTGTTATGGAACAGTTTTAATTATAAGCAGAGAAT
Organism: Vandiemenella viatica; assembly: GCA_031002005.1. Lineage (NCBI taxonomy): Eukaryota > Metazoa > Arthropoda > Insecta > Orthoptera > Morabidae > Vandiemenella > Vandiemenella viatica. The sequence goes on from JARYHS010009186.1 coordinate 235,275,894, forward strand.
TAAAGTACAACTATCAATAGTTGATGGCACCCAACAGGAAAAGATTCGGGATAAATTTTTTTCTTTGAGATTCATAAAGTAGAGATAGCAAAATTTTCAGAATAAGCTTGCACAAGCTGTTATCATACATTATGCTATTACTTTATGACACTGTCATAAGTAACATTACAAAAATTTAAAATATTTTATCCATATGGTGAAAGTAAAATCTAATTTTCAGTCCAGGAATATCGTGTGGAAAGTAGAGTTTAAAATCAATTCTCAGTTAAAACTTGTATAGTTATCAAGTAGTAGAGCTTTTACCAGTATCACACAAGCTCTATTAAACTAAGCCCATTTTACATATAAGTGAATTGATTGGATAATTTATTGACTTACAGTATATGACATATCTGTGGCAGGAACAGAATCAACAGCAACCTCCCATGTATCTGGTGTGAAGCTGGTGTTATATTGGATTATGTAGCGTAGAATAGGTGCACGGTTGTCACCCATTGGTTTCCAGTTGATACGTGCTTCATGTTTCATACAGGTGACATATTGCAAATCCGGTGGGTTGGGGACATCTAAACAATTGCATTAAGAAATTAAAATCTTCTACGTGTCAATCTCAGTAATTCTAAATTGGAATTTTAGTGCTTAATTAACTTCTATTCTGTAAATTCCAAAACAATCTATAACACAAAAGAGAATCATTAAAAAAAAGCACAGTTTGTACATAAGCTCACACTGTGTTCATACTTCCAACTTTTTCTATATCACTTATTAGACAGAAACAAGATGTTATTAGCAAATACTCTTTTTCTTCTTTGAATTTTTATTCTAAACTGAATTTTTTTCACTTCCATTGGTATCACTACCACAAAGTACACAATTCACATTTCTGAATACTTACCATTGATATAAAAATGTTACTAATAAATATAAAAGAACATAATCAAACAAATTGAAATATGGATGGAACATGACAGCTGCATCAAATCTGCAGAAACACTGCCAGACATTTACTCAATAAGTACAGATATGACAGTTCACATGATTTCATAGTGCTGCTAGAGCAAGATGGTATTCAATTAGCGCTGTAATGTATGTTGCCTTTGGGATGCGGATATTCAGTGCTTGACATCCACCGATGTGGATGTTTTGTGAAAGGGGATGATGAGGTGATAAAATACATTTATATTGATTTAAATTTTAATATTTTATCAGAAATACACTTATAAAATCAAAATAAGTAAATTTTTATGCAAAATTCTACATTTTATCACAAGCAAAATCTATTTTCATATAGTACTGCCATATTTATTTATTGCCTCATCTTTCAATAACAAAAAACGTGGGATAATTTCACATGTGAATTAAATTATTTACATAACTATGCACAAAACAATCCTTGCCATATGAATGTTGCAGAGTTCGCAGCTCGACAAGGTTACACTACAGCATATCTCCGTACCCGCCATCTGTCTTTCCACTGATCTAGCAGCCCATTCACTACCCAATATATAGAACCCACAATGATCCGATTTTCCGATATAGGACTGCTGTTGGGCTGTGAAAGGGGTTGCGGGACTAAATGTAGGATGTGTTGGACACCTAGACAACCAACATAGCTCCCTCCCTGCCATCCAAAAAGCTATGGCATTGGATCGTAATTGCAAGAAACATCCTAGGAGCGTGCGATAAGGATACTGGTCTGCCGCTAGATAGTACGAGTGGTAAGGACTGCTTGGAACATCTTGTTGGACGCCTTCAAGTAGTGTGAATGTGTGAGATACATCCTATGGGGATTCTACGTGGATGTCCTACAAGTCAGACCGTGAATAGGCCACTTTACATGCAAGTTCAAACTTGTAAATTCGAAACTAAGGTACTAACACTGTTCAGTTCACTGTTACTTCGTTTCTTTTTTTACTTATGGCTTTACACCTCATCGACATCGAGGTCATTAGACGCAAGATGGGACAGGGGACAAGAACGGGAAGGAATTCAGCGATGGCCTTTTAAAGGAAGCATCCCGGCATTCGCCTGGAGTGATTTCGGGAAACCAAGGAAAACCCAAATCTGGATGCCCGGACGGGGATTTGAACCGGCATCCTCCCGAATGCGAGGCCAGAGCTCAGTTTACTTTTATTGCAGGATCGTAAGAAGAAAACAACCATTTATAGTTAGCTAAGTGACAATGGGCCAGATCTTGTATAAAGATAAAAGAATAATATAAATTTCACTATACCAATGCATTAAAAATTTCGTAAGTGGAAGTTTTGCACTTACAGATGCAGAGCTCTGTTACATCCCTATATTCAATCTCAAATTAAGGAAATTATTTCCTTGCTTCGTATTTGATGTATATCATGATTCTCATTCCACGCATTCATCACCAGGTCAGGTTAGGTGGCAGTAACAGAAGACTGTGCAGTCAACTGGGAACTGTTAACAAAGCTATGGACAAGATTTACAGGATATACCAGTCATGACAGTTTCCCCACTTCAACTTATTACATACCACTATCGTCCTTTCTTTCTTTTTAACCATGTTCTTACACAATAAAATTCACCCTCATTCTTTGACATCCCAATCTGTTGCTTGAGTGTTGTTTAACCTGATGCTAAAACTGTTTGGAAATCTAAGTGAGCGGTCAGTCTACTGCTGGGATGAGAGTGCCAGTAAAGTTGGCTAACAAGAGGGACAAATGTAACACTACTGGGCTCTGCATTAGGTAACAAAAGCAATTAGTTCATCAGGGAAAGCATCTGATACAAGGATCTGCAATCCCCATTTGTTAGGGATTAAAAAATGGCCAACAGTTTCAAACTTGTGGCTTAGTAAAATCATCTTGTTAGCAAGGAAATAGTAATGTTATAAACATCTACAAAATGAAACCAGTGTTCATCTGTTCCAGAAAAACTAAGAAACTGCTATGCAGATTTCAATATATTTTTCACTATTTTGAAGCTTAGGATAAGACTCAAAATGTGTGGCATTACTTATGCTTCAATGCTGTATGATGCTGAAGCAGAAAATGAACTTCTGAGCACATTGAGTGAAACACCAAAGATGCAATACCAACTAGACATTTCGATGGCATCTTTTCTTAAATTTCGGTTATCCAGTCTTTAATCCTAAAAGATGACAGTACCGAATAAAAAGAGGAGACTATGTAAAAATTAATAATTACAAAAACTGCCATAGAACATCGTTGCCAATGAACTTACCTCAGGCAAAGAATTCAGAATACTAGATATTCAACTGTTTAGGTGTGGAACAGATTTCAATTTTGAGCTCCAGCACCATATGAAGTAGCATAATGAGATAAGTTTCAACTTCAATGGCAGCATAATGAGACATACCTAATGTTTGATACTGTGAAAACCCGTCAAAATCAATTCAGCAGTTTTCAGTTTATGCCAGATTATTTGTAAAATAAATGTGTTGTAACGTCTTAAGTCATGTGTCAGGTTTAACTCGGAACCATAGCTTTCAAAGTATAAAAACCCATTCAAAATCTTTTATTCTCTGCACGATACCAAAGTAAAAAGACATTCAAGATACAGAATTATGTATGTGGCATATATTAATGCGTCTATGATACATGTACAGAAAGTTATAAGATAAACACTTCAATACTTTGTTACAGGAAACAGTGTTTTATTTAAAATTCAATCTTGCATTCTTATTGCAACATCCAGGATATACATGTGGCCGTTTTTGGTTTACCTGTCGTAGTCACTGTACAATACATGTCCGAAATCCTGGTGAGACTTATGAATCGCACTGTACTGTTATAAGAAGATACATATGCCAATTTTTTTAAAGCATGGAACACCATGATTACAATCTGTTTATTATAAAACACAAAAGGAAATTCAATGGCTCAGAAAAGCAAAATACACAAACAATTTGCAGAAGATTGTAGAAACTATTAACATATGGCCAAGGAAAATATCATGAATGAAATTAAACTGAAGAAAGGAACATACTGAAGAGAGTAAATTAAACAACACAGACACTGATTAAAAGGAAAGAAGTTAAATAAAAACTAGAATAAAAAATTAGAGGAGCAAGCAGAGACAATAGTGGATTCTCACTTTATGATTAACATTAGAAGCTGATGATAGGCTCATGGGAGTCTTAGATTTGGATAAAGCTTTGCTTAACAAAAACTGAACTACCAGGACTAATTAAGAATAATGTAATATGCACACATAAAAGAAGTAAAGAACTATTGGAAGCAAACATCAATTTAAAATGGTGAGGTCAAGAAGTACCATTTCACTACTCCTTTAAGAATAATGTAATATGAACACATAAAAGAAGTAGGGAACTGTTGGAAGCAAACATCAATTTAAAATGGTGAGATTAAGAAGTACCATTTCACTACTGATATTCAATTTAAAGAATTTTAGAAAGAAAAACTTAATCCAAAATGAATAAAAGTAAAAAAAGTAATAGGACTGGATAATTTGTAAAATGTACAGCTGAAGATAAGAGCTGTGGGGAAATACATAAAAAGAGGCAATGGACTGATCAAAACAGCTAAGTAAATCAAAGAATCCTTGTCAAATACACAACAAACACAATTCAGTTTAACATGTGAATCAAACTTTTCCTGGCGTATGTATGAAATAAACACTTCGCGGGTTTTCTGCCGGATAATATCCTTATTAAACTCTTTATTTGAAAACTCGCAAAGTGTTTATTTCTTACAATTAAGTTTTACTGAGATTACTGGATATGAAATTTGAATCTACTATAATGCTGATGATGTACCCATCAATGCGGTTGTGGGTGTTACGGTGATACTAGATTGGGTTGGAGAAGTACAGCAGGTTTAAGTTCAAACCACAGTAGCAGTGTACCAGCAGTTCTGATTGCAGTTTTCCACAATCATCAAGGTGAATGCTAATATACTGCCTAACTTCTTCCTAATAAGCTTACATATTTCACAAACAAAATACACAGAACACAAGTTAGTCATTTCACAGACAGATATCAACACATCCACTCTCCCATCATAACTACAACAGGCCTAGCATGCTGGAAGCAGAGGGTCTTGCTTTCAAATAAGCACGGCATAAGAAAAAGGACAATTTTCAATGATGATAAAGCTGATATTTCTCAAAAGCAAATTTGCCCACCTTGTACTGTCAGTGTAGCAGAAGCAGTTGCTTCATCAAGTTGTGTACGAGCAACACAAGTGTATGTCCCTGAATCGAGCTCAGTAGTCTTGCTGATGGTCAGCGAGTTGTCAGGCATTTTGACAAAGCGAGGTTCTGCTTCCACATCAATCGGCTGACCCCTCTTCATCCAGCTAACCTCCAAGTCCAGTGTAGAGTCATGAACTGCACCACAACGGAAAGTTGCAGACATCCCTGCTGCCACCTCGTAGTCCTCCGGCTCCGTTGTGATTCGTGTATGATCTACAACACATAAATAATCTCTTTTGGCTTTGTAAGCATTAAACAGGAATCAAAACATGCCTAAATTCTAAACTCTTTTAATTAAACTAAGGAAAAAGGAAACTGCTTTATTCCTTGCAATTAAACTATTTTAAATAAAATTTTTGCTTTCTATAACCACTTTCTGAAGTTTCTCCAAACATATATCCTTTTCAGGGGCTGCATTTTTACATCCAAACATGGCACAGAAAAATTTGTCCTCTGTCAAGATACTTTTCATGTTTTTTTTTTTAACAGTTGTGCTTTGCTGCACTAAGTTTACAAATAATCATTCTGTAAACTAACAATACATTTTTCCTATTCGATATCACAAAGGTAGTTTGTTTTCAGCACTAGAATCTAGAGATTATTAATCTCAGTGCATTCATACAAAAGCAAGAATCCAAAATAAAAAATAAGTTGAAGGTCATGTGAAACATTCCTTCTATCTCTCTCTCTCTCCCCCCCCCCCCCCCAAATCCACTGGGGCAGAATACAGCAAAACTTCATCTTCACTTGAAGGTGAAGTCAACTGACTTAAAAAATGGAAGATCTAGCAGTCATGACTGAATTCCAAGCATCACAGATACTTGACATATTCCTTGGTGTGAGGCTAAGGAATGTTTTATATATTTCATACACAAGGAAAGCCTTCAATCTTACAACTGAAATCATGTCTGGCGAAGCACTTATTTAGCTATGTTTCCTTAATACTGAAGTGAGAGGATTCCCCTCCCTCCTATATATTTTTTAAGAAGTAAACCAGAGCAGAGTTCAAGAAAATATTGAAAATTTCAACTCCTGAATTGTGTAATCAAATTTAAATCTGTAAACTGTTTTTAGGCTTATGCTATCTAAATTAAAATAAAAGAGAGATATAAATTATGAATAGTATCTGACCACTAGAAATAAATGCGGAAAATGCTGCACTCACCCCTAACAATAAGGCTACCCGAAGCTTCTTGATGACCAAATTTGTTCTCTGCATAGCAGGTGTAATTTCCACCATCAGAATAGTTAACATCCCTGGAAATAACACACAATTTAGCCACATCAAAGCAGTATCTGAGCAATATTGAAATGGATGTAGGATAAAATAGTTGTGCATTTCAAACTTGAAAGGGTGTAACACACCGAACACTATTCAGTTATGGGTAATTCTGGATGTGGATTAGATTTACATAGAATAACTTGTATCAATATTTTTAAAAAATATGTATTAATAACCCTGTTAACATCTATTCAAATAGTAGAAAAATAATAAAATATTTGAACAAATGTAACAAAGAAGAAATAATAAGGATAGTTTATTTAAATGTTTTAGTTCAAAATCACTGGGACACTTTCTCAACCTTACTTGAGGAATAAGATACACAATGTGGTATAACGGAGATGAATAACTATAATAATTACTCTTAGAGAAAATTGGTAGTTAAGGGTAACGTTTGGATAAACAGATGAAAGATAGCTCAGGACCGACGAACTTGGCGAGAACTTGTCGTGTTCGTTTTGAATTTAAAGTTGCTTGCGGAAAAGAACCTGTATAACTTCGGATGATTAAAGATGTTATGACAGTATAAATAAAAAGGAATCAAAGCATATAAGTTCATTGGTTATTGGCGAAGCTAGAAAACTTCAGAAGAAATTACATTAAATAATTAAACAGATATTTTTACTACGACTACGAAATAAATAAGTAGAAAATACGAGCTAAGACAACATAAAAATACACAATAAATATACGACATGGCGGCCGAGAAGACACACGGTGACTAATAAATTATCACGACACACAAGAGACTGACCAAAGCTCGTCGCTGAAGAAGACCATTCTACGAGAACTGGACAACAAATCGACGGCAGCGCCATCGGAACTACTCGGAGTAAACATCGCAGACAGTGGACAACTGTTTACGGATCGAGAAATACCTCTACAAGCGACGCACGCCGTGATAAGTTATAAAGCTAAGTGGACCTGACTACTAAATATTGCAGTTCAAACACGACTTGCAATAACTGTTAACCGACTTTAGTAAGCCTTGAGGAGAATACTTTTCCGTCGGCTCATATTTTTTTTCCCCATTGTACGAGTATACTCGCAATCACAAACATAGGTTTGCTGATTTACACGCTACTTAAACAACACTGTTTGACGTCCACATAAACTTATCTGTTTTAGGTTTTAGTAATTATAGTTTTTAAGCGTGGTTTATTATTAATCTGAACCGTAATACTATTTGTTTTGGTCAAGTGCTTCTTTGTCTTGGAGGTTATGGTCGATGTTATTTACATTTTGATCATATGTTGATATATTAGTAGTTATGGTTGCTAACTTGCAAGACTCTGCAGTAGTTTCGCATGTGAATCTTGCTATTTGATTTGAAAGACTTACTCTAGACGTTCATTACAGACTTTTCCATACTTTGCAGCATTGTGCATAGTCTGTTACCCTATATGTATGAGCAGTATTTACAGCCATAACTATTGGAAGTTTATTTGTTTTCGTTTGGTAATAGTATATCTAGTATATAGTCGAGTTGATCAAGATTTTGATTTGGTCTTTGCAGTTTGTGAACCATTCTAACAACTCTGTTTATAAAACATAATGGCTGACAATAACAAAACACATAACCCATCTGCTACTGAAATTTTGCAGGCAGATGTAATGAATGAAATATACCCCCCATTACTATCTGTAAATGCTATCCAGGCTACACAACAAATGCGAACTCAACCCACAGTAGAAGTGGAACACATAGATGACCACCAACAACCATCACAGCTAAATTGTGAAATTGATGACACAGCCTACCCCCTTCCACAGGCCAGGCACTTATTGAATCAGTAGGACAAAATACATCACATAGAACAGATGGCTATTCTGAGACATCATCTGATAGCGACGTAATTGGATTTGACACTCCATTTCCAGGCACACAGTGCCACTCAAAAACCGTTAAGTTATCCGTTCCTACCCAACGGCCAATGGGACAGCCAGATCAGGATAGTGGTTTCCTGAAGCTTATATTAGATAAACTTGATTCCCAGTCAGCAGAGATTGCATTACACTTTACAAAATTAAAGAACGAATTAACGGAGTACCTGGACAACAAGATGTCCATCCGTGATAGTACACTTCTACAATATCGAGCAGAATGCACAAAAAGCAATCAGGAACTACAAACAAAAGTAGATAATTTCACAACGCAGGTGACGCAACAAGTGAACCAACTCAATTGTGAATTTGAAGAAGTAACAATTGAAGAAGCAGTCTATGAACAGGAACCTGAGCATTCTGTTGCATTTGATGAGCAGCCTAACTACGAACATGAACCATTTGAAATTGTTGTTCATACTTCAGTGCCAGAAGATACTGCTGTAGTAATATCTGAGTCTGCAAGCATTGTTTGCAATATCACTGAAAAAACACCAGAGGAATTAAAAGAAGAAATGACTAGACAATTTAACAGTCTCATTAACTCAGTGCAGCAGAAGTTTATGACAAAAAAGGAGAAAAGAAATATTTGCAGAAAGGAGGTAAGACGAAAGAGGAGGAAGTTGCATCTCCATGCAGAAGCTAAGAAGGTGCTTAGGAAGAAAGAAAGAGAGAACAAACAAAGTTGGAAAAAGCGAAAGAGGAGGAAGTTGCATCTCCATGAAGAAGCAAAGAATGTGACCAGGAAGAAAGGAAGAGAGAAAAGAGAATGTTGGAAAAAGCGAAAGAACAAGAAGTTGAATTTGTGGGAAGAAGCAGAGAAAGTGAGCAGCACGAAGGAAGAGAGAAAAGAAGAAAATTGGAAGAAAAGACGGAAGAAGATGTTATTCACACCATGTCACAACTCTACTTCGGTAACAAGTTTTGAACACATGTTTAGAAAGAGAACAACGAGATAAAGATATTTAAATCTCATATACAGTAATCGGTAGAAACCATGGGAATTCGTACACAGTATTCTATCTGAATGAGGAAATGGTTAGAGAAAGATATAATGCCATTGCCTTCAAACCTTTTAAGCATATAACACACAGTTAAGTTGGTAGATGTAGTTTATTGTTAATGAAAATAGACTCTTTGATAAACATGTTTTATGTTGACTCTTAATATGAGGGATTGCTATGAAAGTATTTTGGAGCAGAGATTACAGAAGTGGTGTAAATAAGTCACTTGTTTTGGTGAAATATTGCTGTAAACTGCCTCAGGCTTATGAGATTATTAAATAATTTTTTTGGTCCAGGGACCCTTTTCCCTGTAAATGAAGAGTTAATTCCGGAACTCATAAATGACTGGTTATATGGATTATACATGTGAATAATCAATCTTTTATTTATTATTAAGATATATATCTTGGAAAAAAAAAAAACAAAAAAAAACGAATATGTAAAGGTTAAGAAAGTAATTAGAATGATGATTAACTTAACATTTGTAAATACCTCTTAGCTATGTACTCCGATGAGTCCGGAGGTTAGAATTTCGCAATCCTTAAACCCTGATGGATTGTTATGTTAATACAAATATTTGTTGCAGCAATTTTATGTTTTGTTTTGGATATAGCTGATAAGGTTAATGATGCTAAACTGTTATTGTTACAGACTTTTCGTGTCAGTGTACTATGTGCGGACTGATGACAGCTTGGCAATCCCGTGACAGGACACCAAGAGGAAGGATTTATTGTTTTTTTCCTCATTGTTGAGATTGTGAAAAATGTTATGTTTGAATAATGATTCAAAGCGAAGACCGAAAGGTTCTCAGTAAGTTTGCCAGAATATTTGTGACCACGAAGATATATGGCAAACTTGAGGGGGGCTGTGGTATAACAGAGATGAATAACTATAATAATTACTCTTAGAGAAAATTGGTAGTTAAGGGTAACGTTTGGATAAACAGATGAAAGACAGCTCAGGACCGACGAACTTGGTGAGAACTTGTCATGTTCATTTTGAATTTAAAGTTGCTTGCGGAAAAGAACCTGTATAACTTCGGATGATTAAAGATGTTATGACATTATAAATAAAAAGGAATCAAAGCATATAAGTTCATTGGTTATTTGCGAAGCTAGAAAACTTCAGAAGAAATTACATTACATAATTAAACAGATATTTTTACTACGACTACGAAATAAATAAGTAGAAAATACGAGCTAAGACAACATAAAGTACAACAACAATATACGACATGATAAATATACGACAACAATCCAAATAATTTGAATGTTGAAGACTGAAAAAAAAAATAGCAGTACAAATTTTGTTCCCGAAGATCTTACTGACTGAATAATTTTTTAACAACTATGGAAAATGCTTATTTCGTAAATAGTTTAACAATGTAGACCATATTAATATATTTAATCCGGAAATACATCATAATCTGCATACGAGAAATGAATGCACAAATTCTTCTAATTTACTACACCATTTAAGCTGCTGAGGTTTATACATATGTTCAACATAGGCAATTATTACAACAATAATTCAACAATCCTCAGTTTTACCCCTTTTCATTAGTTTTTCATAAACTGGTGCATTAACAATATGCAAATCACAGACATGACACGAAAAATGTACAGACTAAAAATATGCTAACCGTATTTCAAGATCACCATTCTCCTGTGTGGTGTAACGGCCGCCAGTCAACTCCACTCCATTTCGTATCCATTTCATACGTGGCTTTGGTGCCCCAAAAGTTCTACATGTTAGCAGCACAGTTCTTCCATCCACAGTTTGCTCAGTACGAGGAGGTTCAGTGATTTCGGGAGCAAGAGCTAAATATGATGAGATTGGACAAAGCTATTTTACTGATTAAAAGTAGCTATCAAATTCAATGAAGTCTGATGTGTTACAGTTATAACTGAAGGGATTTTAAATAATAATAATAAAAAATAGGAAACCATAAATTAAATATCAATGCTACAAAATTAGCTTTTGAATAAGTGCAAGTAATGGATGATCTAAGGAAAAATTACTAATTCTAAGTTCGCTGAAAAGCAGCTATAGTAAAAAAACTACCAACACTCAAAAGCTTACACTCATATTGTACAGAACATCCAAAGTTAGCAAACAACTGTTGTTCCAAGAGATTTGAAATAATTTTATATTTATGATTAATAAGTTTTCTAGCTTTTATGTCTTAATATGCCCATTAACCATAATTAAAATGCAATACAAAGTTTATTTTTAGAATGTTGACAACAATTCAGTGGATTTTTTCATGAAATTGCCAGTAACACCAAAAGCAGATTTCATAAAGCTGACGAGCCAGTATTGCGTTACTGTTTCTTAGGATGACATTGATGTAGGATTGTGCAAGATAAGAGTGATTGAATTTTTCAGCGGCAGTCAAGAATAATTATAAAATGTGTACCATCTGTTGATCAAAAATTCCATATAAATTAGGAAGGAAGACTAAAAAACATTTTGATGATGTACACTTTGCAAGTTGAAGAAATTATAGATTTGTGAATGAAGATTTTCCTGGCATTTCAATGCAATGTAGTCTTCATAAATTTGCAGCTGGATGGTGTTATAACAAGCTTTGGATGATGTTCTATGTCCAGTTAATCAGACATCTATTGTTCGAGAAATCTGAATTTTATTTTTGGAATGTTGACAAAAATTCAATGGATTGTTTCATGAAATTGCCAGTAACACCAAAAGGAGATTTCTTAAAGCTAATCTGAATTTCTCAAACCTGATGAAGACGACGGAGAATGTTGTCTACATTTTAGCTTTCTATGGCACCATCTGGTTGCAAACCTGCAAAGACTACATCTATAATATAAAAATGAATCGCAAAATGTGTTGGTAAGCGCATAACTCAACAACGCCTGGACCAATTTGGCCAATTTTTTTTTTTTAAATGTTCGTTGGAGTTCAAGGATGGTTTTTACAGCGAGAAAAATTCGAATAATTGCCGGAAAATCCCTTAAAACAGCCCTTTTCTTTTTCCAACCCTTAAAACAGCCCTTTTCTTTTACCCATATAAACATTTCCTATACCATTTATCAGATTGCAATGAAACTTTGGAAAGTTTTCGAGTGTGCGTCTGCAAAGGTTCATGTGATAAAAAATGTCCAAAAAGTCAGCCCTATTCCCCATAACACCCCATAATTTAGCCAAACCACATTTTTTATTCAATTTAGATAGGAATTTGTACACTTATACTTTAAAACAAACAGAAAAATACTGCCAACATATGATTTCCGAATATTCATCCCCTCTCCCCCTTTCCACCCCCATTACGTTTTTACCCCATAATTTAGGCAAAACCACATTATTTATTCGATTTAGATAGGAATTTGTACACTTATACTTTAAAACAAAAAGAAAAATACTGCCAACATATGATTTCCGAATATTCATCCCCTCTCCCCCTTTCCACCCCCATTACGTTTTTACCCCATAATTTAGGCAAACCAAATTTTTTATCCGATTTAGATAAGAATTTGTACACTTATACTTTAAAACAAACAGAAAAATACTGCCTACGTATGGTTTCCGAATATTCATTCCCTCTCCCCCTTTCCACCACCATTACGTTTTTACCCCATAATTTAGGCAAACCACATTTTTATCCCATTTAGATAAGAATTTGTACACTTATACTTTAAAACAAACAGAAAAATACTGGCTACGTATGGTTTCCGAATAATCATCCCCTCTCCCCCTTTCCAACCCCATTACATTTTTACCCCATAATTTAGGCAAAACCACATTTTTTTATTCGATTTAGATAGGAATTTGTACACTTATACTTTAAAACAAACAGAAAAATACTGCGAACATATGATTTACGAATATTCATCCCCTCTCCCCCTTTCCACCACCATTACGTTTTTACCCCATAATTTAGGCAAACCATATTTTTATCCGATTTAGATAAGAATTTGTACACTTATACTTTAAAACAAACAGAAAAATACTGCCTACGTATGGTTTTCGAATATTCATTCCCTCTCCCCCTTTCCAACCCCATTACGTTTTTACCCCATAATTTAGGCAAAACCACATTTTTTATTCGATTTAGATAGGAATTTGTACACTTATACTTTAAAACAAACAGAAAAATACTGCCAACATATGATTTCCGAATATTCATCTCCTCTCCTCCTTTCCACCCCCATTACGTTTTTACCCCATAATTTAGGCAAACCAAATCTTTTATCCGATTTAGATAAGAATTTGTACACTTATACTTTAAAACAAACAGAAAAATACTGCCTACGTATGGTTTCCGAATATTCATCCCCTCTCCCCCTTTCCAACCCCATTACGTTTTCACCCCATAATTTGGGCAAACCTCATTTTTATCCGATTTAGATAAGAATTTGTACACGTATACTTTAAAAAAGAGAGAGAAATACTGTACACATTAATTTCACAAAAACCCAATTCCTCTCCTCTCTTTCCACCACCTTAATTACACCCTCTGTCTGTCTATCTGTTTGTCCTCTATGCGCTCCTAAACCGTTCGTCCGATTATGGTGAAACTTTGGTGAGTTGTCGAGTGCGCATCCGGGGTGGTTCCTAAGAAATAAAATTTCCAAAAAACCACCTCCTCTTCCCCATTACACCCCATAACTTAACAAAACCTACGGATTTTATCCGATTTGTACGGAAATTTGCGTACATATACTTTAAAATAAACAGAAAAACACTGTCTACATTTGGATTCCAAAAACGCACCCCCTTTCCCCCTTCCCGCCCCTTAATTTTTACCCAAACCTACACTTTTTATCAGATTTCGATGGAACTTTGCACGCATATACTATTAATAAAATAGAAAAATGCTGTAGACATTAATTTTACAAAAACACAATCCCTCTCACCCTTTCTACCCCAAAACCACCCCCTCTTCCCCTTGCATCCCATAATTAAAAAAATTCCCACAGATTTTATCTGATTTTGATGGAAATTGGCACACAGAAAAACACTATAGACATTATTTTTACCAAAACCTAATCCCTTTCCCCTTTTCCACCCAAAAACCACCAACTCTTCCCTCCTACTCCCCATAAATTAAGAAAACCTACAGATTTTAACCAATTCTTTAAAACAAATTGAAAAATATTGCTTACGTAGGGTTTCCAAAAACGCCATCCCTCATACCCCTTCACATCCCCCTAATTTAAACAAATACACAGATTTTATCCTATTTCTATAGAAATTTGCACACGTATACTTTAAAACAAACAGGAAAATTCTATCTACATGTGGATTCCAAAAAGGAAACCCCTTCGTCCCCTTTACATCCCCTTAATTTTTTGCCACTGTGTCATATATAAAGGTACAGTTTTTACCCGATTTTGAAGGAATTTTAACACAGGTACACTTTAAAACAAGCAGAAAAATACTATGTAAATTTGCTTAGCCTAATCCCACCCCTCTTCCCTTTTACCCCCTCCCTTCTTAATTTCCAATTATATTTATCAAAACCCACAAATTTTTATCCGATTATGATGAAACTCTGTTGAGTTGTAGAGAGTACGGCTGGGAAGGTTCCTGATTTTTTTTTTTTTTAAAAAAACCCTCCACCCCTTAATTTAAACAAACCCATAGAATTAATCAGATTTCCACCAAAATTTGCAACATATGGTATCCAAAATTGCAACCCCTTTTCCCCTTTAAACCCCCTTAATTTTTGCCAGTATACCTTATATAAAGCCAGTTTTTTTCCAACTTTTTAAGGAACTTTTGCACACATATACTTTAAAATAAACTGAAAAATACTGTCTACATTTGGTATGCCTAAACCAAGTCAAGCAATAGCGAAGCATTGCCGGGTCAGCTAGTTACAGAATAAAATTTAACTGCTATTCTGTGATTTTTAGTTGTGTTATGTACTTTAACAGTAGAGTATCACTCTGTTAAGAGACAGTCGAATAAAGAAGGGAGAGATAATTTAGAAAGTTATGTCTCTATACTGTTTCTCTGTTATGCCAACAGTATCACCAGTGTAAGAAACTATAAGAGAAATAATTTTCTTATATTCTCCCCTCTTTTCAACATATGCAAACAGCACTCTTACGCACAAATATTTACATATATTTTACATACATGCTCAATGAGTTAACTTTGTACATCATTTACAGAAATAGGCACTCAGTAAAACAAACACTTACCCAATACATTAACATACACGTCTTTATAGACATAACCCAGACTGTTGGTAGCATTGCATCCATAGTTTCCAGTATCCTTCTTTGTAAGACGTTCGATAGTAATGCTGTTGGATGTGACCTTGCGACGTGGATTTGGTGGGGTTTCTCCAATTGGCCGTCCATTGTGGATCCATTTAATTTGTGGCTCAGGCACACCTGATGCCTCACAACGAAATGTTACAGTTTCGTCTTCTGCAGCATTAATTATCTCTGGCTCCACCTTGAAGTAGGGGGCAGCTGTGGAATTATAGTCAGTATTTCAGGTCTCAAAGAACTGAGTACAATTGCATGGTTCTTTCTCAAACATTTTAACAAATTTAATGTTTGTGAAACCATAGGCCACACAATTACAAGATACTAGAATTGCAAGACTAAATAAATACAAAATCTAATGACAGAGGGTGGAGTGACACAATGCTATTGAACATGGTCTCTATAAAGTTTAGTCATATTCTCAGACTGATCCAGGATGTTGTTTTGGTACAAATTTTTCAAGATTTTCTAATTCCACTTTAACTTCACAGAATAACTTACAACACAGCAAGAACGTTAGCCCTCCAAAAACCACCAGCAACAGTATCTTACAGGATACATAGGCCCTACTTTATAAGTCATGGCCCAGTGCAATTGAAGCACCTAGCTAGTGTGAATCCACTATCATTTCTTACAACAGAGCTTATGATTCCTTCAATCCTGACCCGAAATGATATTCTATATTCACAAAATCCTTCCCACCTTATCCAAAAACTCAGATGCCAACTCATAGTACATAAACACTCACCTCCAACTTCATTATACAGTCCTGCCATTATCATTGTAACAGGCGAGTCCACAACACCTTCAACATGAATCCACTGTCAACATCTTTGGCAATCCTATCAATGGATTTTTTTTACTATAGGATGTGTTATCTGTTAACACTGCCATAACATTCACCAAATTTTTAGCAGTAAATGTCCCACCTTGTATGGTATGCAAGTCTGAATACCAATTATTCATTAGGATATGGGAATGAACTACCACTTCTATGATGGCAGGAGGGCTTGGACACGCAAAACAGACACAAGTATGAGAAACAATGCGTTGCAATTTTCGGGTCTGGGTCCATCATCAGCATTAAAACATGGCTGATGGCGAGACCTGAATAGCGACTGTTGAGCAAGGTACATGTTGGGATTCAAACTGAAGACATGGAGTGAGTGTAGAAAGTTGAAGATAATACCAAACCTTTGCAAAATTAGTAAATATATGACCAAAACCAGTAGTGAGGGAGGAGCAGGGAAAGAAGAAAAGCAGAAGCAATAACTAAGCTTTACCTTGACAACTGGTGGTTGCCTGGAGCAAAATTGGTACTGTTGTATCTGTTCCCACCTTCAAATTTGAAAAGTGTTGCCGTTGTTTGGGAGGACTGATAGCATGGAGCGTGAGGCAAAAATTAAAGCTATTGGCTATGGGCAGCTACTGGGTGAATATTGCTTGTCTGTGGCAATGTGTTCTCAAGTAAAGTTGACTAATGATCAAACCTATGTATGAAGCTAGGCAGTAGTTGCAGGTCAACTGGTATATTACACGGGAGGTTTCACAGGTGGAATGTCCTATGATGGAAGAAATTTCCACATGACAGGGTTGGTGAAAGTGGTGGAAGCATGGTTTGTAGTCACAGACAGTTTACTCCCAAAACCTGGACCACCCTGTTGCTCACCATGCCAGTACTCACAACACCCGAGACCTTAATAACTGCTTCACAGTTAGAGTCGTTAGAGTACTTCCAGACACTAATTCCCAATCTGAACTTCGCAGGTGGGAATTGGTATATCAACACATCATGCATACTAGACATCCCCCAGCCCTTAATTTCCGTTAATATCCTCCATCCTCACCCTCTACACACATCACTGGCCAGCACAATAGATTCATATATATTTATGGACATTATATCAAAATTTTCAATTATATTTTATTTATTTACTTATATTTTTTATTACTATTATTTTTTCCATGATTACTATTATTTCCCATTTTAATCACACTTATATGATTTATACTCATGGTTATATTATTGTTGTTCCTTGCACCACCTCCGACGGTCTATTTCATTCTATCAGTGGCTGCGCCCAACACACCCAACACAAGGCTTGCGCAAGCCCAGCCACTTCTGTTTGCTTGAAAAAGGGTTTTACTCAAAATATTGTATTTTCTTTAATAATATTTTATCCATGATGGATTGGTGGAACTTCCGCGACTGTGATGTCAAATATGGGTTGTAAAAAATACAGCAACCAGTCACACTAGTGTGACTGGTTGCTGTATTTTTTACAACCCATATTTGTATTTTCTTTGTTTGTGTGTTGTTTTGTGTTGCTGCTGCCCTCCTCCCTCCAACTTTGGCGAGTGTTGGGTGTATTTTATCTGTCCTTTCCATATAAATATTGCCTCACAGCAGTTCTTTTCTTTCACTGTTACCTATATATATATTAATAATGAGCAGGAAAATGCTTTAAGGCAATAAAACTAAGGAAGGATAGGGAAATATGACCCAACAATTACCACAGATGAAGGCGGCTGGGACGACAAACACAAAAAAACAAACAGATGCACATGATTTAATTTACACCCACTAATGCAATTATTCGATCGAGCTTTAGTCCCTGGTCACCTGCAAGGGAATTTATCGTAATCTAGGAGTTATCAGCTAGCCCAACATGTCACATTTAGTATACTTTAACTGTATCTACTGTTTTTATGATAAAGCTTGTAGATTTGACTGCAGCATATGACAGTGTGGAGAAAGGGAATGATCCTGAAATTCTGGAGGATTATCCAGTGCAAAATGATTGCCTCTCTGTTGACTGACATGCTATGCAATCAAATGATTGAGGTTCACCTAAATGGGAACAGAAGCAAATCTTACAG
This sequence comes from Vandiemenella viatica, assembly GCA_031002005.1. Lineage (NCBI taxonomy): Eukaryota > Metazoa > Arthropoda > Insecta > Orthoptera > Morabidae > Vandiemenella > Vandiemenella viatica. Next base: position 235,294,400 of record JARYHS010009186.1, read on the forward strand.
ATTAAACAACGGGATACCTCAAGGATCTGTCCTTGCTCCACTACTTTTCATCATCTACAACGCAGACTTGCAATCCACTACCTCTAAGAAGTTTATATACACTGATGACTAGGGTTCAGATCTTTAGGACAAGTCATATTTTTTTCCTGCCTTCTTTTGAGCTGAAATGCTGAATTAAACACTGATTCAACATTTCTGATTGTATTTAAATGTAATTTATATAGCATATAAATGCATATTGAGACCATTTTCCTAGTTTTGGTCATATTTTGATAATATTTTTGGCCATACGGTCATATTTTGAGGAAAAATCTGGTAGTTTTTTTAATGGCACCGGGAATTCACTAGATATACGTGAGAAGAAATTAAGATAATTATTCACAGAACTATACTTCTGCTATACAGGTGGGGGGGAACAAAACTAATTCTCACTGTGGTCAGAATTCACCTATCAAGAATTAAGGTTATACATTATTGTCGTTCTCTAAATGCAATGTTCCGCCCGCCTTTAATCTCAACAATACAGCAGAAGCATGCCTGTGTCCACCCGCGTCAATCCATATCTCAGTGAAATATCTCCAGTCATTGTTAAATCTGCAGTGAGCATGCCGAAAATAAAATTTTCTGAAAGTGCAAAGTTACCTAAGGAAATTAAGAGAGGAATATTTTAGTACAGATGAAAGAGTTCTATTCTGTAAATTGTATGAAATTAAAGTGACTACAACAAAATGATTTAAAATTTAATTTCCCAATGGTGCAGCGAGTGCGCGTGAGAAAATTATGCTGTCTACATGAAAGCAACGCTACTAAATAAAATAAATGATGTGTAACTGAGCATGTTTTGATGTATAGTAAATTTAAATATTTCGTCATATTTTGTCATTTTTAGGTCATATTTGTCTGCATATTTCTCTATTTTTTGGTCATAAAGATCCGAACCCTACTGATGACCTAGTCATGACAGCACAATCTAGTGACTTCAGAACATCTGAAGAAATTCTCGCAGCTGACCTTCACAAACTGAATGAGTACTTCAACATTTGGTGCCTGAAACTGAACATAAATGAGACAGAGGTCAGCTCTTTTCACCTGAACAAAAGACAAGCCCCACTATAGACCTCAAATAAAATTCAGAGACCAATTACTGAATTAAAATACTCATTCAAAATATCTAGGCGTGGTTCTGGATCAGTTACTGACAAATAGGAACATATCCATAAAACAGTGGCAAAAGTAAAAATTCGAAATAAAATCCTTCACAAACTTTCAGGAACGGGTTGGGGAGCACATGCCGCAGCTCTCAGAATATCAGCTGTTGTTCTATTATACTCAACTGCTCAATACTGCAGCCCAGTATGGCTAAATAGCAGCCACACAAAAAAGATCGACATTCAACTAAATGACACAATGAGAACAATGGAACTGTAAAATCTACACCTACAGACTGGCTGCCTGAACTCTCTAACATCGCCCCACCAAGTCTCCAAAGACAAGAGGCTTTAAAAAAGGAATGGCAGAAATGTTTAAGATATCTACAACTTCCAATTCATCAGGACTGCACACATAAAGCTCCAAATAGACTAAAATCTAGGTATCCAACATGGAAGTTTGGTCAAGAGCTGGTCCAAAATAACTTCAACATAGGCGAAGCAAGGTGCGCTAAGTGGATCAACTCCAACCCTTACAAACATGCACTAATCCAAGCCCCTACATGAAAGCCTCCTGGATTCAACCTTCCCAGGAAAACCTGGATGGCACTGAACCGAGTGGTAGATGCAATTACTGGATGTACAAGTGGGGAATGATAGAGAACCATTCTTGTAACTGCACTAACTACCAGCAAACCATTCACCACATCGCCATTGTAGTGACCTAGAAGATCACTTGCCCAAATACTTCATACTAATTTCGAAGACGGTATCCAGGACGGGCGAGCATGGAAAAGTTAAGCAATAGAGCTATGACCTGAGAAGTAGCACGCATATCAGCAAGCCAGCTGCCAAGCACCTGTCTTTATTGCAAGATGATAAATTACTTCATACATCAGGTTAGTGAGGAGTATTGCCTTCTCCACATAGTGATTATAGGAAGGGGAAGTATCTATTTAAACCCCTGGGAGCAGGGGTCTGGGGGGCTGTCTACGAAAGTCTTTCAATGAACCACATCGATACTGAGGGCGTCGTCGCCGGCGCCGCCGAGGCGGCTGTCGCAGACAAGAAGATGATGGCTGTCATCTACTACTAAGGTGGGCTCTGCTGTGATAGCTGGTTGTGGATAGTCAGAGTGGCATATTCATGTGGGCATAGTCATCAAGGAGATTATCAATATTCCATTTAATCTGGGCTATGAGGCGCCCATAAGTTACATGCTCGCCTAGTGCTTGGCCATGTCTATAATGATCTGTTTCAAAGCCAATGCAACATTGTAAATATCCACCTGTCACCAGTCATTGCCGTTTCCAGTAATTTAACCTCCATTCCTATATTAATATTTAAATGTACTGAGCCACAAAACCTGTCAGGTGTTGCAGTGGAACCTATGACGAATATTCATATCAGAACTATGGTCGATTTTCTATAATCGGCCCTTATCCACAGCTCCAGTGGAAGTTACCCTGTCTGCTCTTATCAATAAGCTGGCAGGGACACTACACCATGGAATGCCCTCTTCGGAGATTCGGTGGTATAATGCATCATATTCACGAAGCAACCACAGAAGCAATTGAATGGGTGCAATCGTTGGACATCAGTCTGAAGTAACATCCATGTTTAGTTCTATTTATTGTAATTCAATGTAGTTACTGTTTTTGTATTTCTTTTGCCATTCGAAATAAATAAAATGGTAAAGCTTGAAAATCATTTAAACTATTTTTGGTCATTTGAAGTCCATGCTTTACAGGCTCATGCTTGCTGCCTGTTAACACAGAATTAATTAGTTTAGAATAAGAATAATGGCTTGATGCATAAAACCATTCAGCAGTAAGAATGGTAGGTTTAGATCAGTGTTTCCCAACGTGGGGCCCACGCCCCACAGAGGGGCAATTTGGTTTTTTAGGGGGACAATTTAGAAATTGACTTGATACGACTTTACCGCTTTCTCTTTGGGTTATTTAAACGCAATGCCAGATATGGTTACAAAATAAAGCAAAAAAAGCAAATTCTTAAAAGGATCACACTAAATTGCCATAATAAATGTTTATTATAAATCATTTGAATTTTAGTATTTCATTATGTTTTTTAATTTTACTTACTATGTTTTATGATAATATTAAAGTGTTTTCTTTCAAAAACCATCCTATTTCAGTTTCTTTAATAACAAATAATTTTTTTATTAAAAATTATGTATGGGGGGCAAAAAAATGTTGAAAGTGGGACATGCCCCAAAAAAGGTTGGGAAACACTGGTTTAGATCATTATTTAACTCACCCATGACCTGCAAAGAGATGGAATATGACTTGGCGTCTCCTACACCATTACTAGCCTCACAAGTGTATGAAGCTTCATCCTCAAATGTGACATGTTTTATCACCAAGCTTTTCCCATAGTTGCCTTGTGTTATTCGATCAGAAACCTGTAGTCGACTGCCATTTTTGCTCCAGACTATCTGAGGCAGAGGTCTAAAAAAATAGTTATCTCAGTCAGTGAGAAACAAACCTTATTATGCATTATATAATATTTTATAATTCTACCCGTTTCTTCCAGATGGCAAAATAAATAATTTACATAAAATTTTTCACAAATGAAATACATGATATAAACAAAACTCACGTTCCACCAAAGATGCAGTACAGTTCTGCTTTCTTGCCGCGTAATGCAACTTCATTCTTCCTGGTAACATACTGTTGCACTGGAGCATGTCTATTCTGGGCACCAGAGGATCCTGTTAGCTGCACATTCAGCATAACACGATTGCCAAGCTTGTATTCGTTTCTGCAATAGGTTACATAAAGCTACAGAAAGTAGTCAGGGAGGCAACTGCAATAAATAATTATCATTATAGTGCATAAATAAACAGCAACTACAGTTCGAAGTGCCAGTAAACCCTGTATTAAATTAATTCAAATTTGCACACAACACAATTGACAGATTAAGCAAATATGAATAACGCTGTTCATAGTGCAATTAATAAGTTTTGTGTCAATTTCCATCAAACTAATTGGTTAAGTTTTATAGAAGAAATATTTGGTTACAAAATGATGTAATTTCTTTCTTTATCTCTCAACTGACCAGCATCCATGTCCATTTTAAGTAATATGGTTCTCTGAATGTGCCATGCTACGGTAAAGTAACTATCTTTCTTTGCAATTACGGAATCAAGTAACATTTCAGTAACACATGATCTTTTTTTTTCTTGAGTGTATGTATTGTGATTTTTGTTATCAACTATGAAAATGATGATTTCTTCATTTTGTATTATTCTGTGCAATAAAACATTCAGCTTATAATGAATAAACATCTCACCTAAAGCGTGATGTGGCAGCACAGGCATACATGAAGTCATCACTGGCATCTTGTCGAGTTACATTTGAGAACCACAGGTTACCTTCGGGATCCAAAGTCATACGTGAATTGTTGATACTTTTAATGCCTCCATCATTATTCTGCAAAAATTACGTACCATGATAGGAAGAAACATGACATGTGCCATTCTTACCCAAAAGCTGACATAATATTCAACATTAAAAAGTCATTTAGATACAATACTTAATACAATTTAGCATCTTTAGGCATGCCTGACTAAATATCCTGGCTGTAGCATAAAATGTAAAAAATCCATTACTTATGTGTAACATTCTCTTAATTTTTTTGCTCTACATAAAATTTAAAAATTATGTTAGCAATACTCTTTTGTTCTAAGACATAAAAATATTCTTCATTTAAGGATTCTAATTGTACCCACAGAAATAAAATTCACTCTGATAAGGAACAGAAGACAAAATTCTTGTAAATAAGACAATTCTGTTGAAATTGAATGCTTTAATCAATTGTTCTACCACAAATGGTCAGTATAAAAGATTCTTTTAAGCAAGGAAAATCAGTTTAGTCACAATATTTATTTTAGTTTTAGCATGAAATTTTGGGAAAAAATAAAGGAAAAATACACAGAAATTATCCTTTTCACAGGGTGTTATTTTACAAATTACAGTTTAAAAGAAAAACAACCTCCATAGCTTTGAAATACTAAAAAAGAATCCTGTAAAATGGAAAATCCAACTTTGTAATTAAGTTAATAAGCACCAAACATGATTAACCAACCAGGAGGTACTAGTATTTTTTTTTGCAATACATCAATTTTTAGCAATAATTATGATATCCAGAAAAAATTTCTATTTCAGCCTGTCAGAGTAGTAGTACTAGTAAGGATCTTGGAATTTTGGCAAATTCTAGTTTTGCTTAGGCGGGACTTAGAAATTTTGTGAAGTACAGTTTTCAACTTTAAGTAATTTCCCTGTAATCTTGCTCACAGTTGCAATTCGTCATAATAATCATTTTAATGTGTAATTATCATATCGGGAAACGTTTAGTTTAAAGAGTTATTCCCGTTTGTTCAAGTTTTGAAGCACGCGATCAGAATAGTGAAATTCTAAGTTTCGCAGTATCTTTAAATCCAGTAAAGCTACAACCGAACTTTTATCACCAGCTGTAGTCAGCACTATCCCCGATATTTTGGTAATAAAATGAAATAATTTGGCAAAGTTTAATTAGTGATTTTAATTAAGAGAAAATAATAAGCTTTTTTATTAAAAGAGATATCAATTTAAATTTTACATTAGCAGATAGCCCTAATTAAGACGATTTCAGACATATATGGGTTTTCATCAAAAGTTTAAGCATTTGTCCGGAAATTAAGTTTTTGTAAAGTAGATTGTCGCGGATTGTTGTGCACGCGCGTAAAAAGTTCTAGAACTCTTAGGGATTTTACCCACATTTGAATGTATCACTACGCGGAGTCTTAAACAGCTAAAACTTCAAAATTAATTACTCTAAATTTCTCAAGAGACTGCCGTCGGACTTCTAGTGGATAAGTCCAGATACTATCGAAGTTTAAACATTTTTTAATAATCGGGATCTTCAAATAAATTTCGTACTCTTTGAGCTACGCGGAGGAAAAAGATGTGATACAGTTGCTGACGTCACTGGTTCTCGTGGTTTCGATAAAAGAGCCGGTCTGTTCCTGTCTGTCTGTTCCTGCCTGGCGGTCGGTTTCGGTCTGTTTTTCGTCGCGCTGGTTGTAACTCGCCATGTGGGCTAGTTCAACCATGTTAGATCGTGTTGTGTTAAATCGTAACTTCAATGACTGTTAAGAACTTGTAAATTTGCTAAAGGGGTTTCGGTCGGTTAGATTTCTCTCCACAATCTGCAGACTTTGGTAAAGATAGTTCGATATGCCTGCTCAACTGTAAATGCAATTTTTGAACTTTTGACTTTGAAAATAAAACTTTGGATTTTTCTAACAGTGAACTTGTGTGCTTCAGTAGGTAGCATAAAACCCTTTTCTTAATTTGTGGGTAACAAATTTCGTGGCGACCTAGGCATTTAGTTGAGTTATCCTGGCTACATGGTCAAATCAAATCAAAATTATTTAGCAAGTGTACTGAGAACTGTGAGTCTACAAGAGTGTAAGTTAAGGCACTAGGCGATACTATAACCCCGGTGTCGGCCTGGTTCCTTACAACTAGTGATGCAATTTAATGCATGTGCACCAGTTTTTTTTTATAATATTATTTGTTTTTTCTTCACCAATAATTGGGAAGCAATTGATGGAATTTTCAAGACAGCTGAAAACTCTTCTCACCGCGTGTTCAGCTGATATTAAAGAAAATCTAAAATTCCACCACATAAGAAGGGAGATCTATCATTTGGTTTTCGAATGCAAAGAACATAAACCCTAATGAATTTCATTGCCAAATTTCATAATCGTCCCATCATTAAATTTTGTTTTCAAACTATTTTCAAAAACTGTACTTTTTTTGTTATCAAAAACACTTATAAAGCAGCACAAAATAGGCCAGTTTACACGAATACTGACATTGTAAAAACAACCCAGACCTCACACTCAAGCAGTTTTATCTGTCTTGCATCTTCAAATTGTTCTTTTCTTGTCAGCAGTTCAATAAAGAGAAGCAAGCAAAAGAAATTTTTTCACCATGGGTGACATTCTTCCATGAAGAGAAAATAGATTGAATGGTTCCACACTAAGACAAATGGTTAAGATAACGGTTGAAGGTATGTAGGTAAATACTGTAAGGCACATTATAATTAGTAAAATTTTCTTCAAAATATGTTTTTTGTTTAACTTATTTTATGGACACATAAACATTACGAAATCCTACAGGATTTGGTTATTATAACCAACATGAAATGTTGCACTTTTTATTAAACTAGAAAAGAATCTAAATTTGCAAACTACAAAGATAGGTGAGTAGGGAAATAGCCATCAGAGCATATTTCCAATGCAATCAAATTAAACTAGATTCAAATAAAATATTCTCAATCTTTCAGCTAGATCAAAATCACATTCCTGCCATGATGTCACTTTTGCTGAATGCAATACTTTTTTTCTATACTGCTCTATTAGTTTTCTCATCCTAATGTTGAAACCTTACAAAAATTTACTTTTAATTAATACTTATCAGTATAAATCAAGTATGCTGAAAAAAATAAATATACTCTAGCGTATTCATTTATGACTACAACTAGACTAACCGTAATGCTTTCCCCTAATTAACTTCTCATTAATTAATTTTAAAATTAGGAATTGCAGCCATTAACTTTAACAGCCAAAATTAATTCACTGGCCATTCACAAAATATATTGAAACCAATTACTGTAGTGTAGTATCAAGAAAGTTTGTTAACTGAATCTCGATTTTGAAACCAAATTTGTATGATTAATTCAAATAATTACATAAATGTTTTATTTGTAAATTAATCTCTTCCTGAACTGTGAGATTCATTATACTTCCAAAAAACTGGCTCATGAAAACATCCAGTGTAACAGTACAAGTGACTGGTACTGTTGCGTGTGCGACGGTTGGCACCCCTGCGGTGATCTGGGCGTTGTCAGGGAGTCGCGTGAAGTGTGGGAGCATGGCCAGTCATAGGATTACAGTGCTGGTGGGGACAGTGAACTATGAACAGATGTGTCGAAAGTAAAAGTGCTTCACACTCAAAGAACATCGCAATCTTCGGATACATTAAAGTAATTTTATTGAGTGATGGCCATCCGGGAGAGAATGTATAAATATTAATAAATCAAACTGTGACAAACAGTATATGCCATCAAGATGTGATAGAATTTTGTTTATTCTCCTCTCACTATAGAGATATATCCCGGATATTCTTAGTCTGGCGACCGTACTAACATTATAAGTAATCTAATTCAGTTGTGGTGTAAAGTTCCCTTGTGGAGAAGTCAGCAGGAACAGTAACGATTTTAACATTGTGTAATTTCACCAGCTTCGCTAGTTCTATTTTCAATTGCGACATGCTATATTGCAATATTTCTCAGCCCGTGGTCCACAAAGACAGGACAGGTGATCCGCAGGCAGAATATTAAAAAATTTAATTGAATACATCACAATAGAAACGAAATTAATGACAAATTGTTCAAATAAAGTACTGTATAAGCCTTTAGACTAAACTTTGTAAGCTAACAATATTTCAACAACCAGCCAAAAATTTGGTATGACTGCATTTTTCCATTCCCAGTTGGTATCAAACAGAGAGGTGTTCCTTTAAGAATTAAGTTAATGACCATTTTTATGAGGGTCTTATAACAGTTGGCAGTGTTAGTAATATATAGATTAAGCCCACATAAATTAATTGTCTAGAATATTTTTGACATTTTACTGGACCTCAGGTTGAATAGATTACACAGCTATACCTACAGCACATGCACAGAAAAATTTAAGATATGACCTTTAGAAGCTTAACTTTCAAAACAGTAATGCCCATAACTTCATTCTTTCCCGCACATTCCCACTTGCTAGATATAGGAGTGAATATAACCTGCTTATGCTATATCAAATATTATGTATTGTGTAGTGATCAGATTCTTGACAGAAAGGTACATAACTTTAAAAATTTATGAACACCTTCAAAATATGAACTGTGACACTTCTTCATATTCAACTGTGATACATTAGGCAAAACTCGACTGGGATGTGTGTCCCATGATGACGACTTAGCCAGCAGATATCCAGTGGCAGAGACCACTAAAGAAAACAAAGTGATTATTATGGCAGAAGTTCTTTCAGATATACAACTGTAATGAAAAGAAATTGCTAAGAGTCTGGGCTAGTTAAAAAACAACAGTGCTTGAATTCTTTGTTAACATTTATGTTTGAACAAGGCCAGTGGATGTTGGGTGTCAGAATTACTTCCCACAGTGCAGAAGCAAGAATGCATGAACTGTATTTCAATTTTAGGAGTTTTGCCAAGGAAAGAAAGAGGCATTTCATCAATCCATTATCACCAGTGATGGGACTACACTGTTTTCTACTATGATCTTTGAGCAAAAGATAATCTATGGACTCACATAATGCTGGAAAAAACTCCTCCAAAGGAGGTGAATGTGTGACTGTCAATAATGAAGGTAAACAGTAATAGAAAAAGGGCTCACTTTCAAGATGTGTGAGGCTCAAACAGAAAAATGCACCCTGTCCACAAGGTATTTTGTGTGAACATCATATTAAGTTCCACAAACTCTCACGAAAAATGTGGCAAACGTAATATTACGTTCCTTAACACATCAAAAATTTCTTTGGCTAAAAACGTAACAGTACGTTCATAGTGTGACTCAGATGGCTTCTCTATGTATTTTGGTTCATCAGGCCGCTACCAGAGTTCACCAGTTTCTTGAAACCTTCGAATATCTAGGAATAGATTATAACAAGCACAAGGCAGACATAGATCTCTTTGATCAGCATTTGTCCTACAAAGTGGTGGAAGAAACTTGCTTTCCACTTGATAATTATGAGTTTATCAAATGCATGCATTTTGCTAAAGAAATCTCTTTCAGGAGATATGCTCGGCCTTGGTGCTCTCTGATGGTGACACCAATGATGTGACTAGTGGCAATAAATTTTTTTCAAGATTGACACAAAAGCACTTTCCAGAAAGAGAGCCTATGCCAGCTGGAAAGAAGAAAGCCCCAAGAAGGTGCATTGTGTACAGTGATAAAGCAAAGTAATCCACTGGCAAACCAACAAGAAAGGACACTTCCTATCAGTGTGGTGACCGCGATGTAGGGCTTTGTATCAAACCATGTTTTAGACTCTACCATACACCTGTATGCTATAAGAAATAAATATTTCTACTTATCATCTTAAGCAAAGCATTTTAGAATACATCTGTTTTATATATCTAATAACAAATGGTATAATGCAAAAAGTTAAATTTTTTGGTTTAATTTTCCCCTGTAAAACATGCAACATCATAAATCAACGTTACCCATGGAAAAGAAAAACAGAAACAGAAACTCTCAAAACTGATATAAAAATCAACTACTCTCAGACAAATAAAATACTTTTATTTGTTTGCCTAGCTTCCAACATTTTATGCTCAGATGAATGTACTGTAAAATAGCGAAAATCAGCCAACATACAAGGAGGGAATTGTGCCCATCAGGCCAGCAATATAAGTGTTAAAGAATTAGGCTTCACCAAACTCCATTACCTTCAATATAGCTCTGACAGAGCCCAAATGACTACTTCATTTTCAAAATTAATTCTGATCTTTGTGGACAAAAGTTTAACAATGATGAAGAGGTCCAGGCAGCTGTGATGGAACATTTTGCAAAAATAAAAAATAAACGTTCTGATGCAATAAATTTGCCATTTCCACATGATGAATAATTTGTTTCATTAAACGAAAGTTATAGTGAAAAGTATTATGCAAATTTAATTTATTTTGAACCTACTTTCTTACTTAATCCAAGAAACTTCACACCTTAGCCTATATTTCTTCAATGTTTTAGGATGTATACTAGGAATGCCTGTATCATGTTATTTTAAGGATTTCTTCAATAAAAGTGGACACTGGTAAAACTTGATCCAGTATAATATAATCTCTGTTCTAAAATTTAGTCACGATAATAAATGATTCTACAAATATTAGGAAAAAACTGCATGAAATTGAATCGTTGATTCTAGAGTTATCTATCATCCATACTAATTGACAGAAACAATATAAAACACTTTTTGATTAAAGACAGATAAAAGCAGCAATGGACTTTCATTATGAATCACATTTTTCTCATTAAATTTTCTATCGTTTACTTTGCTAAATACATACTTTACGCACACTGAAACTTGACTAGATAATTAACCAACAAGTTAATGAAAACTGAATCAGTGATTATTTTGCTATGCTAATAAACAGATAAATAAACACTGTATTTTATAATACGTAATAACAATGGATTTTTATCGTCTTAAAAATGTAATAAAACACTACTACACACTACATTTTTAAATAAGTAGTTTAAAATTAGTTGTTATTGGTATACTGTGAGTAACAAAATTTATCTACAATGGATACTTGCCTGTATGAGCCAATATACATTGGGCTTTGGCCAACCATCAGGTGGGTGGCAGGTAAGTTTGAAGGGATCACCTTCCTGTGCTGTAACAGATATGGGAGGCTCTTCCTTGAAAGAGTTCAACTCTGCCTTCCGCACAAACACAGAATTTGAAGTAGCAGTGCCCCATTCATTTTCTGCAAAGCACTGGTACTGTCCTGGAATAACACAAAGCAGTGTATGAGAGAAAAATATTATTCAAGATAAGGAAAAATAGATAAAACTATTGCATACCACACATGAAGGAAGAGGACAGTGACAAACACAATTTACAACACTTTAATAACAACCTTATTTAATACGTAGAGGTGACACATTGCTAGATCTGTCTCACCAAATGATTAAAGCCAGAGATAACTGTTGTGGGGTTTGGCAGGAGGTAAAAGTAAAAACAGAACTAGCCCCTGACACCCACCTAGTGAGTGTCGTATTTTGTTGAATAAGGATATAAACACTAAACTTCAGATTTTTCACGTGCATTTTTATATTCATATGTCTATGCCATAATACTGCTGATTCATGGTAAATCAAGGTTGACCTGAGAGGAGGCAAATGTATTGTGATGAGAGAACCTTTAAGGAGCTATGGAGACCAAGGGAGTGTGTATTTTGCAGCAAATGCAAATGGTTAGATCAGTGAAGTTCGGATGGTATGTGCTGATATCAGAGAGCTGCCTCAGGGTTTCAGCTTGTTTATCAGTGTGATCCATGATCACAGTAAGTGACGCCTTAGCACCTGGAAGAGTGATTGTCCTTGACGAAACCAGAATGAGATTCCCTTGGATAGAACAGTGTGTTATGGTTCTAACAGAGCAGTGGATAAAAGATTAATCATATGCAGTTGCCGTTTATAGGCATGTGGGGTAGAGACAAGTGTAGTGGGTGATAGAGGTTTGGTGTGAAGTTTGAAAATGTGGGCAAGACTTGATAATTTGTATAGGAGTGTAGTGTTGTTTCAGGAGGGGCAGAATTACGAGCCAGAAAGCATGTGCTTATTTCACTTGCATCTTTCTGGATTCTGTTAAAATCTGCTTTACATGCTAATTAAATTATGATATGATAGGCAGAGGATTTATTGGAGAGAAATGAATTGAGTGTGTGACGAGTTTATGGCCATACTAGTGGAGGACAAGTTGGGCAAGAGTGAGGGATCCTATGGAAGAAAGGATTAAAAATTGGTAAATTAAGCCATGCTTTTAAGCACGACAGCAAAAATCAAATTATAAGCATCATTTTTACTACCATTCATTGTATTTAACAATTAGGTGAACATGTACCATGCCCTCCTTTCAAACACATTTACGATTTGTTTTTCAGTTATCTACAGAATGGTGAAGGCCAGCTGAAAGATATAAGCATTACAATTAAGTACTGTACTTACCAAGATCTTCATCTCTTGGAGATGTTATTACAAGGGTGCCTCTGCCAGGCTGCTGGGAGATTCTGTTATCATAGGCCTGCCAGTTAAAATTTTTCCCATTCTTGATCCAACGGTACCTATGGTCAGAAGAAGAAAGTTGTTACCATTTAAACACAAACTTTATAAGCCATATAACTCACAACTAGATTTATAACATTAAAAGTTCAATTTACTACTAATCTTGTGAAGCTGTGAACTAACTAGCTGATTGATTCAACAATTTTATAAAAGATTCAAATTCAAAATTTTATAAGAACAAACACGTTTTTTTAAAGCTTATTGTAATCATAATGATTTACTTTACTGTCTTAATCGATTCATTAAGGAATATTTTGCTGTGTACACAATTACCATGTAAATCACATCTTTCAAATAACTAACAGTCAAAAAAATATTATGTAATCGTGGTAATCTATTTTTTTGTGAAACTGTAGTACTCTTACTTGTAAATTTGGGAAGTGATGGGTTTAATTTTCCCTATTTTTATAAAAATCAGATATTACCCTAAAACTTTTAATTCAATTTTTGTCATTACAACTTAGTTACATAGATTTCTTAGGAGGAAGAAAATGTTGAAAAAGTGGAACTTAATGCCGATAACACACAAAACAATAAGAGTATAAATACACATGAAATAAAAACTACTGTAAATAAGATAGGATAGGGAAAATAAACAGTTACCCGTCACTTACCACAGATGAAGGCAGGAGGGCGAGACACGTAAAAACACAAAAACAAAAGAATTACACAATATTTCGACTTAAGTCTTATTCATGTAGGAGGCGAGACATATGGCAGGGGGAAAGATGTGGTCACATCCGAGCCCGCCACATGAATGAAGCACAGGCGGAAAATGCGTGGTAGTGGAAGAATTGCCGGGAGGGGGGGGGGGGGGAATAGGCTTGACCAGCGATAAAAGTGAAACAAATCAATATAATCTCTGTGCAGCTTAGTTCAAAAAGTTATAATTGAAAATAAAAGAATTTAAAATATATATATATACAAAAAAAATATATATATATATATACAAAATAAATAAAAAAATAAATAAATAAAAAATAAATAAAAAAATAATAAATAAATAATTAAGCGACTGTAAAATGAAATGAGAGATGGCAAGTGACAGGTTTAACGTAGGTTTAGGCCAGGGGTGTGTCTGGTGTCAAGGATATGTTGATAGGCTAGTTCCCATCTGCGGAGTTCTGAAGGGGTAGTGGTATTTGGAAAAACTCTAATAGCTCTGACTGTGAAACAGGTGTTGAGGTTGTTTCCATAATTCAAACAACCTCAACACCTGTTTCACAGTCAGAGCTATTAGAGTTTTTCCAAATACCACTACCCCTTCAGAACTCCGCAGATGGGAACTAGCCTATCAACATATCCTTGACACCAGACACACCCCTGGCCTAAACCTACGTTAAACCTGTCACTTGCCATCTCTCATTTCATTTTACAGTCGCTTAATTATTTATTTATTATTTTTTTATTTATTTTTTATTTATTTATTTATTTTGTATATATATATATTTTTTTTTGTATATATATATATTTTAAATTCTTTTATTTTCAATTATAACTTTTTGAACTAAGCTGCACAGAGATTATATTGATTTGTTTCACTTTTATCGCTGGTCAAGCCTTTCCCCCCCCCCCCCTCCCGGCAATTCTTCCACTACCACGCATTTTCCGCCTGTGCTTCATTCATGTGGCGGGCTCGGATGTGACCACATCTTTCCCCCTGCCATATGTCTCGCCTCCTACATGAATAAGACTTAAGTCGAAATATTGTGTAATTCTTTTGTTTTTGTGTTTTTACGTGTCTCGCCCTCCTGCCTTCATCTGTGGTAAGTGACGCGTAACTGTTTATTTTCCCTATCCTATCTTATTTTCAGTGCCTCGCGGCAGTTTCTTTGTTTCCTTTATCCAATAAAAACTACTGTATGTTACAAACCCATCATCATCATCAATGGCCTAAATCGATGATAGTTGCAGTGACAGTGAAGAAAGTTATTGTTAAGCCCAGTGTTATGAAGCTTTTTCTGCTTCATTTTACGCAGCCATGAGTTGTCATGTATGGAAATGGGAATGGCCATATGATGATGCCAATGGGTCTCATGCTAGCACAAGCCTTCCAATCAGAAGTGCTCATGCTGATGCTCTCAGTCACATTTACAGGAATCTTCAAGCCTTAGCATTGAGCGTGCCACAGGTGTCTTAATATGGGCAATCTAAATGAACATGACGTTATGTGGTAATCTTTCAGGATCCATTCTATGAATGTCACCAAGCCGGTGGTCTTTCTTCCTAAACAGCAGCAACATTGTGAAAGTTCATTTCGAACAGAACAGTCTCATCGCTACGTCTGTTTCACCACATTACTCCTTTTATTGTCCTCAGGCAACATATAAGGGAAGCATTCAGCTGTCTCTCTTGCCAGGAATAAGTGGTCCACATCTCCACTGTATATTGTAAGATGCTTAGTACAGTTTACAGGGGTTTTGGTGGAGATTGTTAGCTTGTAGAGCCTTTGGTTGTGGCATTATACACCACATTAACTTGGCTCAAGAGAGATAAGACCACCTTCCTATCCTACACTTGAGTAATTTTTGTCTGGCACATCCATGGTTTTGAAATGAAGTGATTAGATGCACCATGAAAGAGGAACCCCTACAGGAAAGGGTAGAGAGGACCAGACTGAAATGGTATGGGCATGTCAAGAGAATGGGGGCTCAGAGAATCCCGAGAAAGATCCATGAAATTAAGATGCAAGGTAAACGACCCAGAGGAAGACCAAGAGATGGATGGCTGAAAGGAGTGGAGGAGGGTGTACGGAAGAGAGGAGAGGACTGGAACAAAGTGGTGACAGAGAGGTGGTGGGAAGAAAGAAGGAAATGGAGAGGCTTGTGCATAATGCAGACCTGGCCAGAGGCGGGAAACTGTTGAGGATGATGATGATGACATCCATGGTGGAGGGATGTGCATTCTCCATCTCAGTAGGCCAAGTTGTAAAATGGAAAAGCCCAGGTGGGACCCCAGTCCTGCGGGGTATAAGCAGAGCCCATGCCCAGAGATACGGGTGAAGACTTTAACAGTAAAGAAGTTGTTCAGTATAGTGTACAGTAGATGGCAAAAGAGGCAACCATTCCCTGAGGTGAAATTGAGAAGGAAAACACTGCCCTGTGGGGAAGAGGGATATGTCAAATGCTAGGGGAGTAAACCCTGACAGAAAATCCATTTCTGTGTTAGGCCCAGAAAGCCAACAGAATAGCAACAAAGTATTGTTTTCAAAGTGAAAATGGGCCTACTGCACACCAAATACAGACAAGAAACTTGGAATTAATGACTATACTATGTCTGATGATCATCCAAGCATAAGAAAAACCAACCATAGAATCAAAGCTTTTGATTGGAACCCTGAACATTATCACCCTAACGGGGAAATGCAACGAGATTACAGATTTAATGAACTGTAGACATATTCACATTCTGACTTAAGTGAAACCAAATGGAAAAGTTGCAATACAAGATTGTTATTTATTTTATTTATTTACTTATGAATCTTGTCTCATGGATCCCTGCTGATGAAGGACCTCTGGGATGTGAAACATGTCATGGTTAGTACACATACATACAATATGAGACATAATCATAGCAAAAACAATTATATGTTACAAAGACAAATAAAGAAAATAACAATAAACTTTAATTTTTACAACTGGATTTTTCAAAAGTCATATTGAATACAATTAATTATTTTGTTCAAATTCTTGAATAGAGTAGAAGGAGTTGCCAATAAGATAATCTCTCAGTTTTTCTTTAAATATATCTTCATTATCTGCAACATAGGCTGTCAGGACAAAATATTTGCTGGGGGGGGGGCGGGGGTAGAACTGTGAACAATTAAATTCTTGGCCGGTGTGGCCTTCTGGTATCTTTAACATTTAATAAGTCGGCCGCCATGTATTTGTATTATAAACCCCAAATACGAAGGGTATAATGCAATTAGTTCACTTGACACAGTTGTAAATCACACAATACTTGTATTCTTGAAATTAAATTCACTCGGTACCAGAAACATGGATAAGACATCAAACAACAGTTCTGTTAAAGATTACAGGTTAAGCACATTCATATGAGAAGAGAAACTCACTAAGTCCCCCAACTTTAGTGAGTATACGACTGTTATGGCATGTTGGAACTTGCAACCGCTACCGTGTGGAGCGTTTTGTTCCGCTAACTAGCGCGAAGTTACGAGTTTGATTTCCAGTGAAAGAATGAGGCAATTTATGGAGGCTGCATGGCTTTTTATAGCTTCCTAGGGCCTATAAGGTCAGCAACTTTTTTCTTTAATTAATATCTCCCAACCTACTAAATAGTTTAACTTGAAATTTCTATCAGGGCTTCATATGATCATACTGTACCTATTTTAATTTCTTTTAGCATTCAAAAGGGTTTCTATACAATCAAACTTGAAGTCTCTTACGCCATCGGTTGGCACAATTTTTCACGCTACACCAACAATAAGCGACAATCTATCTTTAAAATCTTAATTATCTGGCAAATGCTTAGATGTTTACCGAAACCATTATATATTCATGAACCTCTTAATTCCGGCTATCTACTGATATAAATTTCTCAACTATAATCCTTTCAGTTAAAAAGTTATTTTTTCCTCCTAATTAATACCACTAATTAAACTTTGCCGAATTAGTTAATTTTACTATCACAATATCCTGCACAGTGCTGACTATAGCTAGTAATAAAAGTTCATCTGTAGCATTATTCAATCCAAAGTTATAGCAAATCTTAAATTTTTGCTTTCCTAATCGCGTGTTGCAAAACGTGAACAAACCGAATCATCTCTTAAAATAATTTTTTCCCGATATAATGAACACACTTTAAAATGATTCTTATAATAAGTTTTCATTGTGGTAATGAATGCAGGAAAATCCCTTCAAGTTGACAATTGTCTAACATGAAATTTCCCAAGTCCAACACAGGCGATTTCAAAATTTTATAGAATATTTTACTGCTGAGGATTACTAGTGGGAGTGCTTTTGGTGAACTAACGGGTACCTTACAAGGTGATGGATACAAACTATAGTGGTGTTGCAATAAATCAATGGCAAAGAATGGAGTTGGTTTAGTACTCCGCAAATATACTGACAGTATAACAGATATCTCATTTGTCGATGAAAGAATAATAAAACCAAAGTATACCTACCAGAAGAAACTAAGTGCATGTCTACAGTAAGGTCAAAGTGAGGACTAAAAATAAGCTTTATAGATAAACTATAAATTATCATTGATGAAGAGAGCATAGTGATAATTGGAGACTTCAGTGCACAATAGAAATGATGAGGAAGAACTCCTGTTTGACATACGCACACGAAATCAACTTGTGGTGAATAATTCATTAAAAGAAAAAAAAAGGATTGTCACAAAATAACAAGAGTCAGCTGGGATAGTCAATATAGATCATTGATAGACTATGTAATAACAGATAGGCTAAGTGGAGAAAAAGTGCATGTTCTGAAAGTAATACCCAATGAAGCTGTTGTATCCTATCCTGAGGCAAGCTGGCCCACAACTGTTGTAACTGGTCCCTGATATCAAGGATACTGGCACCGGGACTGACCAAGCTGATCCCACCCTGTCAAGGATAGATCTTGCTGACAATATAAGCACCTCAACATCACATGGGCAGTTCATAGACATACATGCCGTGCATGAATGAGCATTGGCCTGCTGAAAACTAGCTCCACGATACTGACACACGAGAGGTAATACATGAGGACACAGGATGTTTGTGATGTACTGTTGTGCCATTTAAGTTCTCCATCACTGAACAAAATGAATGGTGTTGCATTGTGATCAGTGATGAATCTTCCAATATTTTGGAGACAGTGCTGTTACTCCTAGCGACAAGGTGTGGGAAGCTATCGGGCATGACTTCAGGTCATGGCCGGTAGTAATTAAGCAAACACTGATGGCCAACAGTACGCCACTGACATCCTACAACCCCATGTGTTACCTCTCACTGAGTGGTGCCATTTTTCAATAGGACAATGCTCATCCAGACATGCCATGTGTCTCTATGAACTTCCGTGTGATGTTGAGGTACTTCCATGGTCAGCAATATCTATCTCCAATACAATGTGTAGGACATGCTCCGACATTAACTCAGTCCGAGTGGCAGTATCCACAATTGAGAGCGAACTTGACTCAGGACAAGACACAACTGCTTCTTGGCATTGATACCTACCAAATCAGTGCATGCATCAAAGTCAGAGGAATGTAATCTAATACTGATAAGTAGACTTGTACTGCCAAGTTCTTTGTAAATTCAACTCGATTTTGTAATCACTGAAATAACATCACATGTAATGATTGCAGTCCCGCAGGAGCCAGCACAGTTTTTAAAGTGTTGTCAAGTTAAGTATTAAAGATCTACTTATTGAATGAACAAATCAACTTTCATGTTAAATAATAAGAAGTCAACAGTTAACAATATTTTAGGTAGCACAATAACATTAATTTAAATCTATCTACTAAGCAGTCAAAATATCACTGTAATTGCGAAGAATTAGATATGT
Organism: Vandiemenella viatica; assembly: GCA_031002005.1. Classification (NCBI taxonomy): domain Eukaryota; kingdom Metazoa; phylum Arthropoda; class Insecta; order Orthoptera; family Morabidae; genus Vandiemenella; species Vandiemenella viatica. The sequence goes on from JARYHS010009186.1 coordinate 235,313,997, forward strand.
AGCCAATGGCTGAAAAAGCCCTTTCTACCTCCTCGCTCGTTGGTTTGTTGAAATGATCATAAATTAAAGACTTTTCGAAAAGCTTAACAACTTTCTGCACTTTTTTGAGATCATTATATCTGGGAACCACTTCAGTGGGTGAATAATCCATTGTTAAGGTCAAGCATTGTGCTTCAACTGTCCTTTCCAGATCTTCATCATCTACAGCCAAATCATTGTTATTCCTGTATGTTCAACTTCTCTTTCAGCAGTTTCTTCCCCCCGTGTAAAACATCGATAATGGCCAACCGTATGCTACGTGAAAAGCAAGATTCCAGATACCAAGGCAGAAGTTCACCAACTTTTCCCATGACGCTTGTTCCATCAGATCTTATGCCGATAACATCAGTTTAGAGATTCGAGACCAAAGCTTGTCAGCCGTTCTTTGACCAAACTAATGCAATGCTCTGCAATGCAGGAACGTCATATTCTAAGCAAGCCAAGATTAAAATATGTTTATTTGCAGTGAAATTCAACAAAAAAATCTTTTTCATTGTTTCATGAGATATTCCAACTAAGTAAGACATTAATGCAAACTGTTTGCACTCTTACTTGTCCCTTGAACAACCCAACTGTTGCCCTGAGTGAAGAAATTCACCCTTATATTTGCTGAACAATGAACAGAGAACTTAAGTGAAGTATATAACCATTGCCTGTCCTTGCCTGAATATTAAATTTTCTAAATGTATTTGAAAAATTGTGTTCTTGTACATTATAATACTTTCCATGTTGTCATAGGATATTCACTTTTATAACATGACGACTGCTTATATAGGAAAGGGTGATGTTTTTGAAAATTTTAATTGTTTGTGATGTTTAAAAATAAATACACCTCATGTCCATTGGCCATGTCGATTTTTCAACAAAACTGCCAGATTATGACTTTAAGTTTTACTTCCATTTTCAGAATTACATTAAGTAATTATTAAATCATTCATAATTAAAAATCTAAAGTAGGACTAATTAAAAACCCTAAACATTACAAGGAAGAACTCGTGATTATGTTTCAACTAATCCAAAGTTTCATGGGGTAGCTATCGTTTTATAATCAATAGCAATTCAACTCCAAGGCCCCCCGACATTTCTGATGAAATGAACAGGGAAGCTGATTGTGTAACAGTGCCACCTATCAATGCATTTGACAGAATGGGCCATAGAGCTGTGGTAAATAATGTTAAAACTGAAATGAAGTCTTCACGGGTGTACCGCCGGATAGTGTTTTGAAAACACGATATTTCAACGACTAGCTCCGTCGTCTTCATCATGTGTCGGGACGTCTGCACAGGTCGGCTGACCGTCGGATACTGAGACAGTCCAGGTGTGGCACCTCCTTATATAGGCCAACGGCTCTCTCCGACACCCGTACCCGGGGTTACAGGTGTTCGCTGCGGGCCGAGGAAGTTAGTATTGGGCTGTTTATGGCGGTTGCTGAACATGCGTGCTACGCTCTCTGTGTAGAATTGCCATGGCTGGTTTCCATGGCTCGCTAAGACATAGCCCACTATCTCTGTTGTAGGTATCAACCAATCGAATTTCAATCGCTTCTTTGACTATGGAATCCCAAAAGTATGAGGTCCTAGTCAAAATCGTAACGTTGTTGAAGTCAACACCTGTAACCACAAGCAGCGAACACCTGTAGCCCCGCCCACTCACTGCCGGGCGTTGGAGAGAGCTGTTGGCCTATATAAGGAGGTGCCGCACCTGTGCAGACGTCCCGACACCTGATGAAGACGACACAGCTAGTCGTCGAAATATCGTGTTTTTAAAACACTATCCAGCGGTACACCCGTGAAGACTTCATTTCAAGCATACGCCGGGAAAGTCTCCGTTCTTACAAGGTTAAAACTATTGCGATATGTCAGAGAGTGACATGCTGGATGGAGGAATTCTAAAGTAGATAGGATGCAAAGAGCTAGATTAGGAAACATTGTATAAAAATAAGTGAAGTTGTCAAAAGCGACACAGGGCAGTCTACAGGTACCGTTGTTCATTACGCTAATAAACAATTGTATTGAAAATTTAGAATTAGAGGTAAGATCCTTGCAGATGAGACATTGTAATGTAATAGGATTATAACACAAGATAACTGTAGACAGTTACAAAGGGACCTACAAAAGGCAGGGTTGAATAAGTCAACATCGGATGAAGATAAAATGCCAAAAAGAGTTAGATTCCTAGCATAAAGATGAAAAAATATAACTTATTATGATGCATGCAGTGGTGGAATCGCTTGCTGAAAGAATTTGTTTAAAATCAGCATCAATCTTTAACTGACTCCAGCTGGGTTGCAGTATGCAGGATACCTTTCCACCTCCTTCTCTTTAGTGAACACTGTTCCTGTATTAATGCACTATAGTTCATGTTTCCTTTTTGCATATTGTTCTTTGCTAAATACATTGTAAATATCTTGATGAATCATTTAATAATAAATTCAATCGAGGAGGGCACACTGAGTGTGTGTTACAGAAAAGTTCCATAGTCCTAGAGAAGGTAAGAAGATAATGTATAAGGAATATTAAGGAAAAGGGATACAAAGACTTGGTACATTGTACAAGTCTTGTAAGGAAGTACGGGAATGACATTTTTGCTATCAAAGGAGCTTTCAGGGAGCAGAATAAATTATCAAGGGAGGTGCTGAACAATTTACATTAAACCGTGAAGGAATTTAAAGTAATATTTTGCATAATGCAATATGGAAGGTATGCAGGGAAATTCCCAGTGTGTTCTAAGACTCAGTGAAATTATTTTTACACTGGATGATAAATAAGCAAGTGTGTGGGAGATGATGGTGGGGATTGTGAACAATAACTAGAGGTAGTTGCATTGATTATTGCAGATTCAAATTTGTTATAATAAAGAACAGGGAAGAAAATTTGTTGGAAAAAGTACAGAATAGAATATGACAAGACTATAAACTGACTGTAAATAGAAACCTGTACAATTTTTTCCCCCCAAAAAACTCCAACAATTGGAAAGAACTTGGTGACAGCAAGTCAAAAAACAAACAGTATTCCTGGTGACCACTAAATATGTGAGAAAGAATATGAAATATATAAGTCTAATGTATGTACTTGTGACAAAAGGAACAATTGTACAAGTAGACAAAAATGGAATTAGGAAGTAATAATCTGTACAGAAAGAAAGATGCTGGATTGGAAGTCCAAATAATATAATTATGATTTCTTACATTACTTTCATTAATCACAACAAATAACAGGTGTGATATGAAGCCAAAGTCTCTGATTAACAAACTTGCAATATATACAAAAGAAAGACAGACAATACTTACTTTGCACTGCAAATAATATTTAAACATGAAATAACAAATATTTCATATTACTTCACCGTAGTAAAATGGATCAAACTATCAATTTTATGGTATCTGTCATTGCTCAAATAGAATAAACACACTTACTTAGGAGCAGGTTCACCCTCTGCTTCACATTCAATAATGAATGGCTTGTCATTCTCGTTCTGCTGCTGTGCCACCTGGAAGAGCAGCTCGTCAGTTGGAGGTTGCTTCGTGATTTGTGGGGGTGACTGAACTGAAATAAAAAAAATTGGAGTTAATGAACTATCCTATTTCAGTTCTGTGACACAGACCACAGACAAATTACAGTACTGCATTTACTGAATAATGTGGTAGATACTAATATTTGAACAACTGTTTGAAAATGACATTAAGTTATTCTTAAGGCTCTGCAGAGACCAACAGAAGGGTAAAAAAACTTCTGAAAAAATAAGTTTTGAGTTTTTGTAACATCTTTCTACATCACAATTAATCTCTACAGCAGAATAACCATTCACTCAAAAGCTACACACATAAGAATTGACAAAGCAATAGCTCCATTTACACGAAAATGTGAGATTGTTGATACATGTTAAAATACAATAATACAACTGTCACAAGCATTTTGCCCTCAAGACCTCTGGTGAAGAAAGATCTAGGAGGGTGAAAAATTCACTAGCAGATATTTTCAAAGAAACTGCAAGAATTTATTCAACCTACAAAAGTGTTGCACAGCTATCATATGCAGCCAGTGCTTCAAAATTAATACAAATATCTTGGAATGCTAGTTAATTCCTTCACTGTAATATGTTCTCGGAGTTTCAGCTTCTCTCTGTGTCATAAAAAGTAGCCTCAAATTTATGACAAGTAAGAATTTTGCACATACAGATACATACGACCATGTAGGATCTATAGAGGGATTAGACTGTTTTCCTTGTATACAAACACAGCACTCAAGATGGAAGTAACAGAACAAATTCTACATATGGTTGAATAATACAACAATGCTAATACTTACACTTCCTTGAAAATAAATATGAGCACTAACCTGAAGAACAAGTACAGTTCATTAAGAAGTAAGATATGTTTATCATTTTAAGTTTGAAAAAGCCACATTTGTTTGGCATACATCACAAGATTTGGGAGTCACAGGATACACTTCTGTCAGAATGTCCATTACTGGACACTCACAGAACATTAGCATTCTTGGATACGACAATTATGTAGATGCTCCAGATGGATGAAGAAATTATTTTCACTTCAATTTTCTGTATAACATACATATACCACCAGTTACTGTCATAGACAATATGATGTAGCCTGATATGTCTATCCCAACCCTTCAAATCACAAATCATCAGAAAAGTTTTTCACCAATAATTATGAAGTAGTTTTGGGAATGAATGCACAGTACTGCTGTGTTCCTTGGAATAGTCAATGCTTCATCAAAGTGACTTTTGAAGAACAAATCTAATTCAGCGTATTTCTCTTCAGTTGAGCACGCCTAATCTACCTAGTTTTAAAACACTCATATCCTTTCTTAGATTCAAATTTCGAAAACTTCTAAGCAAGATTTTTTATTTTCAGCAAAATGCAGCCCAATAGGAAAATAAGAAAAAGTTTTTGAACCTCTACTTTCATGAGGAAGGTTTTAAAGTGAAAGCAGAGTGGCACTTTCCCTACAACAGTACAGTTCAGTATGGACAGGAAGCTCATGCTAGTTTTCAAAGGCCTTATGAAAATCAAATTCATACCTCATGATACCTTTCTGAGTGGGCATGCTGAATTAAGTTTTTAAATGATAACCTTCTGTGGTGTCAAGTAACTGAAGTGATCAGGAAACAGTTCTCATGGATATTAAATGGTTCAGGAAACCAGTGTCCAAAATTGAAAGGAAAAATAGGGGCAATTATAAAAAAGGCACAAATTTCAACAAATGAACTGATGGCACAAATACAGTAGAGCTGAAGTGAGAAAAGTTCAAGGCAATAAACAAAACGATGGAAAAGTTACCAGGGATTTGAAAGAGGAAGAGACATAAGGTAACTGGTTTAGTGAGAGCATTAGGGGCTATGATTCAGGAAAGGAATAAATCGGAGAATGATCAATCAACACAATTAGGAATGAGTAGACTAATGAATTTGAAATTCATACTGAGGATATCGTGAAAGAACTAAGAACGCTAAAAAAAATCATAATGGGGCTGATATAGATAATATTACTTAGGATGTCTTAAAGATAGCAAGGAGTGACATTATAACATTTTTTAAATAGAGTCTAGATACTTGCTGCTTACCAGAGGTCTGGAAAAGTGTGATAGTACTACTGGGCCATAAAGGAGGAGTGACAAATAGGGCCAAAAATTACAGTGGTAGGTAAATTAATGGAGAGATTGATATGCAACCACATCAGAAATATATGTGAGGAGCGAAGAGGTTTCTAAGTTAACGACATGGCTTCAGGCAAGGGCATTCAAGCAAGATATTTCGAATAAAATGGACAAGGGAGGCCAAATTGATACTGTAGCACTAGATCTTTCAAAGGTTTTTGACAGAGCCATAAGATGGTGGTAAATAAGGTAAAATCTATTGAGGTGGATAAAAAAGTGATTTTCCAGGCAGGGGCCAATTCATGTCAACTCCACACTCTCTCTAAACCTCACCACTTCAGACTTTCATGAAATTTTGTACAAGTATACGATTCATATAGACTTGGAAAAAATACCAAATTTCATCAAGATACATTCACTCATGTTTAATTACTGCTATGTATAATTTTCAACATTTTACCCAAAAAAACTGCAAGTTAACATATTTTAATTGCTCTAGAAGCTCTCCTAATTTTGCTAGAGAGGTGTCATTTTACAGCATTTTTCAAGCCCTTTCCTGTGGTATAATGAACTATTCACCAATAGATTCTTTTACTTGATTTTAAATGTTTAAAAAAAATATGTATATTAAAATTAATTTCACAAATAGATAGTACTGTTGTAAATCACCTGGCAGAATATATAAGTGTGATGGTTACGGGTTGATAGCTAAACTAATTTAAAACTGAAACTTGTTTTTCATTCATTCTCTGCATTATTATTAATTAAATTGCGATAGAGCACTCTCTCCAGTGGCAATTCCCCAAGTCATCTCATCACCTTTTTTTTATTATCTTATATAATTTGAGTATTAAATTCCTCCCCCACCTACTTTTACAACTAACGAATTTTAATTTTAAATTCCCTCAACATTTTTGGTACATTATTTATAATTTTACTTGGTATTTTTTTTCAAATCCATCACCCTTAACCACAAAAGAAAATTTTCCCACTCCCTTACGCATGAAATTGAATGCCAGTTTGTGGTCATGGTATTCCTAATTCTTTGACAAACATCCTTCCTAGCACCAACATATGCCTTGTACATTTCCAGCACTCTCTTCACCCTCCTCCTGTCTCCCAATGACTCCCAACGCAGCTCCATACACGTACCCCTGGTGTTTATTACATATCTTTTGAATGTGGCTGTGCTTATATTAGAAAAATGCAGTGGTGTATTGTGCAACAGTGTGTTGAGCATGCAAGAAGAGAATCAGCTGTGGCTGTACACCGTGGCACATACATTTAATTTTGAAGAAACTAGCCCGAGATTTTTGGAACAGCATTGTAAAAGAAGCTGTTGAAATTAGAACAGCTGATTTTTTAGTTAACAGGGACAATGGATACCAGCTTAGTGTGGCCTGGAACCCAGCTATCAAAATATTGAAACAGCTTCATGTCAGTAAGGAGCGGAAGAGTGGATGATGTATTGCACTGGGTTGGCTCTTGTCTTCAGCCATTTCAGCAGCACCACATAAACAAACAGTTGGTTGAAAAAGAGGGCAAAATGTGTCCCAGAGTTGTAACATTTATACATATCTGGAAACCCGAGAAGAGTTTATTAATTTACGCCATGAAAAGCTATGTTTGCTGTCTTTTTATGACACCATCCATCTACAAACTCATGAAGACTTGGTCACTTTATTCCTATTATATTTAATTTAACGGATAATCAGACAAATAAGACAGAAAAAATTAGAAAGTGTCAGCAAGCCAGTAGTAGGCCCTACTTTACATCAAGATATAAATGATGACAATATGCAAAAAATTGAAATTCTAACACATTATCCTAGACCTCATAATGTTGGTAATAAGTCTAGTTCAGGCTTCCTAGATTGCCATACTCATGGAACTAGTTCTATTACATTAAATGATGTCAGTAACATGGCATTTGTGAAAGAATCTTAAATCATAAATAAAAACTAAATTCCTCGCACCCAATGCTGAAACAGATTCAGTCAGTTATTCTGGGTCATGGTGCATTTCAACATAACCACTACCTTAAAAAATATTGCTGCTTGAAAATTAAAACTTCTACAGCATGTAGGACTACGTCAATAGTCATTGTATCGCAATCTGAAGTTGATGCATATTACCTACATCAAATAAGATCAATCAAGATTTATTATACTGTCAAAATACAACATTAAGAAGTTGTGCGGCAATGGTCCAATGCTGAATTGTGCCTATGGATTGAAAATTGCCTCACAGGCTCAAGAAAAATTCAGGAAATGAAAAAGAAAAATACATTAGATGTGATGCCACATGAGAATTATCATAGGCAATAAGTTTACAGATAGTTGGCTGTCATTTCTAATCACAAGTTTGATAATGATAGTATCTGCAGCAAGGAACATAAAATTGCTAGCTACCATACAAATATATCGCTTGGTCATTATAATGAATGTGATGCAGCAGCCCAGGTTGCATTAGAACTTAACCACACCAGTAAGTAGTGACCTAAAAATCAAGCAAGCTGAAGTTATCTTTGAAAACTAAGTTCCTCACAACTTCTGCTGTAGCAAAGTGTGTGCTTTTTCATTCTAGTCCAGGCAGTGCAACCTAACAATCACATCAGTTTACTGCTGCCCGCATTCAAGTAAATTTAATTTAACAGTGAAAAAGAATTCTTCATGCCATACACTGCAACAGCTGTGGGCATTTGGAAACAGTATTCAATTTAATCATTCATCACAGTAGGTTGGACCATTTTACTTAATCAGTATACATTTAATGGGTTTCATAAGCAAATTTTCCTAAAAAATACTGTGCGAGGAACCTGTGCACCAAATTTCAAACCACAGAGCAGTATTAACACTTCGTATTCAGTAACTTTCGTGTGGCATCATGTTTAAGGTGCATGCACGTTTTTACATGAAAGGTAGGGCCTATGTCCTCAGGAATGTGTGTGACAAATACGCCCCTATTGGACCACTCCCACTTTTGCTATGAATATACTGCTCAGACTGAAATGAAATATAAGATCAATTAATACAAATAAGAGCACTAAGTGGACTACCACTCAGTTTCAATCTTTACACATAGACTACTGAAGCTACTATGTGTTAATAATGCTGTCTTATTAACAATCAACACAGCTCATATATTTCTACACCTTAGTTTTTCCTGTTTAATCCAATAATGTTCTTAAATACAAGTAAATTTTGAAACAATGTCTAATAATAGGTAATATAAACAACAATCATTGCATAGTCGCCTTTATTAAAAACTGCAACTACTGGGTATTTCCCGTGACAACAATTAATAAAGAAATATCGGTAATTACGTTGACATCCCCCAAATAGAAGAATGCATGTTCAATGAATTTACTGCATGTTGTACGAAACGTAACAAGAAATACATAATGCAGCTCTAAATTTTTCCATACTTTTCATATACATGACACAAAATAATATAAAACCTATACTTACTTATAGCACTGCAACGAAGTACGTAGACGCCAAATACTAACAGGACAGTCAGTCTTAAATCCATGTTTGTTGCGCTGCCTATAACATGTAACAAGAACATTAATATACATATAAAACGTTACAACCATTAACGAATACTTTCAGTATCTAACGTTTATGTGGGAACTATGACGGAACGCTAGTTTGATTCATTGGACACAACTGGCTGATGATCTAACAGAATGACTATTCGCCCCGAGGCGTGATCAGCCACTGACAACACCCACTATCGAGGACATTTAGACGCCACGAATGACAGGTGCAAGACACAGTTCTAAAAAGATACATTCATTCTACTCTCCATAGGGGGAGGGAAATAGGTATCAAAGTGCCTTGAATTAAGACAAACACAACTACTCTAATGCAAGTGTACCGCTACACATAGATCTAAAAATCTCCATGGCTCCCTGCGGTAGTTGGTATGTTTATCGATCTGAAAACCCGCAGTACCGCATTCTTCAGAGACGTCATATAACTAACAATAGAATCAAAAATAACTCAGTATTTACCTCCTCACCAAATACTGAATGAACGTAAGAGTTATTTAGCAAAACACGAACTTAGTCATAACATTTTATTAATACTGTTACTGCCCCAAACCAACCTCTCAACTACATCACGTGACACTGCTGTGTACAATAAACACACTCTATTGAGATTGGATTTATTTTAAAACATCAGTAATCCAGCGAACTTTTTAGTTTCTTTTAGAATAAAATTTCTGGGTATTTTTATCTACTTTTCCCACACCAAGAAATTTTTATTTTGCAGACTGAATATTCGTATCTAGTACCCGACGCGTTGATGTATTCCTGCTCGACAAGTTCTGAAAAATCGTACCACAATGAGACCTGAGGATTAGACTTGTGTTTATTTTACTATCAGAAAGTGAAGAGGTTCCTGCTATTATGTTACACATTAGCAAATCAGGAGGTATCGCATTTTCACATTACACTGGACAAATTCAATTGCTAAAAAGGTTTAGGAGTGGCATATCCTGTCTCGCCAATTCCGTTAAGCAAAGGTATGTTAAATTCGAAAGGCACGTAGTGAAACAATAAGAAATTACTATTGGCTAACAGTATAAAAACCTAGCGAGACAGATTTTTTTTTTTTATTTAATAAATCAAGCATCGCCTGTTTCCACTTTATCATCTTAAATTTTGTCGGATTTAAAGCTAATTAATTGGTGTAAAATACATTCGGGCTTCCAATCTCAAAATACAGTAATCACAGTTTGAGAAATAACAGCTACAGAAATTTCATCTACCACTTTGCTAAACAACTCTTGTCTTGAAAACACCGGGGAACAAAACTCTATTTTACATTTTCGATGCAATGGTGATGCTATCAGTAATTGAGTCGAACTGGTTGATTAATACCTAATCAAAGTGGTTCGGATCATAAAATATAGCCTAACACGAAACGAAATATCTGATTTCATAAACGAAGCATGTTTTATAATCATATCATCATGTTATTTATAGCCACTGACGATGCCCTCTCCAGAAGGGCGAAACGCCTTTGGTAGATGAAGGTTAATAATAAAAACAGTTGTTAAGGGGCCCACAGACGATCAACTTGGTTGACAACCTTGTTGTCAACTTGGTTGTCAGCGTTTGCCACAGACGAAACGGTATGTTGGCGACCAAGTTGTAAACATCACATTCGAGTATATGTCATCATCTGGTTTTATTTGTTGAGTGTTTTCTATTGCAGATTTTTATTATTTTGAATTACTGTTTTTAAGTATTTTGGTTATAGTACAGTTTTATTATTGAAAAAATGAGTGAGGGAGCATTCCAGTTTTTAGTTTTAAGAGAGTTGCGTGACAATAATGTGCCTCCTGCTTGTCACAAAGGCATGATATTTAAATCCGCGTCCGGAATACTAATTCCAATTCAATGAGCGAACAACACGTCACTGCAACTGACGATGTTAAAAAAATTTTAAGAAAGGGAAGTAAAATTTTCAATGAATTGGCTAAAGTGCGACCATTTATTGAAAATTATACGAACATGAGGATTGTATTAATGTGAATAAACGATTGTTCACTTCTTTTTCCTTTTTTTTGCATTACGCCTCGCCGACGTCAAGATCATGAGGCAGGAAAGAACTGAAGGCAAGGAACGGGAATGAATTCGACAATGGCCTTTTGAAGGAACCATCCATGCATTCACTTGGAGTGATTTGCAGAAACCATGGAAAACCCTAATTTGGATGAATGGACGGGGATTCAAACCCGCGTCTTCTCGAATGAGAGGACAGAAGGTCACCGCTCACGCAGCACGCTCGGTCAGCTGTTCGAAACCCTGATGATTTTAGCTAGTGGGCAGAGCGTCGAGGTTTTAAAATTTCTCACCTCTATATCGCCACACTCTATCCTTGAGACTTGTAGTGTAACGTAGGAATTTCAGTGATCTGAAGTACCATTAACTTAGCACGTACTCCTCTCCGGCTCCGGCTCTAGTTCTTTAGCTCAGTTTCACGTTTTTCAATTCCCTCCGGTAACAAGTTCTAAAATTTCTGACTGTATTCTCATAACTTTCAACATATGTATTTAGCTCAATTTGATGGCAAAGAACTAAATAGGTTTGGTCACTCATTCTTCTTTTTGTTACGATACTGAAAAATTTCCTATTTCAATTCCACAGCTTCGGCAGTTCTTTTAAAGTATTGGAAAATTCACCCAAATTTGAATGTTCGGTACACTTTCCATATTCAATAAACAGTAATTGATCTCAAAAAATGATAATGTAAATATCAACTGATCAAATGAAAACATAGTCACCAAAAACAATAACATAGACAGAACAGCCTTAAGTTTAGAATTGATGTTGAGAACATTGTCGTCAACTTCCCCACAGACGCTACAACAAGGTCTCCAACATTAGACCACGCCCACCAAATATCAAAACTGTTTGTTCTTACTTCAACCAAAACCTCAACCTGAATCTCAACCACCAACCTGCCCACAGGCGTTCAATTTAGTCTTCAACACGGCAAGTTGACGACAAGGTTGACAACCAAGTTGATCGTCTGTGGGCCCCTTTAGAATACTGATTTTTATTCAAAAATATTTATGCAACAACTGCGAAACATGGCCAGCAACAAAGTTAAGATTTTATTACCACCAGCGGCGTAACAATAGTGTCAGGACGGGAAAAATGCCAAAGGTCGTCTATAAACCGATTGCCCTCGGGACCTGGCGCGGAGGAAGGGACCTCAACAGTAAAGTTACGTCACTTACATATATTTCGTGCCCTTCATGTACCCATCCCACATGTGTAGCATATCTTCGTCGAGTTTTCACCCTTTCTTTCATTTTACCAACATTCATGGATAATGGTGGAACAAAAACCTCAACCATTGGCTCCCTGTACGCTCGACTCACCGTGGATTCTGAGATGCGGACTTTACGCTTGCTTCCCTATCATATTGTTTTTTTGCGTCACCTTTCCCCAAGGATATTGAAAAAATTAAAGACAATATAAAAAATGTCAGTCACTGAGGATATGCTACACTTGGTTTGGCTATCGCTAACTTTCTGGCCTCGCATTCGGGAGGACGAAAGTTCGAATCCCCGTCCGGGCATCCAGATTTGGGTTTTCCATGGTTTCCCCATATCACTCCAAGCGAATGCCGGGATGCTTTCTTCAAAAAGTTCATGGCCGAATTCCTTCCCGTTCCTGGTACCCCATCCCATCCCGCCTCTGATGACCACGCTGTCGACGAAGCGTAAAGCCCAAGCAAAAAAAAAAAAAAAAAAAAAAAAAAAATTGGCAATTGCATTGACGTACGTGCGGGACAAAGAAAATTTGTAAGGTGGTAACAAAAACTTCGTTCCACGTAGAACTGATGTTAAAAAATGTTTCGTTTATAAAATGCGAACATTCGCCGGCAGCTTCGCCCGCGTGGCCGTAACTGCGTACGGTAAATGTTTGATTTTTTGAGCAACAATATTAGCGGAGACCATGGGCGCCGGTAAGATTACTTTAAGGGAGATGTATCAGTTATCCTTTCTTTTATTTTTTTTACACATTATATATAACATTTATTAACTAAGATTCTGAATTTATTGACAAGGTGTTGAACAAATTTGGACAACAACCTAGGCGCCTTAAGTTATGGCTGAAACAGTTAATAAAATAATACAATGTTTGTTTCTTGGGCTTTTTCTGCGTGTTTTCAGTCTTAGCAGGGGGGTGCAAGTGCACTCCCTTGCACCCCCCTCCCGGCGCCCATGGCGGAGACTGTAGTTATGTAGAAATTTAACCTGGACCGGAATAAAAACTGAGACTACATATTACAGCACAAGGAGAGGAATTTAGTTTTAATGTGAATACCTCTTCCGAGCTAGGTACTAGGTGGTATCCCCTAATTGCAAGCGACAGGAAAAAAGTATGGAACGGCAGGAACGCAAATACTAGATGAAAAGCGTTTGACACAGAAAGCTTAAAAGTATCCAGTACTTTAACCGGAATATTTACCGACCATCACACGACGAGGAGAAGGGACGTGATCGTCGGGAATGGAAACCGCAATTCAGTGCACTCTGAGTGGTTTTACGCAGAGAAATCGACACGGAGGAGATCCAGAAGTCCTGGCAAAGTCTAAGTCTGGCAAGGCGCAGGAAACAACAGTATTAGCAAGCTGATATTGAGGCTCCTACCACCCACAGCAGTATAAAGACTGGGACAAATCTTCAACAGCATACTAAGGCGCAAGAAATTGGAAAGAGGTACAAATAGTAGCCTTCATTAGGACTGGACCGAATTTTTCCACAAAACTACTCTCTGCTATCGGCGGTCTCCAAAAACTTCCAGTGGCTGCTACTATGTCAACTGATACAGAGACTACAACTCATCCCTTATAAGCAGTTCTGTTTCCGCACAGAACACTAAACTACACTACACTAAGAGGCAACACACGCCGGTACTGTGGAATGGTGCTCCTGGACGTCGCCTAGGCGTTTGATACCATGTAGGATGAGGGACTGCTATACAAGTCAAAAACAACAGGCATACCGAAACATAATACTGCTACATAGCTATTGGACCAAGAGGAGACTAGGGGTGAGTGTCAACAAAGCACGGTCAACAATTCGTGCAGGCGCGTCATAGGGCTCAGTGCTACGGTTGGTACTGTTCTGCACCTTTTATTTGATATCCCCAGACTGTTCATCAAGACAGCTCAATATGCAGACGAAACTACTTTCTTTGCATCATCCTGGACTCCACAACACATCTTGCGTCATCTCTAGAAATCCTGGACCTGCTGGAAGAAAGGACTATGTCATGGCATGTAAAAATTAACGCTTCCTAATCACTAGCAGTTGTATTGAACACAAGAACACCAAGACTGGGGCTGACACGGTTTGGATCCCGTATAAGACTGCAGTACATTACCTTGGCCTCATGATGAACTGGAAATTGATGTGGAAGCACCACATTAAGGACGTGAGGAGCAGGGTGAACAAGAGATTGGGTGCCCTGTACCCAATCCTCAACTGCAAGTCCACCTTACCACTACACTGTGGGATCATTGTCTACCAGGCTCTCGTACAACTGATCATTGAGTATGCTAGCCCAGTGTGGGCATATGCTGCCCATACCCACTTGAAGAAACTACAAGTATTACAGAACTGTGCACTGAAACATGCTCTGCACCTTCCTGCAAGATTTCCAACTGTGGAACTGCACCAGTTGGCACTACTCCCCATGCTTTCAGCGAGGATGGTAGTAATGGCAGAAATGTTCTTCACTAAGGCAGTAGTATGCAGAAACAAGCTAATCAACCAACCGGGTGACTATGAAATAGAAGGTCAACACTAGAAAAAGCCAAACATGATATTCAACCCATGGTAGAGCTAGGAAAAGCTTTAAGTGAGTCAAAATTGTATATAGATTCGTGCATCTATTCAAGTAGGTATATATGTGTATGCATATGTCCTCTGTTTGAATTTACCCCCACCATTTTCCTGACTAACAGTTATTCTGTGAGACGGTCTTCCACAGCACCCGCCTTCCATAATGTTCTCCTGTTGACAAAGGGCCAAGACCTGAAATATTCAGTGTTATTTGTGTTCTTGTCTTGGATATTCTGGTAGGTTAGTTTCCATCTACACAGTTCTGAGGACGTTGCAGTGTCAGGGAAAACTCTTTTCTTTCAACAACTGTTTCTCAGTTAAGGCGATCAGAGTTTTCCCCGATACCACAACCTCCTCTGAACTGTGTAGATGGGAATTAGCCTACCAGAATATCCAGACACCTGACATCCTCCAGGCCTCAATCTACAATAAGCCCCTCCCAGTAGGCCCAGCACTTATTTTTTCTTATGGATTCTATTTTATTTTTCCTACTTAAAGTTTCTCAAAATATGTTTTATAATATTTGTATTCTCACCCAGTAAATGTTGACATTCCCCCAGCTACAAAGATAATAGACCTTCAGTATTATCGATCTAGTATTACCCCCCCCCCTTTCCCATTTCTATACTATGATCTTTGTCAGCCATGCTGCACTACCTCCTTTCAAGAGACAGCATTCGGCGTATACACGTCGTGCCCTGCCAAGTGTCTCATTCCTGGCAGAATATGGTTAACCACCGAAATATTGCGTTTCTTGTGTTCGTCTCTTTTATGTTCATCGTTTCCAGACGCCTTCATCTGTGGTAAGTGCTGGGTCATATTTCCCTATTCTTCCTTAGTTTTATTGCCATAAAGCATTTTCCTGCTCATTGTGTGCATCTCCTGCAGCTATCCTTCTGACTTAGGACACAAACAAATCTCTCGTGCTGCAGCCCTTCCTGTACTCAGCCACTCAAAGGTTGTACCCCTTGAAACTAATTGCAGCCCCACTTTCATCACTCAGTTCTTCCCTGGTCTTGAGTCTATTAACCTAATCCTTTGCCGTGGGCATGATTTCCTATGTTCACTCCCCGGGACGCACACCATTTTTCATAAAATCCTACCCACTGCCCCATGCACGTTTTAGCAGACTACCAAATCTAAAAAATATCTTGGTTCACAAGTACTCCCCCAAACTACCACAGGGATCATTCCCTTGTAACAGACCCTGCTGTAAAACATGCAGCATGCATCTAGCTGCTACCATTTACTCCAATCTTATCACAGGTGAAACATTTCCCATCATTGGTCATGATACTTGCATGACAACACACGTCATATATCAACTTACATGCCTCCATTGCTCCAGTTCATATATAGGCCTCACTGCTAACCCACTTGCTATCAGAATCAATGGCCACAGGCAGACAGTATATACTAACAATGAGGCCCATCCAGTTGCAAAACATGCCAGTTCCCACAAACTGAATAATTTTAACATCTGTTTCTCAGTTAGGGTGATCTGAATTTTCCCTGATAACACATCCTCCTCTGAACTGCGTAGATGGGAACTAGCCTATCAGAATATTCTGGGCACCAGACATCCTCCATGCCTCAATCTTCAATAAATTCCTCCCATCAGACCCAGCACTTGTTATATCTACTATTTAAATTTTTTATATTTCTTTTATTCTTACATTTTATTTTTCACTTATAGCTTTCAAACTTTTATTTATAAATATATCCTCACTCAGTTATTACACTTTCAATGATAATATACTGGCAACAGTATCGATACAATACTTGAGCTTCCCACCTCGCGCCCCCCTCCCTCCCTCCTATACTACCATCTGCGCCATTTATGTCATTCACCAGACTGTAATCTCTGTGTACACACCTGACCCTGCCTGGTGTCACTTCTGCACGAATAAGGCTGTATGCCGAAATATTGAACTTGTGTGTATGTGTGTTTGTCGTCACCAGCCACCTTCATCTGAGTTTTTTTTATATATATGTATATATACACACAGAGAGAGAAGTTTAAAGTAATGCAATGAGTTAAAGATGTACATAATAATGTATTCCCTAAGAATAAGACAAAACAGCATGTAAGAAATATAAATAATAAATCTAATAGGGTAAACAACCCAAAAGTAAAAACAGGAGCGAATGTCGCAGAAAGAGAGACAGGCACCCTCCCCAAATACAGCCAACCTCTTTGAAGAAGTTGGCGGCAAATTTCGCACTCTGCCGCACATTGCAAATGCAGCAGTAATACATAGGTCGATGGCATGCCAAGCTCGACACCTTCCTCACACTACTTACACACCTCATCAGTCATATAGCTGCACACAATGGTCCACCTGTATCCTTGAGGTAGTCAACAGACCATCACAGACGAAGACACTGACCATTTCTGAGAAAAGGAAGCTCAGCGTCAGTCCTTCCATCAAGATGCTGGACAACAAGGTGACATATTGTGAGAGAAGTAATGAACAAATGGAACCAATGTAAGGAAACATGTCCAGCAACAGCACACTCCACCATACACTGCCCAATGGGACAGTTACTGGCTTAGTAGCTTTGAGTGGTTTTAGAGACCATACTCCATACTAATTTGTTGCATTAATAAAATTTTGTATCAAATACATTATGGCAAATTTTTTATGGCTTTACCTCTCACCGATATTGAGCTCATTACAGACGACAAAGGATTTAGGACAAGGAACGGGGAGGAATTCATCCCCGACCTTCTAATGAAACCATCCCGTCATTTGCCTGGTGTGGTTTTGGGATGGACGGATAGGGATTTTAACTCGCATATTTCCAAATGATAGGCCCTAGCATTACCACTCATCCACCCCGAGGACAATTTAAGACCATTTTGAGAATGATAAAAGTGAAGTTCGAAGAATTGTAACATCTAGAAAGTGAAAATATCAAGGTATATGGCAAGAAAGTGGAGACAGAACTAATGGAATGCAGGTAGAAGAAAATCCTCTTGGAAATCCAGAGATGTGTTGGCTCTACTGACTGAACAAGAAACACGAGTGATAGAAGCAGATTTAGAGCCACAAAGTGGAACTGGGTGTTCAGTCAGTACATGTCGAGTGGTTCTTAATGAGTGGGCTAAGCTCTTCTGTCATGTGGCTTAAGGCACAATAATATCGTTTTAAGAAGGATAAAATTAATTTTCTAAAAACTTTGATACTTTGAAAGATAAAAAACCAAAGTACAGGATAAGGAACTGGAAGATTAGCAGAATGATAGAAGAATTGAATCAAAAAAGCAGAGATAAATCGGTTATAACTATCGAAGAAGAAAGCCGAGTGAAAAAAAAAGCCATGATAGGCCACTAACTTGGCAAGACCCAGTGGCATGGGGCAATTATACTAACAGAACTGCCTATGATGGACCTGGACTTTTAACACAATGATACCAGTCGATCAGCCAGGACTTTTTTTTGTTTTTGTAAACCTCCCCTGAAGCACATGTTGTAGCAGGTATGAACGGATTAGTTGTCTTTTGTGTTCTGAAGTAAAAAGTTTAGCAATTACTTACTTAGCAGTACATTTGTGTACCCACATAAATATTAAGTTACAAGTAATATTTTTTGTTTAAATGGCTAAGGGAGACATATTCAAAATAACACTTGTGGTAGTAGCTCTGACTACTACCTATTTATTATTTTTTAATAATAATCTAAGCTTCTTTCATGAATGCTGTGTTAGTGAAAATATTACAATTGACCTTGTTATTAAACCCTAGCAGCAACTAAAAAATGAACAAGAAATTAAATATCATGTAAGCATTTAGCACAAACATGGCTACATTCTGATGTTGGCGGTTCCTTCAGCTCTCTGAAAGGTTTGGTTTACATTTTCCATGTATATTAAAGTATAATATTTCAGAAAACTTAAGAAAATTACCTAAACAACCAATAAAGAGAGAAAAAACTCAATAACAATATTAATCAAATCTAAATAGCAAAATCAAAAGACCAATATCACAAAAAAATGATTTTTTTTGGCATTTTTTTTTTTAACCTTTACTAGAGTGTTTAGTGTAGTGTGCATTCTCTGGTTGGGATTATATAACATATCTTTGGTGGCTATCTTTTGAATCTAAGAACAGATTATCATTTCTCACTCAGGCACCAATGCATATAGTCAGTGGCATAACAATAGGGTGGCAGGACAGACAAAATACCATGGGCTCCGGGTACCGAGAGGACCTGCTACCATCTTCAAACATCCCCAACTATTGTCACCTTAAAAAAAAAATTACGCCACCCATAAACTGTGTCCCGGTTTGCCCCTCCCCCCCCCCCCCTAGATCCAGCATCTGATGTATTTACCATGGGGCTCACTGGTACAGTTACGCTACTGTCTAGAATCATAACTTATGATTGTTTCATGTCTAATAAATCAGATTCTAAGTTTTCAAAATCATTCCTTTTGTATAGTTATTGCCTTATCACAAAAAAACCCAAAGGTTAGTAAAGAAAAACGTGTATCAAATTTATCACATGGTTGTTTATTGAAAATTAGTTTTGAATTTATTTAACACACAATGATCAGATAGTACAAGTTGCTGAACATCAAATGCTACACTGATATTAAATTTCCTTACATGGATTCTAAAAGAGATATGGGCTTACAACACACCTTTCTAGAGTTATAAAAATGTTTCTGCTATGTACCCTTCGTGTTAAGCACACAGTCACAAAAACATTGATCATACATTTCAATCACAAACATGATTTCTACCAACTTTTAACTGCGTACATGTAATATTTCAAAAAAGACATTAAAAATTTACCATTTTTGTTAATCAGAGAAATAACCATTTTCATTCTTCCTTACAAAACACACATTTAATTCTACTGACTGATTTAAATAGAAAATAAATTAAAAATGTATGTAGCATTTGGCATGTAATCACATTTCCTAACATGCACAATGGCTTCATCAAATCTCAAAAACATGACACCAGAAAATATGCCTCTGGCTATCAGCAAGGAAATGAAAGCATGTTTGATTTCTGTATTGCATCACACTGCCATGACCAGAATATTCTACACACAGACCTTAATAAACACACATAGCAAAAGTTACTTCAGAGTCAGATTTGAATATCAGGTATTGAAACAACTATTATTTACCTGAGAAAGTCTGGAGACTATTGAAATTAACAAATTGCCCTTTTTAAGCTTTAAAAATGAAAATTCAGTTATTCACTTCATAATTGTGTATGTTTAAATTAAAATAATTCCACACATCAAAAATTTGCTTACACCTTTATTTTTTGAAAAATAATCCAGTCAAAAATGAATCTGAAGGAAACCCATAAACAAGAATTTAATGTTGAAATAAAATATTTTTGGAATAGTGCTTTGGAAAAATATTTTTAGTTAAAGAGGTTAAAAACGGAAAATAAAACTGCAGCTTCACTTCAATGTTCTGCAAAAAGAGATATGATGAAACAATATGACTAAGATGAACTACTGTGAAATCACATTCATTTATAAAACTTTAGTCAAAATCAATAGTTTTAGATACAAACTTGTAAGCTACTTAAAGTGTGTCAGCTGGTAGTTTCTGCAGGTACAAGACATCCTAAAAATAATGGATAAGTCTTTTTCCTTTGATACTAAAAACTATGTTTTTAGTGACAACAAATTGCAAATTTAGGGCAGTGGTTAAAAAAAATTTCTGGTGTAGAAAAAGTACTACTATTTATAACGGTTCTCCAGTTCTTTCTACTTATTTTCAAACTGACCAAACTTTCTGGCAGGCAATCTGAAAATAATTATATGCAAATTATCTTTCAGCTTCAATTTCCAATGAATACTACCGTGTAATGTTTAACAGTTCCATATATTTGCGACTCGTAGATTTTTCACCTGAATTATCCCAGCACAAGGTACCAAGGAATAAGTCCACCTCTCCATCAAACATACTTAACATTAATTTACAATGTCATAATTAATTTTCTGTACATTAAAAAAATAACAAAACTCAATAACAAATCACAAACAAATATTGCAACAGAACTGCAGGTACAGCAGTTTTATAATATTTTCACTTAAGCTATTGAATGAAACACATGAAAAACATAGATGTTATTTTCATAACAAATAAAATCAAAGCAGGCCAGCTGTTTTTAACTTGAGGTGGGATAGTTCTAAGTTTACAAACATTAACTACATTGCCATTCTGTTTGCATTCTTTGGGTCAGGTACAAAAGGCAATATAGTATGTCATCCTTAGAACAAATATTTGCTGTAACAGCATTTCCCACATCCCTCAGTCACTGCAAAAGGTAATGCAACTATTACAAGTAATACATTTTTGTTTTTCTTGAACCAATACAGAGATAATAAGAATCTTCAAAGTTCATATAGTAAAATGTATATTTCAAAGAAATAGTTAAAATATAACAGATCAAAATATGACAAAAATGGTCAAAAAGTCTCAAATAAATAAATTTTAAAAAATCTTGTTGAACTTTCATTCACAGATTCACTTAAATGACAGTTCAAGCCAGCACAAGCCCACTTCCCCCAATACTACTAAAAATTCTTAGTAAGAATTGAATGTACAATGAAAAACAAATTATTACTAGTTTCTCTAACAAAGTAATACTAGTATTTCATACTAGAATGTCTGTTGCTAAATGGAGAATCTTTGGTAAAATGACACAATAGGTTTAACAAATCAGCATTTTGGAACACATCTGAGTTTGCTGGTGTCAGATATTTTAATAACTCAGACACACAGCAACAGGTACCTCAAAATTGTGCTGTTAATAAATATTTCCCTTTCAGTAGTGCATGTAGCTCTGACTAGTGTACAGAGTAAACACTTCTTATACTAACTTACATTTCTTCTCGTATCCAGTCTGAAGCAGAAACTGTCACGTTTCGACAGTGAATAGGATAGGCTGCACAAGTACAGGGTGCATGTTCCCATTTCTCTCCTTTTTCTGTTGCACAAATATTAGTTTTACTTCAAGGTTTGAGACAAAGTTTTCACAAATGAACACAAATAGAATATATCGCCAAATTTGAATATACCACTTCCTTGGTATCACAGAGTTTTCAAAAGCATTATTTCTTCTCTACTTTCCATTGATAAATGTATGAAACAAATTCTGTAGGTGAAGCAGCTATTGTAATCAACAATTTTGGTTTATATAAAATATTGAATAGGAAAGTATTATATAGGATTATAACTTAAGAATAATATTGAAAATAAAAATGATTTTAGGCAATGAAAACAATAAAAAGAATAACAGGGAAAGTAAATCCATCATTTACTACTGATGAAGGAAAGAAGGCAATACAAACACACAAATATTTCATGTACACCAAGAATCATAACATGAAATGAGTTTTCTAAGAATTGTGCATTTGTTATTCAGATATGATGTACATAAAAACATTATAAGGCAGAATTCATAAGGATCACAGAAAATGTCTAAGTTGCTAAAATGCAAAGGTAAATGCCACAACCAAGCCTGCATGAGATAGCTCCCAACTATTCTGACCATGTACAGTTGTCGAAAGTATGTTTAACCAAACTGAATTTAGTTAAGTCAACAGTTATAAGATGCTTCATAAAAATCTTATCCAGTTTAAAGCATTAAGTGTACTTAAAATGAAGAGAAAGCAGTGGAATTATTTATATTTTTTCTGGAATAGTGTACATTCAATTTTTGTGTCAACGTAAGAAACACTGCATATCAATGACAAACATGATAATATAGAAGTAATGATAATTGATGTAAAAATAATAGACTTCAGATGACCATTACAAGGAAACTCAGAAAATAGAAAAAAGGCAAAAATCAAGACTATGGTTTTCCTATCATTAAACTGCATACATGTTTGTTTAGCATAGAATGTGTCTAAGATCTAACCAGTCAGTCTCTTGAGAGAGCTGAAGCCATGACAATGACCACAATATTGTTTGTATGTTCATGAGAATAAGCTTTGTTACAGTACAGAAGTTAGAGGCGGGATTATAGAAAAACAGGAAAAATGAGCTACATTGATAACATAGTTATAAGAACACTTTGTAAAACAATATTTGTTTATAAACTACTGAAGAAAAATTCTGTAAACAAATTCAAGAAGAAACCCCCCCCCCCCCAAAAAAAATTTGTATTGTGTATAGGGCTGTCCAATATTTATAAACATGTATCCTATAGCTGTGCAAGCCGTTCCTCCTCCTCATTCAAGGGGTTATTGAAGTGACGACTACAAGTCAACCATAATATAACTATTACAGACGGCCTCTATCTTTGTCAAAGTTAGCTCTCTCAAACTGTGACAAATAAAAATAGAGCCAAGAACTTAGTCTTAAGCCCGTTATGCAGAATTAAGTCACAATGCCATCTAATAATGGCAATGTGTTGCTGTTTGAAGATGTGCATATCCTTCAGCATATACAAAGCAGAGCACCAAGGGCACCAACTATCTTGCCTTAGAAGTTTTCTGAATAATAACCTCACAGACACTAGCTTTGAGCCACAGGATAACAGTATGGCTGTCACTGATCAGAGCCTCTGCTATTGCCATTTGCTCCATTAGCTGTCACATCTTCTTCCTTTACATCGACACCAGTGGAGCACTTGCCACCAGGAGTGGCTGGTGGTGTGGGGGCTGGTCCCTCCTTAAGCGACAGTACTTGCAGCAACTGAGGCTCCCCTGGTACAGTCACCAGTTGATGAGTCCCCAGCAACTGCTGTGGAGTCACAGTGATTGCCTCCACCTCTGCTCCTGATGAACCATCACCACCTGGCTCAGGTTTTGGAACTTGCACCATTGGCGCAACAACCTGGAACAGTCGGTCCTCGCCCTATGGGACGAAGTGAATGGTTATATTTGTATGACAATAGATTAATTACAAAACTCATATTTTAATTATAATCAAAATCACTGTGCAATATTTTAATAATAATACTAATAGTAACACAGGGAAAGAAAAATATTTTTTCTTTAGTCTGGAATATTTTAATGAAAATTTAGGCAAATTCAAAAATAACTTCTGTTCTATCAGGTCTAGTTTTTTTACTTTACTCATCTCCATTTGACTCCATTGCATTTTAACATATATCCAACAATGTACATGGACCAATATTAGTGTATTTTAGGGTAATTAAACAATTCTGTTTCTTTAACAAATTATTTTATTCACATAAGAGGCAAAGAATATTAACTGATAAAGTGTGCGTGACATGTAAACAAAAAACAAACATATATTCAAAATTGAAAATGCAAAGATGAAAGAATGTAGGCTTACTCAGTGAGTCAGTTGCATAAAACCCTCTCGAGCATTCCACCGGGATAGCGCATCAGTAAAAGTACAAGGCGACATTTCGGAGCCTGTCTCTGGCTCTATCTTCCAGGGAAATGTCAGATTTCAGAAGAGTCCACACTTATAAGGCCTTTGGTTGCCAGGTGACATCAGTACATGCATAAGGGCCAATCAGTACACAGAAGGTGGGGCAGGGAAAGATCTGGTGGGGCGGCCAGATAGTGGGGCCACAGCCGTGGTAGGGATATGCACAGCGGAGGGGAGTGGCTGGAGGTGATAATTTTGCAGCCTTGATCTCTGCCTCTTCATTTAAGGCTGTGCATACTTCTACCACACCTCCGATCCCACTACCTGGCCGCCCACCAGGTCTTTCCCTGCCCCACCTTCTGTGCACAGATTGACCCCGACACACGTGACTGTCGTCTCCTGGCAATCAAGGGCCTTATAAGCGTGGACTCTTCTGAAATCTGACACTTGCCAGAAGATGGAACCAGAGGCAGGCTCCGAACCATTGTCTTGTACTTTTACTGATGTGCTATCCCTGTGGAATGCTTGAGAACTGAAAATTCAAAGATTTTGCCAGACAATTAAAGGAATAAAATCTCACTTCTTTGCACACCATAAACATTGAGCAAAAGGCTTTTCTTTTTAAATACCAGCAACAGTCTGACATTATTACACTGTCCTTTATTACTAGGTTTCCATTTCCTTGATGTTCTACTGGAATCGTTCACCTTGTTCATCACTGTCATCACCGAGATCTTCAGGAAAATGATCAAAATGACTAAAAAGAAAATGCATTTTGATGTTAAAATTTGCGCCAATTTCACAAAAATTTAACACCATGTTACTAACAAGGTCTTTGTAGTTTTCAATTTTGCGTTTCCCAAGGAAATTTTGCACTACTTCCACAAATGGTCACGAAGTTAATGCTCCATTTTCGTGCATTCTTTTTGAGAAATTTGTGTACTTTATGATCTTACAGATCATTGGTCCATCAAAAATCCCTGCTTTAAGATTTTCAAGTCTTGTCTCAAAAGATACTGCAGATATACTCCCCGTGTTTTTCCATTTTAACAAATTGATTTATCAAACCAAGCTTGATCTGCAAATGTGGGAATATGATTTTTCTTGCCCAACTAAGGTTGGTTCTAATATATTGGCAGCCCTACAAGGAGCCCCATTCATTCGAGGGGGCCAGGGTCTCTTAACATATGCTACGGTCTCTACTATCCCACATGCAAAGAAAGTCTGGGTATTTGGTGTAACCGGATTGCTGTCCTAACAGAAAATTCACTAACTGCAATATTGGCACCTGGGGCTATAACAAATTAAAATTAGAATAAGGTGACAAATCAACGGAGTAGACGTATGTACATACATATATATTGACCGTAAAAACATATGGAATGAGTGAGTGAGTTCATAGCTTCAAAACGTGGCATCTGTTGTAAATTTCTACGAAATATTCAAGACATGCAATTAAATTAACCACGACTCCAATCAAACACCACACGTACTATGGACTGCAATTCACATGCACACACTTATAATCATCATTCACTTTGACCAACACCCAATATATAACAATTACTTAGCTTAAAATCTAGATCTGATATGTCAAAATGAAGGTCATATTTGGAATCAGGGTACTAATTTTGTATAAAAATGGTGTTTATTTCCTAGACACCAAAATAGTTGTTGCCCAGTGTAATAATATTAAAAGATAATTGCAGACCTTAAAATGTCTGAAAACACTCAAATGTTAAGATTAATTAAATTTGTTTTTAACCTTAAGAAAAAGAACAAGAGAAAGATTGACTTGAAGCATTCATACAAGTTATCTACACAAGATCCATATTCAGTTTCACAGTATTCCGTGATTAGACATGTTTGTTTTGGAGAAGATCACAAACTATCACTTACTGCAAACTATCTTCCATAATTGTTTCTTTGTCAGACCAAAGGTGCTAAAACAGAACCGTAAATTTAATAGTCAAACCTGCTTCCCAACTTAACTTACTGAAGTAACATAATGACAAAACAAACTAGTGCTTCTTTCCAGAGAATTATCTGATGTAAACATGCTACAACATATTGTAACTACAAGTCAACTGACAAATTGATTCATATACTCTCCTCACATAATTACTTCAACAATAGTTAGTTATAATTATAAGTCCTGAATTATGCCAGAGTGCCATCATAAAAACAAATTTTGAAATACGTTGGATAATGGATCATGAAACAATGTTACAAAGGTAATATGTATCATAACGTGGATAGAGAAAGTACACCATCAATTACATAAGTCTAAGGCAGGAGGGTGACCAAAAACATAACATTCAAAAGTAGTAAAACAACATTTCATGTGATAGTCTACTTAATGTGACAGAGGCCATTAGTGGTGGTGATTTAAATTTACCACATGTAGTATGGGATATGTTAGTGAGGCAAGGAGGCTTTACAGAATTGGTTGCTTTCTTTTACTCACTTCGCGCTTACAGGCTCAACAATGTTGTGGTCCTTTAGAGCCGAGAGAGAATGGAGGGATAAGGAATGGGTAGGAATTCATCCACGGACTTTTTGAAGGAATGATCCTGGCATTTGCCTGAACTGATTTAGGAAAACTGAAATCTGGTTGGGTATTTAAATCTGTGTCCTTCAGAATGCAAGGCACAAGCATATCATTCACCCAATAGGCTCGGTCAAAGTGTTTGAGCAGAGAGCAATTGTACCAAACATGTTGGATATCTTCTTGATAAGAAATGATCATGTCAGGGGATCCAAAGTTACAGAAAGAATATTTTCTTGTTTGCTTCTGTCTTTACACCTCATCGACACTAAGGTCATCAGAGGTAGAAATGACTATGGACTACGAATGGGAAGAGACTAAGCCATGGTCTTTTAAAGGAACTATCCTAGCATTTGCCTGGAGTGATCGGGGGGAAACCATGGAAAACTCAAATCCGTGTCTGGACAGGGATTTGAACCTGCGTCCTCTTGAATGAAGGGCCAGAACTTTATCGATCATCCACCATGCTTGGTAGAAAGAATAAGTGATCATGAAGCAGCACTGAGCGATATAAGAAGGTTTAGTAAACCAGTGGCCAAAACTGAATGTGGTTAATTATACATTTACAGAAAAGGCACAGGTATCAG
Organism: Vandiemenella viatica; assembly: GCA_031002005.1. Taxonomy (NCBI): domain Eukaryota; kingdom Metazoa; phylum Arthropoda; class Insecta; order Orthoptera; family Morabidae; genus Vandiemenella; species Vandiemenella viatica. The sequence goes on from JARYHS010009186.1 coordinate 235,341,496, forward strand.
ATTTGAAAAGATATTTCAGAAAGAAGTTCAGTATGTAGTGAAAGACACTACAATAGTGGAGAGGACTTGGAAAGAGTTTGAAGAGATAATAAAAAAATGGGAAGAAATATTTATTTCAAAACAGAAAATAACATAATACAACAGGGAAAGAATGCTAAAGAAACAGGTCAGAAGAGAAATCCCACAGAATTAACAGACAGCAAAGCAGCAGGTAACACTTGAAACAAGAAGGAGTTAACAGGAGGAAAGAGACCTTTGTTAGAATATGTTGTTATAGTACGGGATCCATACTTTGGGTAACAAATTAAGGTATTGGAGGAAGTGCACAGGAGGTGAGCTGAAATTGTATGTGGAAATTTCCACAGATTACAATCAGTAACTGATGTGACAAAGGATCTGAGCTGAGAGTTATTGGACGAAAGAAGGTGATTGGTGTGTACAAGGCATATTTTGGTGATGATTCTTGGATGGATATTGGTAAAAGAAATAGTAGTAGTACATATTCACAAACTGACACTTGATTTCAGGAATAAGGGAGAGGTAGTAATTTCTTTTGTGGGTATGGGAGATAGGAATAAATTACCAAGGGAAATGCTGTACCATTTACCAAAAATACACAGAGAGTTAAAAATTAAAATTCACATATAGCAAGAATGGGTTTTGGTGATGAAATTGCACTGAAAAATATAAGATTAAAAATAAAATGTAATGAAATTGTAAAGAACGAATTTCCACCAGGACATATGCCCCACTCCATTTTTTTAATAGTTTTAAAAGACATCCCAAGGAGAAAAAATCAATTATTCCATCCCATTTTGCTAGAATGCTTCTCACAATAAAAATGGCACACTCTTATAGGAACAGCAAGAGAGAGAACACTACATGCTACTACATACTGTAACTACAAGACAACTGACAAACTGGTTCATACAATATTTTTACATAATAATTACATTGTGAATAGATAATAAAATTTTCCATTACTGATATAGGAAGTTATAATCATGAGTCCTGAAGTACATCAGAATGCCATCATAAAAACATATTTTGAAACTTTTTGAGTTACTTAACTGAACACCAGGACAGATCATGAAATAATGCTTCAATGGTGGCTGCAATGATAGTAAAAACAATAACTCTTACGATATTCTAAATCATGGAACAGAGTAAATGGTTATGATTCAAATCATATCTCATGGTAAGCGTGCTCAAAATTTTGTGTATTCATCTTATTTCTTTGTGGCTCTTACCACCTCTGATTTATTTTCTCTATCCCAGTTCCAATACAGAATTATGCTAATAAAATTAATATTTCCTTTCATTTTCAATTTTGTAGCTGTGAGTAAAGAATGGCACAAGTATAAACATTTGTACAACATACCAATAAAAATTATACGAGACAAGATACACTCTTAACAGCATTAAAGTAAGAAGAGAATAGAATCCAATCAGTTTTCATCTTGTGCTATCAGTATGTTCAGTTCATATTGGATCTTAATAAGTTAAGCCTCTTAATGTTCATTGAGATTCCTTGTTTTCCATGTTTCCTTCAGTAATTAAAATGTTTACCTGCAGGTATCAAACTGCTTTTCCTGAAAAACTTAAAACCTTTTAAGGTTCCCAGTTCTTCTCAAAGTAATTACTTGTCTCATAAATGGATGCTCATCAAGTATTTAATTAATACAATTGGCTTTGATCTATCTTAGATCTGTTCCATCTTCTTCAGATGGTGAAAGTCCTATAATGTTAGCTCTAGATTTAACAAAACAATGCACTTATAAGATTTTTTGTTTTACAATCCATTTTTATTTTTGTCATTCCAATTTCTGTAACACCAGACTTCTTTGAGTTTAATTCACTGCTTAGGGTCAATCTTACTCTTTTAAGTGTTCTTACTCAATTCTTTATATTATCTTCACATTAGATATTAAATAGCTTTCTTCAATACCCAGAATTTGTAAAGTAATTCTAGTTAAGTTACTTGAAAACAGTTTAGCCTTAAAGTAGACCATCACATCTGGCAAAGCTTTGCTTTGAAATATGGTGCTAGAACGAACTGTGGTTTGAATTCCATATTAAACTGTATGTCTCATTTATCTGGCAAGATTAACAGATTCAATTAGACGACTACGGCAGAGGCACTAAGCCTCTGAGACCAAACAATATTACGATAGTTCTAAAGTACAAATGAATTTATTACGTTCTACTTGTATTGCTTACTGTGTATTGTAATATTTAAGCATTGTTTTACATTCCACTTGATGTTACCTCTAAACTGATCTACAACAATAACCATTCTGATGAGAAATCAGTCTCTGCTAACTAACACATTTGTGGTCTGACATTGATGCATACAAGTTAAAACAAAAGCTTGTGCAGTGTGTTTGTTCCGAAATAATCTCATCTGAGATCCAAAAACCTTGAGCAATTTTCAAATTTATTTATGCTACCAGCATAAAAAGTATTTCTCAAGGGTGACAGCATATAATCATCATCTGGATTGAATTTGTGTGGGCAAAAAACATAGAAACAGATGATCAGGGGGGTTGTAGTACTAAATGAAACCCACAATCATGAACTGCAGCCATGGAAATAAGAGAATTGTGATATTGAGGAATGTGCTTCTGAAACACTACTTGTTTCTTATCTTTATACTGCTAAATACTCAGAAGGTAAACATAATAAGACTCCATGATGGTTTCACCATTTTTCTTGAATTTTAATATTCTGAGAATACCCCAAAATAGACACCATCTCTTTCTCTGTAGAAATAACAACCTTTGAAAGCGGGAGAAATAATGTGCAATCCCTGTTGTTTTGATTATGGGATAAAGTGATTTGCTCAGGGACTTATCTACAGTCACAAATCAATCAGCAAAATCTATTAGGCAGGCTTCACAGATGACTAGATTTTTTAGACACCTGCCTCCTCAAGTTTTCTTATCTGCTGTCAAAGTTTTGTTACACAACTAAGAACATTTTCAGTCCAAGTACTCAGTTGCGAATGCATCTACTGTTGTTGAAATGACCGATACATCCTCAAATTGCCACACTGCTAATGTCGTGTCTGTCCGTTAGCAACTCATGTGCCCTGTCAACATTTTGCTGAGCGTTTTATCCACTGGTATTCCAGTATTGAGATCATCTTTAGTGCTGATTCTCCTCTGTTTAATTTATTTATTTAAAGGTTTGTTTAGATAGGCAACGAGGTGTTAATAAAACACAGTTTTTACTTTACACAATATCTTTTTCACATTTCTCTTAAATTAAGTTAATAATTAAAATATTGACTAAAATCTTAATAATATTGATGTTTAATTGGCAAAGTAAGTGGTGTAAACAGGACTGAAGAAGAAAACAGAATGAACTTAATACTAGTGAAGACTGAAGAAACATGTGAAAAATGCATAAAGTAATTGTAGTGAAGGCAGAATAAATACGTGAAAACTACTAATAATTATAATTGAATTCTAAGAATAAAAATAAGACAGGTTAGGAAAAAATAACCCATCACCTACCAAACATGAAGGCAGGAGGGCGAGATAAACACGTAAAAACATGCAAACTTCACAATGGGGAAAGATCTCTCTCGTTTCATGTCTCTCACTTCCTACATGTCTAAACATTGTTAAATTTGTGGTTTTTTTTTGTATCTTTTACCTGTTCATCTCACCCTCCCAGCTTCATCTGTGGTGAGTGACAGGTTATTTTTCCCTATCCTATCTTATTTTCAGTGCCTAGCGGCAGTTTCTTTGTTTCCACCATCTACAATTCTCAGAATACGTTATACATGGAAGAAGAACTAGTTCAACTGTGATAAGTAATGATTTCTCAAAGTGTATTTAAATGGACCGATTTCTTTGTTAGTTCTAATTTTTGGAGGAAGATCATTCCACAATCTAGCAACTGAGATGGAAAAGGAATTTGCAAGGGTTTCCGAGCTATGAGAGAGGTCGATAGCATATTAGAGTTTAGCGATTTGGTATTAATATCAGAGGAAAGTCCTAATATGTGACATTGGAAAAAGGTAGGTGAGAATTTTCAGATATATGAGTTGGTGAAGGAATGTTGAATCGGAGTCGAACTATAGGCATGCAACCTTTGTAAGTGATCATAGACAGTAGGGACATGGTCATACAGTCACACGTTACAGAAGAATCTTACACAAGAGATCATAACTAGTTGTTTTCTTTTTTGCGTCAAAGTTAAATTTTGCTGAAAAATGTTGCAGTAAAGGAGATGGGGGAGCACATGAGCCTGCACCGGTTGTATTTTTCAAATGAGTGGGGAAAATTTTCTTACTGTTATACAGAACACAAAGAGAACAGACATCGAAAGTAGGTGGTGGGTCACATTACTGTGTATATATCAGAATGAATGGACACAGATAATCGGTACATAACCAGAACCCTGACCAGCCTGTATCTTATCATGCCAACATTTTTAACTCGTTTCTCGGTCTGCGCCATCAGAGTCCTCTCAGATAAATGCTGTATTTCGGAACTTAGAAGGTGGGAACTTGCTTATCAGTACTAACTGGGTACCAGACAACCACCAGGTCTAAATTTAAGATAGCACTAATTTTCCTCTCACCCAACCCCTTCAACTCAACCTTCTCCTATAGAACAAGGAGCCTATCTTTATTGATTGTAACTTCAAATTTTGCTTATTTTTAATTTCAAATTTCCAAATATTTAATATTTTTGTTTTTCAGTTGTTTGCACCTATGTCCATTACTTAATAGGAATTTAGGACCATTAACTGGGATCTCCTGCACTTCCGCGACGGGTCCCTATGTACAGTTTTACTTTTCATTATCATTTTCCAGCTTATGCTTTTCTACCCCCCCCCCCCCCCCCCCCTCCATGAGCTACCAGGATTGTAGCTTACACAGTTGGCCGCCAGCGTGCAGCCTTCTCACTCCTACTGATGAAGAGCTAGGGGCTCGAAAATTTTATTCTATGTGTGTTCGTGTGATCTTTTTCGTGTACCAACGCTGCAGGAATCCTCTTCTATGGTAAGCGGTGGTTTTTACCCTATCGTAATGTGTTCTCCCATTGATGAAGGGTTTATCCCGAAAATTTCTTTATTATTTTGTGTTTGTGTCTTTTCTGTATGTTTGCGCCCCACATCCATCATCTAAAGATTAGTGGAGGCTCATTTCCCTATCCTAATTTGATTCCTTTCTGCTACTTAGCATCTTGATTTGATTGTTACTATATATATAAACCAGGAATAGGAGCTAAGTAGCAAATTGATTTACAAAAAAGGATAGCGAAATGAACCATCACTTACCTTAGATGATGGTTTCATGGTGTGAACACATAAATAAAACCCACAAGAACAGGAAAAACAATTAATATTTCGGTACTTGGCCCTTTGTTAACAGAAGAAAATAATGGAGGGAGGGTGGTGTAGGAGACTGACTCACAGAACGACTTTTAGTCAGGAATATGGTGAGGGCAAATTCGAACAGAGGACAGGGAGAGGGGGACAGTGAATTGGAGGTAGTACCCTAACAATGCAAGTTGTTGCAAAAAGAGAAGAATAATACATTAAAATTTTCACAACATAAATCTGAGAAAGCAAGAGTAAATAAGTAAAGAAAATAAAATTGGAAAAAATATACATAAAAAAATAATAATATTATTAAAAATCTATGCATTTAAACATCACCTCTGGTACGTAGTGGTTCAGTTTAAACAGTGTGGATGGAGGAAAGGAGAGGATAGAGGGAAGGAAATGTACTGACTGGGTATTATCTCAAATTGAGACCTGGAGGTAATCTTGTGCCTAGTTCGTATTGGTAGGCAAGCTTCCACCTTCTGAGTTCAGAGGAGCTGCTGTTGTTTGGGAGGACTCTGATAGCGCAGACCGTAAAACAAGAATTAAAGTTAGTGGTGTCATGGGAGATAGCATGGATGTTTTGGATTACGAGTGAAAACTGTCTGTTGGTGGCCATTCATTCTTGTGGCTAATGGATTGGTAATCAAACCTATATAGGAAGCCAGGCAGTGTTTGGAGGTTAGCTGGTATGTTAAATAGGAAGTTTCACAGGTGGTGTGATATATATAAGGAGCTAGAGTGGGATTCATTGGAAGATAGAAGGAGGGTGAAGAGTGTTATGGGAAATCGTGCAAGTAACTCCGATTTTCAAGAAAGGGGATTGAAGTGATCCTGGAAACTACTGTCCCATATCTATAACATTTGTTTCTAGTAGAGTTATGGAGCATATTATATGCTCAAACATTATGAATTTCCTAGATGAAAATAATTTGCTTACAACAAATCAACACAGATTTCGGAAGAAATGATCATGTGAAACACAGCAGGCCCTATTTACACACGACGTAATGGAAGTTATTGATGAAGGTTCACAAGTAGATGCAATTTTTTTAGATATTCAGAAAGCATTTGACTCTATGCCACATAACCGCCTTTTAGTGAAGCTTCAAGTGTACAGTATATCGGTTCAGCTTTGTGAATGGACGAAGGATTTTCTAACTAGTCGGTTGCAGTATGTCGTCGTTGAAGGAGAAAGTTCTTCTAATCTAGATGTTATATCGGGTGTACCTCACGGAAGTGTAATAGGACCACTTCTTTTCTTAATTTTTATAAACGATCTCGGAGACAAAGTGAAAAGCATTTTTAGATTGTTTGTTGATGATGCGGTTATTTATAGGGAAGTAAGAAATTTGGCCGATTGCTTAGAAATTCAGTGTGATCTGGATGTTATTTTGGCATGGTGCGCTGAGTGGCAACTCACACTAAATTGTAAAAAGTGTAAGACAATGAGCATAACTAACAAAAAGAATCAGATTGTTCAGACGTACGAGGTAAACAGTTCAGTTATTGATATGGTCGATTCTATGAAATATTTGGGAGTAACAGTACAAAGGAACATGAAATGGGACTTACACATTAAATCGTTAGTAGGTAAAGCTAATTCTAGGCTGCAATTCCTAGGTCAAATCTTCAAAAACTGTAATGAACAAACAATGGAGATAGCGTACAAATCTCTTCTGCGATCACATTTGGACTACTGTTTTGCCATCTGGGATCCGTTTCGTAAGGGGTTGATTGACATTATAGAGAAAGTACAGAGAAGAGCCGCTCGATTTGTGACCTCTTGCTACAGTCTTTATGAAAGCGTCACAGAACTGATTAGTAGACTAGGCTGGGAGTCTCTGGTAGATAAACGACACACATTTCATTTAAACTTATTGGCAAACATGCGTACTCCCACTTTCAATTACGAGTGTAGCGAAATACTTCATCCACCAACCTATTTGAGTCAGAATGACAGGAAAGATAAAATTAGAGAAATAAGGTGCCGCACTGATTCTTATATGAATTCTTTTTTCCCTCGTACCATTAGGGATTGGAATGCACAACAAAGAGATTAGCTTTGGTGCTGAGCACCCTCTGCCACCCACAGAATTGCTGAGTATATATGTAGATGTAGAATGTACAAGGCCTATATTGGTGATGAAACGTGGAAAGATATTGGTGGGAAAATTAGGAGTGGTACTTGGAAGGGTAAAGATGACCTTGACCAAAAGCTGTCACTCGATTTCAGATATAAGGATGTGGAAAAATCTTCTTTTAGGAAAGGATGTAAGGGATTGGAATAAATTACCACAAGAAGTTATGAATAATTTACCAAAAACACTGAAAGAATTTAAAGTAAAGATTGGTTGAGGATAAAAGTGGGCTGGAGGAGGAAGGGAGAATGATGGGCGTGTAGGGAGATTGCCATTGGAGCATGCACTCCATTGCAATTTTATCAATGATTATATCATTATTATTATTATTGTATATATAATTATAATGAGGTCAATTATGTTTGACTCTTCCTGAGATGGTGGGTAGTATTTAGTGGGAGGATATTCAAACCATAAGCTTCAATGGTTGGTTTTCAAATTTATGGTGGAAGGTCGGCTTCTAGTTGGTGTTAAGATCTCCCTTTGAATTAGATGCTCACTTTTTGGCACCAGCAAGGTTGGCTGCATAGAATGAAGTTAAGAGTTCCAACATTTGGGGGGGTTATAAACTAAAGAAATCGAACATCTTTAATTTTGTGTCATGAGTTCTATGAAAATAAATTTCAGATGCTTATCCCTGGTATCACCAGAAGCAATTGTTTTCATAACATTTATGCTAGATTTGATGTAAGCAGCAATTTCACCACTCCTTCTCATTAATCTATGATTTCTGCACAGAGAATACCCACTTAATACTATACAATTATAACCGACGGATAGTTCTAACCATGACTCTAAAATCAGAATTATTTCAAACTTGGCGTTTCCAAATATGAATTAAAATTCAATAAAATGTGCTCTTAAGGATTGGATAATTTATATGTGCCACTTGAAATGCTATGAGATTCATTCTGGCAACTTTGCAGTGATTCCCAAGTAAGGTGGACAATGGAGGTAAGTCTCATAATCATTTGATGGTGTGGGCACATGAAATGTGGTGTACGGAGCCATGGGCATATCCAGAGAGGGTCCTAGAAGAAAAATCAAGTTGCCTTCAGAACCCTTTGATGAGTGAAGAACTGGCTCAAGAGCACTTTCGGAGAGGAAAGCTTGACTGGTTTATGCCTGATGAGTGTGCATCGAAGTTTCACGAAAGAACACCGCGAGATATTGAAAAATTTTCCGAGAATCCGGAACGATTAATGTTTACATAAAAAATTATAATTGAGTTATGGTCTTAATTAACTACATAATAGGGCCTTAGATTAAGTGGTTAGATTAATATATTAATCAATAACAAAAATAGTTTCCTCAATAGGTTTGAGTTTCATTTTGTAAGAAATCATCATGTTTCAGTCCCCCACCCCACTTCGAAACCAATATGAGTTGCCCCCCTCTAGTTCTGATCCCGGATACGCCCTTGTAGGAAGCTCCAACATTTACAAGAGTGACCAAAGGAAGAAAATCAGCTAACCATATCTCGTGAAAGTATTTAGTGACACTTCTCATTTCCATAGGTATTTAATCACAATAGGGCTAACTTTTCTCCATTTTGGATTAAATTTACATCTCGTATGCTTTCAGTACCTATAATAAAATAAAGGTTTGTCCCAGGATGTTTTAATTTTGGACAATATTTTACAAATGACAGATGAAAAACAGAAGAGACTGGGATAAAGTGTTGAGGAAAGTTGGCAGGAAAAGTTTTCTGGTTATGTTATGAACAATTCCTGTGATTTTAAATCACAATGTATAGAATATGGCATAATTATTTTTCACTTTTCAAAGATTATAGCCAATGGCACAAGCCAACAGCTGCCTGGTTAATGGTTCTTCATTCAATTTTCTCTGTTCACAACTACACAGTAACTTTGTGTATCTTCAAGAAACATGTAAATAGTTATAGGGATACAGTCTTGGTTAAAGGAAGGAATGTTAGACAATGAGGTCTTCCTGATGATTATAGTGCGAAGCAGCCGACCTGGGATGCTTCATATTTTTAGTAAATAATAATTATTAAATAAATAAGTAACATTATAGGCAATAATATTTCACTTCATGTGCAGATTCTGAGCGTAACGTATTAGATGCAGTCCCAGGATAGAGAAAAGGTGAGCAGTAATGGGACATGGCTGGCAGTGGTTGGACCTGTGTATAGACAGAGGCAGCTGACCATAGTTAAGTGCGTGTCAGCCGACCATAGTTATGTAGTGTATTCCACAGAGTTCAAGATTCAAGTGAGTTAACATATTTTTGTAAAAGCAATATGACCAAAGTGGTGAAGTGAGGCATCTTATGGCATAGAAGGAAGGCCAGTATGTGTGTATGGTACGTATTTGCCAGCAAATGAGGACATGATGATAAAAGTTGGTGAATGAACGAATGTGACAGCAAATTTAAACATAGTGATTGTATTGATATAAAATAATTTGATGCTACTTATAATTTGATGGAGCTTCACAGGTACAAGGATTAATTTAATAATCAAATTAATCAACTGATAACTACAATTTGCTGTTATTAATGTATGACAGCCATAAGTTACTACGAGTAGTTTTCTGGGATGATAAAAAAGAAAAATTTAGGGTTTGGCTGCTTACTGTACTAGAAGACTAAATTATCAACATGAGGCTCTTGGGGAGAAACTAAATATGGATTCAGAGGTAGATGTAAAATGGTCATTATTGGTAGGACTAAGACAAGGGAACAGAAATTTGTAAATACCTTAGTAAGGGAAGAAGGCTTCACGCAAGTGGTGGAAAAGATCACGGTGGGACGAAATATGTTGCATATTTTCCTAATAAAATCCTGATAAGCTTGTGGGGTCTCAAGTAACTAAAGGAACAAATGGTCATGAAGTTGTTCTGATGAATATTACAGGGTCGGTAAACCAGTGGCCAAAACTGAAGATAATAGGTAAAGTTAAAAAAAGGCACATATTTCAGAAATGGAGAGATACTTCGGGGAAGGTTCATTGTATGGAAGGGAGTAACAAGTTCAGTGGAGTCAAGGTAGATACATTTTGAGGAGATAATAAGAATGGGAGAAAAAAAATGTTTGTTCCAAAACAGAATCCAAAGCGACATTGGCAGGCTAAAGAGATTGGAAAGAAGAGAATACAACACAGTGAAGAGACAGCAAAACAGTAAACATCTGAAATGATAAACTAAGAATTAATACTAGCAAAGACGGAAGCTATAGATGGTTTAATAAAGAATATTTATGCATGCAGGGAAAATGGAAATAAGGAGACAGTGAAAGTGAAAGCAGGAGTGCTGCAGGGAGGACCATTGTTGTTCTTTATTCTAATGAGTGTTCTGCTACTAAGTTTTTCTCCACACATCATCAGCTTGACCTGTCTCATCAAATTCATTTAAATTATCCCAATAACAGCACACTGAAATTTACATGGCACCACCCCAATGTACTCTAATTTACTGAGCTTACAGTAATTCTACCCTCAACCACATAATAATTATACAACACTTATTTTCTGTGTAGCTAATACTATTACTTGCTTATACTTTTGGGAATTGATCTTGCAATGCTTCAAAATAATGTTTACTGAATACTTTTAGTCAAAAAGAGTATCTGGGTTAATTAATATGTACTTGTTAGCATTAAGTAATTTTAACACAATTTTTCTGAGCAATTTGAAATTAAGAAACATGACATAGGAGTGAGATGGGACTAATTTTAGGAGAAATTATTTTTAAGGTCAATGTGTACATAGCGTCATTTTTCTTAAAGATGTTTCCTGACACCGAGCTAATGACTTACACAACTTATTTAAATAGGACACAGAACTCTACACTTTCAAGGAATAGTTGCCAGAAACCAGGTTTTATCATCACTGCAAAGCCGGAGGGGGTTACTTTGTGCCAAAGGGTAACTTAACTAAACATATGCTGGTAAGACAGAACTGATGTGAATCAATCTGATCTGATAAGCTGGCTAAGATGTGCTAATGGTGGCCTAGTTAAAGCCGTAAAGGATGGTGGAAGACCAATGATTCACATCTGAGTGGAGGAAAGACTTTTTTGCTTATTTGGCTTTATGCCTCATCAATTTTGAGATGATTAAAAGTGGGAAAGCACTTTGTGAAGGAACAACAAGGAATTCTGGCACAGCATTTTGAAGAAACTGTCCATGAATTTGCTTGAAATGATTTTGGGGGGGGGGGGGGAAGAATCAAAATCTGAACAGCCAGACAAGGATTCTAACCCACATACTCCCTAATACGAGGCTCAAGCATTACATCCATCATGATTGCTGAGGGAAGAATGACTATGCTCTACATGGAAAAAGGATGCAATGGATATTGCATGGAATTGAAAATAATTCAATGAGGATAGTAGTCAAAGACTCCATGGCTCTTTTCGCACATGGCATTTTCTTTCATCCCATCCATATAGTCTGGTTTCCAATTCTGCAAAATAGACCATTTGTAAGGAACCTAACTGGATCTTGGGGGTCAGATATCAGCTTTACGTTCCTCAACTATAGTTCACTTACTTATCACTGGAAAATATTTGAAGTTCTTTAAATAGTTTGTTGACCGTATATTGCCTATGGAAAATGCTAACTGTTAAAAATGACCACAGTCGCCACTTACAGTTTTAAACCTACTGCAAGAAAGGTACTATTATAGAAATGAAAGTCACATGTTGAAGATTTCACAATTCACATATATTCAAAATTGTCACTGTATTACCACTGTTCAGTTAGCAAGGCATCGGAATATCATCACACGAAAATTGCAAGTTGCGAAGCATAACCAGAACCGATAATTCCCCCGGTAAAATTAAAGTTCAAATTCCCAACACTTTATCACGCCACTGAAAATTTCTAAGATGGCGTCTATTGTCCATTGTGCCCGCCAAGTTACAGACTCGTTTCATGCCTAAGGCATCCGAGGCTCGCTCGCCTCAATCTAACCAGCACACGTCCTGCTTCTCTCACTATCCAGGCCAGAGTGAAGCGTCATGGCGTCGCAATTTCCTATATCAAACTAGGACTAAAGTGGTCAAAATAGACACAGAAATTTTTGATTTATTTCCCAATGTTTACCAGAAATTCATGGTGTGTAGATCACGCAAAAATACGTGTTTAGTGTCTCTTTATAATAATGTTTTAAATGCTTCAGAACGGAGTTATAGATTTATTTAGTTGGGGGAGTGTTGCTACATTGGATTAAGCAGTTATTTCAAATTTTTGTAGCCAAAAACAGTTTGTCAAAAATTTTAGATTTCGGGCTTTAGACTATTTTAGAAATCCTCTCCCGTTTGTGCTGATTATGCTGGTGTAAAAATTATCCCAATCTGTTCGGTAGTTTAAAAGATATGGACTTCCCTAGAATCGGTAATTTTCTTACTTTTCATCCTACAATTTGACTTTTTATTTACAGCTTTTCAGCCCGAGGTATATCTTTTACAACGTTCCTTTATTAATTTTAAGTACTTTCCAAAAGTTTTTATTTATTTAAATATATTATTTTAGCTGAAATTCATGTCTGACTTGCCGGCTAACTGCGTAGTATCATTCACATTTTAGGTTTGCTATTTATTATCTTTTGTTAAATGTTTATGACCTTATTTAGAACTTATTTAATATTGGAGAAACTATTACGGGACGTGTTTAAATGTACTTTTAAGGTCCTGAGATTATCCCAATGAACTACAATTTACTCTTGAAAAGTCGCAACGTGGGACTGTTAACCAAATCTTATTATCACTTTGATATTTATTATTAAATCGTTCTGGAACCATTAGAAATGTACAGAATATTATTATAAATGGTTTGTTTCATTGTTTTTTGTATCGGTATCGGGATGGTAAACTGAGCTTCCCTTTCCATAATCTCTTCAGTAGTAAGGTGCTTACACATTGATTTTGCCATTCACCTCATTATAAGATACTTTCTTTTTTTGTAAAATATTTTTGAAGTATGGAAACACATAATAGCCTGAGGGGGCCAAATCTGGAGAGCAGGAGGATACAGAAGAGCTTTCTAACATAGAAGCAACCAAATTATGGTTTCAATTAAATATTCCACTTACTTTTTTAAGTAGAGGTCTGTATGTTTAGGTTTTCTGTACACAGTGTGTGTTAATTTTCCCTCTTTTCTTTTCACCAGAACATCCAAGAAAGCCAGTTGCCCATTAGTTTCTAATTCCATTGTGAACTTTATTTTTGGATGGATGCTGTTAATATGGTCCAGGAAAACTTTTAACTCCGCCTCTCCGTGTCGCCATATCACAAACGTATCATCTATGTATCTAAACCAGATCAACGGTTTGTTTCTAGCTGTCGAAATGGCTTCACGTTCAAATTTTTCCATAAATAAATTTGCTACTACCAGCAAATACAGACCTCTACTTAAATGCTGCATCACATCACTACCCAGCTCAAAAAAGCGCTCTGATTAAAACCTTATTTTGTAGAGCGGAAAGAGTAGCAGATAAAGAGCACATACAAGAAGAAAGGAGACACCTACACGGGGTCCTACGGAAGAATGGGTATAGTAGTCGGATAATAGCCAGCGCCTTAAGCAGTAACAAGAGGAACAATAAAGAGGTACATGGAGAGATAACGGAACAAAAGAAGAAGGCTTTTTTACCTTACATGAAAGGAGTCACTGACAAATTGGAAAAGTGCTGATGAAAGTCAATATTCAATCAGTCTTCAATAGTAACAACAAAATTGAGACATTTTAAGATCAGCAAAGGATCGCAGACCACCATTACAAGCAAGTGGAGTATATAAGATACCTTGCGATTGTGGAAAGGTGTATATTGGTGAAACTTCCCGAGCGGTTACTGTAAGACTAAAAGAACATTGTCGTCATGCAAGACTTGGTCATACAACAAAATCAGCTGTAGCAGAACATCAGATAGAAGAAGACCATAAAATTCAATGGGAGAAAACAGAAGTTATAGCACAACCCAAAGGTCTTCTAGAACGAAAAATAAGGGAATCAATAGAAATCTTCAAACATCCCAAAAATTTCAATAAAGACGGTGGCTATGGCTTAAGCGAAACGTGGAAATGTGCACTCGTGGACATTCGCAACACAAAACTTCCAACGACAAGGTCTCTGGAACAGTTGACATCCGCTGCTGGTAACCACAACAGTTAGCTCAGCGACGGAGTTGTGTGAAAACCACACCATTTTGAGTCTGAAAACCCTGATGAAGGCACCAGGTTGGGCGCCGAAACGTTGGTACTGAACCATCAATTAAAGCAGTGCGATCCCCGAAAAAAGTAAGTGGAATATTTAATTTATATGACGCCTGCTAAAGCGTAAAATTATGGTTTCAATATAGAATTTGGACTTGGTGCACTGTCATGGTCTTCACTTCTTCATAATTCTTTTGCTTTTCTCCGATAAGAAAATTGCTATACTATTTATGCTGAAGAAGCTGTATTTGGTGCAGGTTCCATACTTGATACCAATCTTTGGTCTTGTCTGGTAATAACAAATTCACATTTTGTCTCTTTAAACAAATGACAAAAATTCCTCCCACCGTCAAACTGTCGCAATAACGACTCACATCTTCCAGATTTCATTTGGCATGAGAAAATGTGGTACATTTCATGTAGCTAGCTTTCCCATATGTATATAATCTGGCAAAATACAGTGTATGCTGGCATTTTTGATGCCAATCTATTAATAATTTCATTCTCCTTTACTTATTTATAACCATACCATTGACCTTTACAACAAGTAATGGCCTAAACAGGATGTCCTGATAGACGAGCATAATTTGCAATCATTTTGTCACTTAAAAGCTAACTATAAATCAATTCTAATTGAAGGTGCAGATCTGATATTTTGTTTATCAAGCTTACCATTGATTTCTTAAGTCAGTTTGCTTCACAGAAAAAACGTTTCATCACTAGACAAAATTTTGCTATCAGTTTTCTGCAAATCACAGACTTGATTGATTCCAATGAACACAGGTTAATAGAGTTGTGTGATGTAAATTACTAAATTTTGTTTATAATTATAAGGTGGGAATAGAATTGCTTGTTGAAGACTTGAAGTGTAAAAATCTTGGCAAAACATTTGATAATAAACTCAACTGCGTAGGTCACACTAGGCAGGTGATAGGGAGTCATGAATTAGAATAAATTACCAAAATTGCCATAGGAAGTGATGAATAATTTCCCAAAACCATGAATGAATTTAAAGTTAAAATTCATAAATACCAAAAGTAGATGGGTGGGGTAATTTACATTCAAAGGATAGGAAATATTAATAACAAAAAGAAAAATTCTAAGCGGACACACAGATGACCAGGGAAATTGCCACCAGAGTCTGCATTCCATCATAATTAGATTACATTAAAATATCTTGTTCAATTCTTCGAGAGCTGGTGTAAACTAAAACTGTTCTTAGCATATATTAGTTGGACCATTTCTTAGATTTAGCATAAACTTAAACTGTCCTTGTGTTAATAGCTTAAGAAGATCCAACTTGCTGGTTTTAGAAACCATGATTCAGTTACAATGCAGCAGAACATATTTTTAATTGAGTATCACATCATTAATAGACAACTTTCATATGTCCGAATGCTGAAACTCTTCATCAGCTTGTTTTCTGATCTAATGATCTCTCTGATGTGATTCTGTTTCTAAAAGTTTACACTGACTTCACAAAGTGATTTTTCACTGGTTAAAGATAGCTTAGAAATATTAGAAGAGGATTTTACTTAAATACCAATGAATGTTAAATATGCTACCTGTGAATTAATCTGTTTTGTATAAATTAATTCATCTAGGAATAATTATGAATAAATTAATGTTCAGCTAAGCTGTGCTGGAATTGTCAACAATTCGTCATGTCACCTGGTCATGTTCATGTTCTCTCATATAGTAGACAGGAAAAATGACCGAGTGCCTGAATGCAACTGAAAGTGCAATAAATTACATTTCTTCTTTAGACATTTGTTTGTAATCCATTTTATCAAAATATGCTTATTTTGTATCACACAAATTTTCTTGCTTATTACATATCTCGTAATGGATATTGCCCATATCCTAAATAAATCTACATGAAATATTGTAATATTCCTGTGATCTCTAATTTCAGTGTTAACATACCAGAAATAGTCAAAAGAATGGAACAAAGCCGATTTTTGGAAACATGTTCATGTGTAACCAGTACAGTTCCAGTCATAATACAGAAGGATAAAAGAGTAAGTTGAAATACTACTAGTTGCCAAAAAATCTATTAAACGTTGGCTTCTCATACAAAGCAGGCAAACATATTACAATATTCATTCCATGCTGACCTACCCAACTAGATATCCTGTCCAGATCCCTCTGTAGCTGTTCACAATCCTCTCTCGATGTCATCCTATTATACAGTAATTTGTCATCTGCAAACGACCTATCTTCTGACTGTAAGCCAACAACAGAATCATTCATCAGAATAATGGACAGCAATTGTTTTAATAAACTATTCTTTGGCACTCCTGTTCTCACCTTCACCTCCATGGATTAAGTTTCCTATCCTAACCCTTTGCTTCTTACCTTCTAAAACTTTCTCGAGTCAGCAAATCGGTCCTGGTCCAACACCGTTCTCTGTAGAATGTATAGGGAGAGATTTGCTACTGTTCAACATTTGAAGTACTTGCTCATTATTCACTACTCGTATATAAAAGTTGCTGATTTACAGATTACTTTAATTTCTTACAAATGTTTCTGACAGAGTTGGATATTAAGTTTTCATTCAAATTGCTCATCACTTAGGTCAAACTAATTAGTCTATCATACTCAGCACTGCTTGTTTCCCTTCTCTTATGATCAGGTGTGCAATGGGTAAATTTTCAGTCCTTTGGTATGCAACAACGCTTCAGACTCAACCAATATATTACTTACATGAAACTCCTGCAGATATGTGTTTCCTATTATTTTGTATAAAAGTCACTATTGGTCTTAACACATCAGCTGTCCAATACTTCCAGCATCTTCATCCCTCATGTAACTTCTTCCCCATACTAATCCAAAAGCCACATTTGCCCTTCAGTTTCTTAACACAGCAGTATAAATTTCCAGTAATACCATTCTGTATCACTTTTGCAGCAAGCTTCTTGGTGAATATATCCTTCCCTATTTGTTTATGCCAAATGTTCATTGAAATAGAGCTCCCAGTTAAAGTTACTTTAACCATATATACTTTCTGCTATTTACAGGCAATTCAAAATTGCAACAAAAAATTATTTCACTAATATGTGCACAAAAAGTGACAAAAACAAAGGGTCAATGATAATCTGGAATTGATTTATAAGATGTTTAAGAAGTTCTTTAGAAGAAGCCCTAACAAAGGTAGTGCCATAAGTGTTGTACCAGGTTATATTCTTAACGATCATGTTGATACTGTAAACAAATAAAAAGGATATACAGAAATTCAATATGCAAACGAAAATTTAGAAGAAGAAAGTCAATGAGATAAAAAATGCGATGGAAAAAGAAAACCTAGGTTCTAATATAATAAGAGAGAAATTTAAGTTAACTAGAATAACAAGATACCAGGCACTTGTAACTCGACAGCAGAACCAATATAAGAAAATTGTCCTCATAGGAAAGAAAAGCTGTTAACAATTGTAAAGAATCATTTCATCCGGTATGTATGGATATGTACACATCTTTTCCCTTGTCATACAAACTTACATCCTACGTGCATAAGGTCTTTTAACTGAAATCTTGTATTAGCTGTTCATGTTTGCGTTCCTGCCTTCATTTGTGGTAAGTGATAGCTTATTTTCCCTACCCTATCTTATTTTCAATGCCTAATGCCAATTTCATTGTCACCATTATCCAATTTTAATTTCATGAGATATTTAACAATATAAATAATTTTTAAGTGAGTCAAAAGGGAATTTATTATGATTTTGGGTCATTTTTTCTCAAAAGCTGCCATAACCTACTGATATCTTCTAAACACACACAATGTGTTCATAAAGTAATCAAATGATTTTATTGTGAAGAAACTGCACATCATTGTGCATTTGTGGCACTTGGGCTAAGAGGATAGGGGATAGGGGATGGGGGGAGACTCTAGGCTTCACAATGCACCCAAGATCAGTCTGCCGCAAGTAGTGGTTGATTTTGTGAACCTCATCTCAAAGACAGTGTTCACGGCAGTAGATGGAGAAAACGACCGAACAAAGATATGTAATCTAGTTCTGCGCCAAACTCAGCAAAATGTATACCAGTAACAATCAATTGATGCCACAAGTCTGCAGGGACTCTGTTCTATCGTCTTCACAAGTTTCAAGGTGACTGAAGATATTTAAAGAAATGACAAACGACACTCTCTCTGGACAATCATCAACCAGCCACACAGACAAAAATATGGCTCATGTGCATGATTTGTTGAACTATGATCAATGAATGAGTGTTCGATGATAACACAGAAACTGCACAGTCAAGTGTACACCATCATCACCAATGATCTCAACATGCAAGGAAATGGCTAATTGAGTGGTGATCACAAATGAATTTTTGGAAAGTTTTCAAACTGAGTTTGATTTTTTAAACAATGTTATTACTGGGGACGAAACATGGGTATTTGAGTAAGACCTAGATACAAAACGCCAGAGTGTCAAATGGCACATTTCGATGTCCCCCAAACAGAAGAAGGCAAGAATGAGCAAGTCAAAAGTGAAAACAATACTGGTTGTATTTTTCAACAACGATACGGTCCACAAGGAGTCTGTATTCTCGACAGATTGAGAAAAGGAGTTCTCTGTGTATTAAAGGAGATCTGCCGCTACCTGGGTGCTCCATCATGACAATGCTCTGCACATCCGTAAGTTCCTGGCAAAGCCCAACTTGGCAACATGCCCCAGTTCCCTCACAGTCCCGACTTCGCTCCACGAGACTTCTTTGTGTTTCCAAGGATTAAGGCCGCCCTCAAAGGACACCACTTTGTTGAAGCGATCCAAGCCGCTGTGATAACTGCTCTGAATGAGGTTCCCATCGAGATCTTCCAGAGTGTTTACAGTGCCTGGGAAAATCACTGGAACAAATGTGTAGATGCCCGAGAGGAGTTCTCAAAGGTTTTTAAACATTTGTAGTTATATCTGTAATATTTTTTTCTGGTAACATTGGCATTACTTTTTGAACATACCCTGCATCATTAGTTAATGTATATTGAAACACAGCATTTCTGTTGACCACTGATAAAAGGAAGGAATCAGGATGACACTAAACCATCCGAGACAAGTCTCATGTTTTCCTGGATTAACCATTTCTTCTTATTACATGCATCAGAGTTCTCTTTCTCTTGTTTGGAATAGCCGGAGAGGTAGCATTTACAGAATACATTGTCACACTGGTGCAATTATTACATGGATCGTGGTGAATGGTTACAGACCTAGGAATCAGGTGTCATTAATTGTTATTATGTGAGGAGCTTCTATCCTTGTGGTACGATGAAGTGGTTTGCAAAATGGTTTTTATGCTCACTGAAAATACGTAGATGGTTTCGGCAAAGTTTAACATGCATCAGTGGTTAGGGCAAATGCTGTATGATACTGCTGTTGAATTTAGGTGAAACAAAAGTGAGGAATAGTTTCAACAACGTTTACACAATTATGAAGTATTGCTTTACCACAAAATGATGATTAGTACGTTTTAATAAACTGTATTAATAATGAAATAGGCAGAGTCTTTGAAAAAGATGATCTAGGGAAGTGATGCAATGTTTATTAAGTGTCAGAAGAAAACCTGTAAGAACAGTGGGAGATTTGTCACAACATTAAGTGATATTGTTAGCGAATTAAGAAGAGTTTTGTGAGCCAAACTGAGGAAAGGTTTGTTCAAAAGATATTTAAAAGGTTCTCCTTCAGAGTTTATCAAAATCTTTGCGATATTTTAGGGAATCATCATGGTGGCAGTGCTTGTTGAAAGTGGCAATAAGTAGTTATTAATAAATTGTAAACAACTTTTATTATTTAAAATGTTTTCCCCTGGATATTATTTCAGGTGGACAGAGCAATCTGATTACTGTGCAAATCATAAGAGAGAAACCTGAGTCAACTGTCACTCTGCTGGGAGACGATATCTTTTGACAGCGAACTGTTCAACATCCAGCATCTCAGTACAATTCATTTTCTTTCAATGAAGTGTTTTTCCCCCTTCATTATCTTTAACACACTTAATTTCAAATTCGACATTTTGTACCCATTTAACATATGGGTTTAAACACTCAAGCTCAAAAGAAGAACAATAACTGTGTGCTACTTACGTTTACATAATAGGAGAAAAGTGCTGTGACATAGTTAAGGCTTTTTTTTTTTGGTGGCAAAAAGGGTTAGTACATGCAGGCCAACCGTAAGCAGGCATGCAAGGCATGCACAGCACTCGGGTGGCACATCGAGAGGGGCAGAAAATCGAGTGATCGACAGTCGTTGCCCCACGATAGTTGCTAGTTCATTGTCACCGCGACAAAATTTGCAGTGTATTATATAGTGGGTAACCTTTTTTTATTATTTTAGCCCAACTGCTGCTTCAGGCGGCTGGCGACACTCAGGGTGGCAACAATGGGGGCGACAAATAATGTTTGAAGGGGCAGAAATCTCTCAGTTTTTTTGACCCTGTTTGGAAAATTCCTAGATCCACCACTGGCTGCAGTTAGACAGGGGGCGGCATAATCGGTATTGCACAAGGGCGTTCAAACAGCTAGCACTGGGCCTGAGTAGATGTCATGGTAAGAGTGGCCCTGTACCACAATCAATTAGTAAAACATGATAAAACAAGGTCTTTGTAAGTACTATGACTCTTGCATTTAACTGAAATAATGCAAGGGGATACACACTATAACCTGGTGTTTATGGTACCAACAAACTAACTGTGGAAGGATTAGTAAAAGATATTTGTGAAACGTCTGTGCATGAATGTGAATGGATATGTGATTCTCTTTAAAGTGAAAATGATGATAATTCCAGCACTTACCAACATACTACAGGAAAACCACTGAAAATTCACAAGCATTGAGTCTAGTGTACTAGCTGCCGGATTAAAAACCAATGAAAGCTTTTTATTTTATCTTAATATCTGTGATTACGCATAATCCTTCATAATAATTAACCATGTAATTGTTGTGTTGTGCAAATAAACAATCTAAAATTTTGAACTGAAATTGAAGTGAGCAACAATTATATGTCTGCAATAACTGTATTCTGAAATGTAGACCAAGAGCACCTAAGGAATCTGTATACCAGAGTATGTTAGTTAATGCCTGAACCTATTATAACACAGTGTTACGACACACAAAAGTATCTAAAAATTCTTCACAGCTGAAGGGAGGACAGCAGCAATAAAAAATAACACACACCACAAAAAACACAATACTTCAGGCAAAATACTTTGTCAAGAACATAGAGATATGTAGTCGTGCTTGCACAAGCACTTGCGGTCAACACAACCACTCACAGGTGTTGACCACAAGTGCTTGTGCAAGTACGGCCACATATCTATATGTTCTTGACAAAGGATTCTGCCTGAAGTATTGTGTTGTGCGTTATTTTTTGTTGCTGCTGTCCTCCCTATAACTTTGGTGAATGTTGGATGTAATTATCTTTCTCTTCCATATAAATATCACCTGCTCCATTGTTACTAAAAATTCTACAGCTTACATACCTGCAAGCTGCCGGGTTCCCCTTGTGTGTGGATGTGCTGCAAGTTTGCTACTACAGTCTGGTACATTGACGCCGATACCGGAACTGTTATCATTCCAGAGACTGAGACAGGATAACCTGAAAATAGAAAAGATCATGAAAGACTGCTACAAAACTGTCAGTACTGTTTATATTTCCTTTAAACAAAAATAATATCTGAGACTTAAAAAAAATTGTCTCAAAAACATTTATAACTTTTAATATATAACATTAATTACTGCTTTATTGTCATTCTTTATTTGTTTGTTAAGTTATTGTTGAATTTTATTATGCTAGATGGCTAGATGTTTTGCTCTTTACAATCTTATAAATTCCAAGTATTGCTTATAGCAAATTTTCCTCAGGAGGAAAGATTCTTGTTGTTACGCTTTCACTCAAATACCCGTTTTTGAATTCTTTAGATGTAGTCTTCTTGACAAATTTTAAAATGGCAAATATTGGTCAGTTCACTTCCCATCAGGCAGCTGTTTTAACTCCACTTGTCTGCTGTCACCAGTTGCCTACACTCTGCTTGTACAGGTTTTTCTTTGGTTTCAGTTCAGTATATTTTACAATGTTATTAATAGCAGCCATACTACATTTAAACGATTATAGTATTTATATGTGGAAGTGCATTTAGTGAGTTTAATGAGTGTCTGAGGTCAGTAAATCTAATTATCATGTACACTTTTTTTTTTTACTTATAGCTTTATGCCTCGTCAACATCGAGATCATTAAAGGCGGGACGGGACTGGGGACAGGGAAGGAATTCGGCCATCACCTTTTGAAGGAAGCATCCCGGCATTCACCTGGAGCGATTTGGGGAAACCATGGAAAACGAAATCTGGATGCCCGGATGGGGATTTGAACCGGCGTCCTCCCGAATGCGAGGCCAGAACATTCGGTGCCATGTACAAAAGAAATTAAAACATGAGATGTCACTGGTACCTGGATATTGAGGTCCGAGTTGATTAAATTTCATTACCATGAGGATATAAAATCTGATTGCACACAGTAATAACAACCTGTATTTTTAACAATTAATAGTACAGTAAGGATGGCAAGTTTGGTAAATATTTTTCCTTCAAGAACTTAATAAATAGACATCTCTGTGCATTAAAATTATCAAAATTACTGGATTGCAACTTTTGAAACAAAGGGCATTAAGTATCTAGTTATATGTGAGAAGTAATTAGTGATCTGGTAGTTCACTGCTCATGTGTCTTATTTGTGGTCACAGACAGTTTACTCCCAAGACCTGGACCTCCCTGTTGCTCACCATGCCAGTACTCACAATACCTGTGACCATAATAACTGCTTCACAGTAAGAGCCATTAGAGTACTTTCAGACACTCCCTCCCAATCTGAACTCCGCAGGTGGGAATTGGCATATCAACACATCCTTCAAACTAGACATCCCCCAGGCCTTAATTTCCGTTAACATCTTCCATCCTTACCCTATACACCCACCACTGGCTAGTACAATAGTTCAATAGTTTCATTTTTTCAATTAATTTTTTTATTTATATTTTTAATAACTATTATATATTTTTTTAATAATTTTAATCTTTCGTATACTGGCGGTTATATTATCGTTGCTGCCCCCACCACCTCCGACGGTCTGTTTCGTTCTATGAGTGGCTGCGTCCAACGAAAGTCTTGCGCAAGACCAGTCACCTCTCTGTTAACTTGAAAAAGGGGATTTTCAACCGAAATATTGTTTTTTCTTTGTTTGTGTGTTGTGCTGTGTTGCTGCCGCCCTCCTCCCTTCAACTTTGGTGAGTGTTCGGTGTATTTTCCCTTTCTTTTCCATATAAAAGCTGTTTTGTATTACAAGAAGGGAGTATTCGGACAGACAGTAACCGACAGTTGAGCAGTATGATGTTGGGTTGAACAAGTCAATTCACAGTTATGACAGGAAGTAAAGTTAATTTTTGGTGGCAGTTGGTACAGTTTAAACAATGAGACTTTTTGCAGTGTTTTTTTCCCTATGAACAATTAAATTTCTGCTCTTCTTGTCTTCTCTTCATCTGAAATATTTAGACTGTAATAAAATGGCGGTGTTAGGGTACTAAAACAAATATGCAACATTTTTGCAGTGTCTTTCAGTGATTCTTAAGCTTATTAGTCCTGTCTGTTGACTAATAATAAAATAATCTAATAACAAAAATTATCGATTTGCAAAAAAAACCGCCTTGATTACTTTGACATCATTTAGCAAAATTTAAGTTTGGCACACAAAAGAAATCAGTCTATTTAAATATGCTTTGGGTAAGCATTCAAGGTGTTTCAACAGATTCAGCAATTTTTGCTTTTGTAAACAACATACTGGAATCAATGCATAAAAAATTAAATTCCCTAGGTATATTCTGTGATCTTGCTAAGGCTTTTGACTGTGTTGATTATGAGATTCTACTAGGTAAATTAGACCACTATGGAGTTAGTGGTAAGCCAGGACTTTGGTTTAAATCATACATGGAAAATAGAGAGCAATGTGTATCACTGAAAGACGCTAATACAGGAGATGTTATAAACTCAGAATGGGGTATAGTTAAATGTGGTGTGCCTCAGGGTTCAATTCTTGGCCCTCAGCTGTTCTTAATCTATATAAATAATCTCCCACATATACTAGGTGATAATGAACACATGGTGCTCTTTGCAGATGATACTGGCATATCCTTGAAAGACCCATCAGCACAAAACCTCGAAAACACAGCAAATGATGTTATAAAGAAAAATTTTTAATTTAATTTAATTGCAATGGAGCACAGGCTCCGGTGGCAATTTCCCTACACACCCATCTTCCCCCTATCCTGCACCTACCTACATTTGCCCTCTACAAATTTTATCTTTAAATTCTTTCAAAGTTTTCGGTAAATTATTCATCATTTCTCTTGATAACTCATTCCAATCCCTGACGCCCTTACCTAAAAAAGAGAATGTGCATTTCATCTGAAATATCTTGCATATATCCCACCAACTGAGATTCGCATGAATATCCTTGCCTAAACCCATGTTGCCTGCTTGAAAACCACTTACGTTCCTCACATATATTTCTGATGTGGTTGCATATCAATCTCTCGATTAATTTACCAACCACTGAAGTCAAACTGATTGGCCTGTAATTTTCGACTCTATTTCCCACCCGTCCTTTATGTACCGGCACTACTATCGCACTTTTCCAGTCTCGTGATAAGCAGCAAGTATCCAGACTCAATTTAAATAATATTTCAAGATAAGGTGTAATGTCACATCTGGCTATCTTTAAGATATTTGTAGTAATATCTTCACCAGTCCCTTTATGTTTTTTCAGCTTTCTTATTTCCTTCATGATTTCCTCAGGATGAATTTCAAATTTTTTACTATCTTCATTTCTAATTGTGTTGTTAAACTTGTTCTCCGAAAGAGACCCTCCCGTTTATGATTTATTGTCCCTAATGCTTTCACTAAACCAGTTACTTAAAAATCTCTGTCTTTTCAAATCCTCAGTAACGTCTTCTCCATCCTTATCTATAAGCGTCTCTACACCCTCCCTTCCCATCAGTTTCCTGATATAGCCATAGAAATTTCTAGATGCATCAGTCAGTGGTCCTCCTGCAGTGACAATACTCTTCAAAAATCCCATCTTTCTTTGCTTGTTTAGTTGTTTTAAATATTCCTTACCAACCTGGTGTCTCCTAACTCTGTTATGTTCTCTTCTTACCAACCTCTTTAACCACCCCACTTCCCTATTATAGTACACAGGTTCTCTACTTCTCTTTTTTTTCTGCCCTGGAATAAATTTCTCTTCCCCCATTGTTATTATCTCCTTGAACTCTTTCCATCTTGACTCTACTGTACTTGTGTCTTCCTTCCATTTGTTGAATTGTTCCCTGAAATATCTCTTCAAATTTGAAACCTGTGCCTTTTTATAATTAGCTTACGTGGACCTACTTAGTGAAGATTATTTATTTTGGAATATCTATCTGCCACAGCGGTTAGCACATATTCGTTATTATTATTTGCTTATTATTCTATTTACTGATCGAAATGATGTGAGGAATGTGCTGTGAAATTTCAACTAAGTTTTAATCTTTTTTTAATTTTTGTATCATGTGCTAACTAACTCCATTCCATTCTGTACTGATCACTGCTACTATTCCTATTAGTATCAACATCATTTATCACACTATGTAAGGAGGGTTAAGAATCATATCATTTTTGACATTTCGAGGTTTTTACAAAGGGTAAGAATACCTATGGTTGACGGTGTACCTGTGGTTGACATGAAATTGTATGAAATTCAAATTTAAGAAAATACTGTGATCCAGAAAATCAGCAACACTGTCGGGTTAACTGAACGTGTCCACTGGTTCGGTGATAATCTCTTCTGTCGAAGGTGAACAGTTTCTGTATGTAGTGCGCGTATATTGTTAGCGAAACAGCAGCTTCTGGAAGTACTTGAACTCTCAGTTAATGTAAGTTTGCTTTACTTTGTACTGAACGTGAATATGGAAATGTT
Source organism: Vandiemenella viatica (assembly GCA_031002005.1). Taxonomy (NCBI): domain Eukaryota; kingdom Metazoa; phylum Arthropoda; class Insecta; order Orthoptera; family Morabidae; genus Vandiemenella; species Vandiemenella viatica. The sequence goes on from JARYHS010009186.1 coordinate 235,368,149, forward strand.
ATCACAATGAAATAAATAAGTGTAACCGGGAATAATATTTCTATTGTGGTTGGCCTCTCTGTCAAAGGTAGGTGTTCCTTAAATCGAGAAAGGTGTCGAATTTACACTAATCAATAATAAATGGGCTTTAATTGCAAACTGAACAAACCATCATACCGTTTACAACATATACTATGGGAGGTGTTAAGGCACCTAAAATCGATATGTGGCGTCTGTTTCCGGTACAAACGATGTCATATTTGTTAATTTGTCACTGCAACGCGCCTTCGATACTGACAAAGTATCTTTGTGATCATACCACAAATAATAGCACAACCAGACTAACAATTTTAAGTAAAGTTAATTATAATGTTTGTTAATGCTAATGATAAATATGTAATTTATCATTTTTCAATTGGTTTCTTTTTCTTTTCATTTCGAAATATTCTTTCAGAAATGTATACATCTCTTTGCATGCCTACGTTTTACTTTATTTGTGCTTATTCCCAATCTGTAAGTCTCATGTAAGTCAGTAAAGTTTGCTCCTTTAACGAGATCCTTAAAAATCAATAAAAGAAATTTATAGATTTCAATCGCAGTTGTAGCTATTGTATAATATATAAAAAATTCAGTTGATTTCGTAATTGGTCAAAATTTTTCAATGAAACAAAAATATAGCAGAATATTTGTGTACCTAATTTATTTCACTGTTTTTCTAGGCCTCATTTCGTATTTGAGTCAACACAGGATGTATCCAGTACTATATGTTACTGAAATATTTACTGTATTTCGTTCTGCGATATAATAATCTATTAAAGTAACGTTTTTTGAATGGTGGATGCCTATTCCTTCCGACAAAGCAAAAAACTTATTGAACTTGGTGCTATAAGGCCGGCGCCGGCTCCGGTTTTGCCGGTGTGTGTGAAAACGCCCTTAGGCTATGTGACTTTTTTTTAAAATAAGTTTTATTTTTTAATTTTTTTATTTTCTATTTAGGAATTGGAAGCACTTAAAGAACATTTTAAAAACAGATTTCAGGAAATTATTAACATGACCATTCCCGATTGGGTATTAGAACCTTTCTCAAACCTACAAACAGCAGATTTATCGCTACAGGAAGATTTGACAGAACTGTCAAAAAATGAAGATTTAAAACTGAAATTAAAAAATGGATATCAAGAATTTTGGCTACAGAGTCAAATTCCAAATATATATCCGGCTTTGTGGTCCTGAACAATAAAGTTTTTTTTATTGCATTCCTGTGGTCATATTTAGCCGAAAGTGGATTTAGTGTAGGAAGCAATTTACTAACAAAGAAAAGAAACAGATTTCCAGTAGCGGAACGTGGCGATTTAAGACTCCTGCTAACAAATATAGCACCAAATGTAGCAAATTTGTATCATTACATCAAGCTCAGACCTCTCACTGTTAATTTTACGATGATTTTCAATATATGTTTTTAATAAAATTTTGTACAAGGCAATAATATTGATAATATTCTTTAATAAAGTAATTTTAAAAATCTGTCCTTGTTTTTACCAATATTTAATATAGCCCAATTCACCTAAAAGGGGTGCCATCAAATCACTGTTTGAAGAAGTGGGCAACAAGCCACTTAAATTGAAGCGCTGTGGATTACACAACATTGATTACAACAGAACACTTCGGTGTTGTTTTTTTTCAAACAGGGGGGCGGTGAGTAATTTTTTTTCGAAAAGGGGGCGGTAGGTCAAAAAAGGTTGGGAACCTATGGTTTAGATGTTAAATTCACCTACCCATCTACTTTCTCCATTTACAAATTTTAATTTCCTCCAGTGTTCGTGAAATTAACAGGTGGTTTAATGCCAACAAACTAATACTTAATGTAGAAAAGACACAGTTACTTCAGTTTGTTACAAAAAATAAAACAAAGGACAGCTAAAATGTGATATCAGAAGGAAAAGCAATCAATGACAGCAGTTTCACAAAATTCCTGGGTGTATATATAGATGACAAATTGAACTGGAAACAGCATATTCAACAACTTCTTAAAAAACTGAATTCTGCAACATTTTCACTGAGGGTAATATCTAGAATAGCTAATATAGAAACCATAAAGTTAGTATATTTTGCATATTTTCATTCCCTGCTCACTTATGGCATCTCATTCTGGGGAAACACGTCACAAGCACAGAGGGTATTTAAATTGCAAAAGCGTGCTGTAAGAACTATTTGTGGAGCAAGCCCACAGACGTCGTGCAGAAATCTATTTAAAAACCTGGGTGTACTAACAATGCCAGCACAGTATGTATACTCCGTACTATCATTTATAGTGGAAAATCCTGAACACTTCAATCTTAATGCTGACATACATAGCCATAATACTAGGAATAAATATAATATTCACAAGGATTACAAATCACTGTCAATTGTACAGAAAGGGTTAACATTTACTGGAGCTTCCTTATTCAATGTCTTACCAACAGAAATTAAATGTTATCTACAAAACCCAACTACTTTAAGTCCAAACTGAAAGAGTTTCTGCTTCAGAACCCATTTTACTCTGTGAAAGAATTTTCTTCTTGGAATTTGGTAACTAAGAATGACTGATAAAATAGTATATATGGTGTACTGAAGGGGAAGGTGACAAAATTATCCACAATTACTAAAATGATATATGGTTTTTCTTCCTGTTAAAACTTTTGACAAATGAAGTAATTACACTGTTTACAAAATTTCACTCATATATAGTAACTAACATGGGATAGCATGCACTCAAAAACTGCTGTGAAAAATTATCATACTAACAGGTTTTTAAGTAATTGACTGCTTATGAATTGTTGGGAATATAATTGATATTGCTAATAGGTGTGTGTACTGTTCCACATAAATAGCAACTAACATAATATAGTATGTAGTCACAAATTACAGTGAAACTTGTCATGGTAACTGGTTGGTAAGAAAATAACTGGTTATTAGATGCTGGTAACAAGTGTATACACTGTTCCACATAATATGTATTAACTCGGTATTGTATTTGTAGATTACAGGAGATATTGGTTACATTAATGGGTTGTTGCTAACTTGTCGTCTATATATAGTAATATTGACATTACTAATAAGTGTATGTACTGTTCCACATCCCCGAGATTATTCTCACACGGGATCAAAGTGAACATATCTATCTATCTTTCTATCTTATCACAACACTATCTGAACAAGCTCTTTGTCAACATATAATTTATTCTTAGAATTTAATCCTATTAATTTGTACTGTTTTCACATATTTATTCTGCCTTTAGTACTCTTAATCTGTGCATTTTTCAAGTTTTTTCAGCTTTCAGTTTTTTTTTCTATAGCCTTCACTAGCATTATGTAGCATTACCGATACTACAATAACATCCTTGAGGTAGGCGTTCCATGCCACGGGCCAGTTAGTACTCTTAAGGAAGTTTCATTAACAACGGGAAAAACACAGGGACTAAGAGATTGATTAGAGCAGCAGCTAAGGAGAGCTTGCTAGGAAGAAGTCCGATAATGTATTTAATGAATGTATTTAATTTAAAATAAAAGAGTGATTTTTAATTTGTGCAAAGAGGGACTAACAAATTAATTATTTGATAAAGCTGCACAAAAGATATCTTCCGAAATAATATAAATAGAATCACAATATAAATACAACACGGCATATTTCTTAATGAATAAGCAACCAACTGCTATTTAAGAAATACGACATGGCGACCGTGACAGCACTAAAGTTACCTGTTTTAAATAAGAAATATGACATGGCTATCGTGCAGTGGGCTAAGGTGCTGCAAGAATAAAAAAAAAAAAAACTACGTGAATTTATGAATTTGAGGATATAGAAAAAAAAAAAAAAAAAAAAAAAAAATCAAGAAAAGAAGAGAGGAGAATCCTTGGAATTTGAAAGCACGCAGCGCTACTAGCGGCCGAGCGGGAACCAGCAGAGACAACAACAGCTGAGTCGCGTGAAAGTTCAACCACCAGCTACGAAATATTAAAGTTAAGTGTTTTCAAGACTCCATAACCTATCTTTTCGAATTTTCTGTATTATTCAAATAATTTATTATATCACGTCATTTTATTGATGCTAGTTGTGGGACGCTGGGTATTGCTTAACTTTCTACAGAATGGCTAATCAGATGCCAGGTGCAATGGTTATTTGTGATCCTTCGGGATCTGTAAATAAGAAAGATGAAATAGTCACTGTAAGTGCATTAGAGAACAGGGTTCTTACTCTTTTAGCAAAAGAAAAATTAAGGCCTTTTAAAGGCCTTTTTAAGGCAATTTTTCATATTTTTAAGGCTATATTTAACGTATATTAAAACGTTATGAAAAAAATAATATGCAACTTACAGCAAAGAAATTAAAATATTCATGTTAAGATTATGATGAAATAATATTTGAGTTTATAAATTAATAAACAATAAATTTCTAATAAATTTACTTTTGTTTTCACACAATACAGTGAATATTGAAACTTTTTTCCTTTTCATATAATAAACATAAAATATAAAAACTACTATACCCCCCAAAAACTGACACAAGGGCAAAAAGAAATAGTACCACCTTAGTAATAAGAATTACTAACATATAAATACATAATTTAACTTAATTTGTTTTTATACATTATAGCACATTAGCAGTTACATCAGAGAAAGGACTGCCAAATTGTCAGCTCAATTACTTATCAGATTTCAGGTATAATGTTGAATGAGGAAGACTCACCCCCCCCCTTTTTTTTTTTTTGAAAGCTACATGTAAAAGAACCTTTAAAGATGAAAAATTTTCCATAGGTTTAAGAAACAGGTTTAATACAACTTTTTCAACATCTTTTGAGTTACAGCATATTTAATCAAATATTTTCTTATATGAGTAAAGTTTACTTTCCAGATGAGCTACAAGATGTTATAAGGATAAACATAAAACATACTGGTAAGAGTCATTAAAATGTATGCAGGTTAAATAAAAAAAATATACACTTTTTTAATTATATTTTTTTTATTTTCACATTGTTTAAAAACAAAGGTCAATTCTCTTTTAAATCTTTCAATAGAGCCTTAATTTTACTTTCAACATCCTCAAATTCAGCTTTTTTAACTTTAGCGGTTTGTCGAAAACTATTGGACTGTGTGATGTACTTAACATCCCCTATAACCTCAGCTTTATCTGTTAGTTTATCAGCATTATCTTCAAGATCTTTAATTGCAGTTACTAGGTGTGCCTTTTACACTTCAAATCTTCCAAATCATCTAAAATAGATTTGCGTTTCACTCCCTGAATCCCTGTATTCTTTGCATTTTTTTCTCTTCCTGGTACGCAATACATTTTTGACAAGCCATAGCTGCCTATATCCTTAACTCCTTAGTTATTAACAACTTATTTTTGCTGTTTTTGAAATGTTGACTGACTAATCTTTGAGCCACTAAAGACTATTCTTTTAAATTTTCAACTTCCAACTGCTTGTTCACAGAGAAGCTTAGTTCAACATCAGCTTGTCCATGTGATAACAGCAACAATATTTTTATTACTTTGTGTACTCTGTTATAATCTTCTTTGCCTAGATACTTCTGTAAAAATATATCTAATCCTGGATTCTCATCATGTGGATTAAATGAGCTGAAGTGGTTTGAAGCAATAAAACAATATATACATAAGAAACTTGTTAGAAATTGCCAAGAAATGTAAGACGCAGGCATGTACGAAGCAGAACTACATAAGAGAGGATCTGTGCAAAGACTACTACTTGCTTGAAATATAAGCACTTTGACTCGCACTTAGTCAAGGTCGAGCCAAAGAGAAATCTGCAGATCGGCGCGTCGCCGGGATAGTGAAATTTACTATGCCGTATCTCGGTGTTAAAAAAATCAGGCTTTTTCAAAGATTTTAAGGCTTTTCAGCAAATTTTAGGGCCTTTTAAGGGCCCTTAAAAATTAAAATGAAAATTAAGGCCTTCTTAAGGCTTTTTAAGGCCCGTAAGAACCCTGGAGAAAATACTATTTAGATGGGGAGCACAAATAACAGAACAAATAACTACACAAGTAACTACACAACTTACAGCTACACAAACACAATTAAGTGAGGAAATAAGAAGCTCTTATAGGTCTTTAGAGGATCGAATAAATAGATCAGAAACTGATGTACAGGCAAAGTTAGATAAGTATGTAGAAAGGGTTGAAAAACAGTTTACAAGGATAGATGAGGAACTAAAGGCATGCAATGAGAGTCTAGTAATTAGAGGGTTTGAACAAAGTACGAATGCAATTCATTGTGAATCATTAAGTAATACAATTGAAAGTAATGATAGTAGGCCTAATACTGTAAGGGAAAAATATGAGATGAGTGATGTTACAATTAATGGTGATGTAAATCATGTAAAGGATAGACAAATTGTTAAAGAAGGATTTCACTTAAAAGATGAGTTTAAGCATGAAAGTAACCAGGTGGAAACTTACACGAAGACAGATGAATCAGTAGAAAAGGGTTATAAGTCTATAAAAATGTTTGATATCAGAGACATTAAAGCAACAGGTGACTGATCAGGTAAAAGGGATGGAAGAGACTTTAATGAAGGTAGATGGATTAGGTAGTTTGATGATTTTGAAGGATGTAAACTGTGACAATTTTTCCATTGTTGGGGAGAATTATGTTTGTGATTATGAACCAAAGCAGTTAAAGAATAATGGTGTTGAACATTTTCAGAGTTCATTACATATTTTTGAAGTTGGTTTGCCATGTTACTGTTCTGGCAAAGTAAGACTAATGATAAACAGAAAGTTGTTTTGTATGAATAACTGGGAAAAGGTGAACTGGAAATATAGAAAAAAGGTTTTCTTTTTTTGAAGAGGGGTAAGCTATGCTTACTGCCTCATCCTGTGTACAAATTCAATCAGGACATTGAATCTACAACTCAGAAAATGATGACTTAGTTTAAGATGAATGAAAAGATTTAACACTAGTGCAAGGCACAGGTGTGTAAAGATAAACTCCATCATATTGGAATTTCCTATTATTATTAAGTTGTAGTTAGCATATTATTATTCAGTGCCACAAAACACTTATAAATAGTACTGATTGTTGTGGCTGCGCACAATTCAACTGTAATGATAGTAAAAGTTTATAACCACTAAGTGGAAGCTGTCACTTACCAATATTGATGATCTCGATCAGATGTGCAGTCTTCGGCTGTTACCACAGCATACCATTACATAAAAGTTTATTGTCTATTAAGACTTTCTTTTAGTAAATATATAGTTTGTAAGGTATACCGGAGCATTAGAATGAATAGAATGAGTGGAGAAGAAACGAGGTGTTACTATGATAGAATAAATGTGTAATGAATTAAAAAAGTAAAATATCATATAGAGAGGGTACAACAGCACAGTCAAGACTCAGTTCCTGTAAATAAGGCCACTATCTAGGCATTGCCTTTAAATGGTACCGAAAGGTTCGGGATTTTAGAACCTTCAAATGACTCTGTTGTTACATCTCATAGCCTAGATATGAATATTCAAGATGAAGTAAAGTGGAGAGAAGTTATTACTTATGGGGAGAATATAATGTAATGTATTGAAGAAATAAAATAAAAATGAAGTTGTGATGGTGATGCTAGATTAGCAAGAAACAATGGTGTCCCAGTCGTATTAGCGAGGGTGAATTGTACTGGTCCAGGGACCAAATATGTTATTCAAATAATGTTGCCGGTTATACAACAGTAAAATGGTTCAAAAGGATCGGTCTTATGAAGAATATAATGTACCAAGGGCAGGTAATAGAATTTTTAAATTATTTGAATGGTATGCTTGGTAAACAGGCGGAGGCCATGACAGCTAAAGATGATGTTATTGAATAACAATTCTGTAGTATAATATACTTACTGTAATTTTGGTTTTTAAGTGATAAGGACAGTAACTCTGTGTCGAAATGTGTGTTACAGACTATATGCCGTTCCAACCAGTAGCGGCTTATGGAAAACCACCAGGGAAAGTTACCTCAAGACATCAGTCCTCGTGATATGTAAAAATGCGTTATTAGCCAAATGTAAAATATAAGCGCTCCTTACCTAAAAGGTAACATTTACAGGAAAGTTTACCATACCATTTATAATGGTATGGATGTCAAATGGTATGGTAAACTTGGGGGGGCTGTAGCATTACCGATACTACAATAACATCCTTGAGGTAGGCGTTCCATGCCACGGGCCAGTTAGTACTCTTAAGGAAGTTTCCATAACAACGGGAAAAACACAGGGACTAAGAGATTGATTAGAGCAGCAGCTAAGGAGAGCTTGCTAGGAAGAAGTCCGATAATGTATTTAATGAATGTATTTAATTTAAAATAAAAGAGTGATTTTTAATTTGTGCAAAAAGGGACTAACAAATTAATTATTTGATTAAGCTGCACAAAAGATATCTTCCGAAATAATATAAATAGAATCACAATATAAATACAACACGGCATATTTCTTAATGAATAAGCAACCAACTGCTATTTAAGAAATACGACAATTAGTTTATGCCATTTATTTACTGAGTTACCCATTAAACATCAATATTATTAAGACTTTAGTCAGCATTTTAGTTAGTAATTCAAGCAAAATAAATGATGAATACTGTTAATTTGTGTGAAGTGTAAAATATGTTTTATAAACTGGTATGATGATTTTGCCAGGCTAAAGAAATAAATAAACTATGACAGTGAACAAATGTTACATGGCACTACTGTAATATTTTTGTATTTATTAATTAATAATGGCAATGGAGCACATACCCCAGTAGTAATTTCCACATACACTTACTTTTCAATTACATTCTTTCATTGATTGTAGTAATTTGTTAATCATATCCCTTGTTAATGTATTCAAGTTTTTGAATCCCTAACTGACAAATGAAACTTTCTCTCCCTTAAGTGGAAATTTATTGTTATGATGATATCTCTCCATTCACATATCTTCATATCTGTTCAAAGACAAAGAATATTGAAACACTCGGGCTTTGTTGGCATCGTTAAAGTCATATTCTTAGCATTCAGGTAGGTGTTATCATTTGTAAAAATCTTTATTCTGTTTATGTAATTAATTTAGAAAGATTTTTTTATTATTTTTATGATGTGAAGCAATTGTTAACAGATAGCTGAATATATTTCCTTCTAATGAAAATGATTATTCATATTTGTTTATAGGAGTTTCTGTTATATCTTATTTGTACAATTTCAGACTATATATAATTAGGGAAATGAGATAAATATGCCACCCCCCATTCCTCAAAGAAGTAAAGTTGTATTGAGAACGAACTTACTGAACTGATAAAAATTAGTTTAGCTTCCACATTAGGAAACATCAAAGTTTTTGTTGCCAAACATAGTATGCCAACAGAGAGACACAGCCAGCTCATGAAAGTAAACTGTAGTGTGGGTTTGTCACTGACATTCATGAAACAGTTATGTCTGCAGCCAGGTTAGTTGTTGGACACTGATGAATGGTACAGCATTCAAATAAAAGAACTAGGAAGAAATGATAAATTAACAAAGTAGATATATAGAGGAAAAAAATACAGTAGATATATAGAGAGAAAAATCAGAAGTATGGGAGATACAGAGCAACATCCGTAGACTGCAAATTTAACGTGCGAAAACTACTGTAAAAAACATATTGCTCCATTATATCTGTTGTTACCAGCAATGCCCGGATCACAAGAAACTTCACTAAAGAATTTTGACTTGTCAAACTTCTGATTCATAAATTTATAATTTAACACAAAAGAACTTTGTTAACATCTTTATAAACTTTTCTTCCTTGCAGTCTAGCTGACTTACCATGCCCATCCTCGCCTGTCAGTATAATTTGGCCATCCTGGTTCAGTGTGGCCTCCGTCACATTATTTAAGTCCACTGCCACACTGCCATCTCCTTGCCCCGCAGCCACCTCAGCCAGGGTCTGAGGAAATATAGTAATTAATAGGCAGCCAACCTTATATTTAACAGCATTCAAATTTTAGTTCTGCTTTAAGAATCAAGTGAAACAATTTTGTCACGTGATACTAGCACACAGAATAGCATTTTTTTTTTTTTTTTTTTTTTTTTGTAGAGTAGTGGAAATGGTATAGTTCTTAAAACAACTGGGAATTGGTTGACAAACTTGCCACTCGATGACACAATATTCTATATTGTATACAGGTATAAATATTCTGTTTTTTGAAAGGTTGTACTTAGAAGAAAATTGAAATGGATTGGCAATAACATATCTACTATTTGCTCAAGCACAAATGTGTTCGAATTTGGATGAAAAAGGGGTGCTGAAACATGTTTTCAGAATTTGGTATTCAAGTTACCTTTGCTGTTACACATTGTTCCTTACATGAAGCAGTTTGAAAGCAGTGACTTTTTATTCTTTAAGTAAAGTATGAACCAATTTTAAAGGGATCTGATGACAATTTTCATATCAGATACGACTGAAGTTCAAGAAAACCAGCTAGCTATGTTATACTTGAGCTACAAGCGCCATAATAAAGATTTATCTTATTCTTCCTGTGTTGAAAGCTATATAGATTGGATGTTATAATAATAATAATTCATTAAACTGCAATGGAGCGCACGCTCCAGTGGCAATTTCCCTACCACCCATCTTCCCCCTTCCCTGCACCCACGGCAAATTTTAACCTTAAATTCTTTCAACGTTTTTGGTAAATTAATCATCATTTCTCTTGGCAACTTATTCCACACAACATTATCATTGTCCTGGATAGCTTCCAGCATCTGGCTAGATCTGCTGGGAACACCGTCTTCTCCAGCACCTTCTGTGCTTCCACCTTCCTCCTTTTTATCTACTGTCCATGTACACATTTTTCCAATAGGAACAAATAATATTTTCATTCTTTTATACTCCTATTGTCCACTCTTATTTTTCTGAGTTGTTGATTATTTATTTTATTTTACAACTAGCCTCAAAGTCAGTCAAAAATGACAGGTTTAACGGAGTGCTCTGGCAATTAATTTCTTTGCAGAATTGTTATAAAATAAAGCTGAACTTAATTTACATCCCTTATGCTGTAGCAAAAAGCTTCAATTGTCAACTTGGCCCAGGTTGTATTTTGGCCACAATCTCTGCTAATATTGCCGCTAGAAAATCAAAGCTTCAATCACACACGCATTAATATATTCCCTGTATTGCATGCCAATGTCATAATCCATCAAGATATAAACTTAATTCAAAATATTCACAGGGTTCTTACATCTTTCTTTCTTAATATCTGTGATGAAGATCAATGTTTTAACGGCTGACACAGCTTTCATACAGCTGAAATAACGACCCCAGTGAAAACGAAGGATGCTAAAAATAAATCTTAACAACTTATGTAATGCTATGTAACATTAGTTTTAATTGTGGTTTAGGCTGCATAGATTGTGATCAATTTGGAACTTCTTTCATTCAAACCAATAATGATTTCAGTAAAAGAAAACAACTGAATTAGTATACCAGTTCAAATGAAGTAAACGGACACTCAGGAAAAGAATTTAAATTACTTTAAAAATTGATTTACTCATGCCCTCTGCTGTAACGTCAAGACCCCGTTATAACAACAATCTAATAAAACTGCCGCTATCATTTATAACCGAAAATTAAAGGTTTTATCTTACATATCTATTCTCAAATATTTTAGTGAATACTTTTACTTTGAATGAATATTAAATAAATAAAAGCAACTAATAATTATTATGTTGATTTGAATGGAATATGTACTTTTCTTTCAGTGTTCTGACAATTATTTATTTGTGGATGCTTAGCTAAATAGAACTGTTATTAAATAATGTGCATAACCTAGAACAACGTCTCTGGTTGTAAGTAGAACAACAAAGGCGAAAAATGTGATGTCATAGTGAGATGTTATGGCGTGACAGAAAATCGTGACCAACTATACACTTTACAAGAATAGACGATATATGCTATCAACTCAGTTTGTCTTTCCATGACCTTTTGGGGGAAAGCTTGGGCTTATTCTCTTCAACCTACCATCACTGTTTCATGTCTCCTTTTCCCGATTTTGAAAATTCTTCCACCCCCTGGACCTTACCAATGGCCATCTAGTGAATGGAATTTTTAATTGGGATGGAGCGTATGCTCTGGTGGCAATTTCACTAGTCATTTATGTACCTATCCCTATTGTTATTGTTATTTTTATTATTGTCTTATATAGTTTTGTGTTAAATTTCTCCACCCATCTACTTTTGCTATTTATGAATTTTAGTTTATAATTCCTTCAATGTTATTGGCAAATTATTCATCAATCCCCATGGTAATTTATTCCAATCCTTTACCAACAAAAGAAAACTTTTCCACATTCTTATACATGAGATTGAGTGCCAGTTTGTGCCCATGGTCATATTTTCCTTTCCATGCACTACTCATAATTATTCGACCAAAACACTTCCAAGCCCCTTCACCAACATACACCTTGGGCACTCTCTTAGCCCTCCTCCTGTCTTCCAATCCAACTCCTTTATAATATCAGTTACTGAATGAGTCCTGCAATCATTTCCGTAAATAAATCTAGCTGCTCTCCTTTGGATGCACTCCTACTCCTGTATTTGATACCCAAAATAAGGGTCCCAAACTACACCTCCACATTCAAGCAATGGCATGATTTACATTTTGTAACCCAATTCCCTCACTTCTCTAGTACATCCTCTCATCACCATTTCGAGTAAATGAAGTATGCTAGAACCTTTTCCTTCTACCTGCCCAATGTGTCCTGCCTAGCTGACTGATTATCAGATGATATGCCAATATATTGTTTATAATTATATGGTGAAGACAGAATTGCTTGTTGAATGTTTGATGTGTAAATAACATTAGTTTTTATCAGTACACTTAATAAACTGTTTTTTTTTTTTTTTGCATTTATCTTTATTACATGTTGAGCTGTCTAGTTAGATATTCTATCCAGGTCACCATACAACTGTTCACAGAATTCTCCTGTTTTGAACCTATTATATATGATTATGTAACCAGCAAACAATCTAATTTCTCACTATAAATCAACAAAATCGTTAATTAGAATGAATAATAGCGATGGTCCCAATACACTACCCTGTGGCTCTCCCATATTTACTTCTACCTCTCTTGATATTGTATTTCCAACTATAACACTTTCCTTTCTGCCTTTTAAGAATTCCTCTATGCAGCAAGTAACTTTTTCATCCACTCCAACAGTTTTTAACTTAAAATTCCTCTTATGACTCACAATGAGAAATATGTTAGAAAGATCTATTGCTACACTATCAACTTGACTTTCCTTGCCCAATTAATTCAAAATATCTTGCATATAGCCCAATATCTGAGATTCATGAATACCCTTGCCTAAAGCCATGTTGTCGATTTGTAAACCAGTTTCTTTCCTCACAGGTGTTTCTGATGTAGTTGCATACTATCTGTCCATCATTTTACCTATCAATGATGTCAAACTGATTGGCCCATATTTTTAAACCTATTTGCTATCCCTTATTTATATAACAGTCTTATATACATAAAAATGGGATCAAACTGTTGTCACAGGCTATTTGTTATTTTCTTTAACATTGTAAATTCAATATTTTGTTTTTTAAAAAATATTGTTATTCAAAATTATAACTTTTAATGAAAATGCTGGATCATTGTGCAAGCAACTCAAGTAATGCTAATATTTTGTATAGTATTATGAAAAGTTGGTATGTGCCTGGCCGACATGCTTGCTTTCCTTCCTATTATTGTGCATTGGAAAATGGTGATAAACTACCGTTAGGCTATGAAAATAAGATAGGAAAAATAACCTCTCACTTACCACAGTGAAGATAGGAATCAAACAAATACAAAAAACATAAACACATTTTACAATACATGTATGAGGCAACACATATGGAAAGGGAAAGATGTGTATACATCCAGATCTACACTGAGGCACAACATAATATTCTTGTCAATAAAGTTTGAGTATTGTTGGTCATTTACAGTTTTTGAGTTTTTCCAGTAATGTAATAATGTTTAAAGTTTGAAATTTCATCTTGCTGGCCATTTAGTTTTGAAGAAACTTGTCTTAATATCATTTGGATCTACTAACTGTGCTACTTGTATGGTAGTAATTTTTTTTTAATTATTATTATTTTATTTTTTTTATACAAAATAAACTCAAATTTCCAGCAATTCCATAATCACATAATGAACGGGGATTCATCTGCCGGTCATGACTAGATGAAGATGAAATACATTTTGAATACGTCTTTAAACAGATGTTTCATAAATTGTCACTTGAAAGTTTTTAAAGTTTAAAATAAGTTATCTCAGTTAGAAAAGAGAGAAGAAGCAAACTAGAAAAATTTAAAATAGATTGTCTTGGAATGCAATAAAACACAATATTAGCATTTAACAATAAATATTTAAATACATTCTGATACTTACTGTTGCTACTCCTTGCACTTGTGCAGTTGTCCCATCGGGAAGTGTGATAATTGGATTGTTGGGGTCTACCTGGATGATGGAAACTGTCCCATCCACATTGCTGATGGTTTGCAGCACAGTTGGAGCATACTGGGCAGTAACCTACAATAATAAAATGAAACTGTCAAACCCAAATTTTATTCATACAATCACTGATGAATAGTTACACAGACGGTTTTTATCGCAGTTAGAGTCTTTACTGCTATGTTTCACAACTAACAAACAAGTAGTTTTATGTGGATATTTTAATGTTGACTTTCTCAGTCGCAGTAATGAGAGACTAGGTATGGAAGCCTTGATGTTATCTTTTAACTTGTAATTTCCCCTACAAAAATACAAAATAATAGCAGGACTGTAATCGACAATTTTTTATGAATATGGATTACAGCATACTTCCAGTAATAAATGGTATCTCAGATCATGATGTCCAGCTGTTTTAAAAAAAAAAAAAAGGAAAGTTGCCAAAACTACAAACAGTGAACTGGGCAAGGGATGAATAACAAAAGGTTATTAGAGTATCTAGTAAAACAAATAGGGACCTTTACATAAAAGTAAAAGAATCGGATAACTATATACTGAAAGCTCATTTTACTTTAGTAGTATTGAAATAGAAAAGCAATCCCCACATAGTGCTCTACAGCTTCTTCAGACTGCTTTCCCAAATAGATTTGTGGAGATGCAATTGCCACCAGTAACAGTCTCGAAATTAACAAACTCATGAAACAATTAAAACCTAAAAATTCTTCCAGCTATGACAATTTCTCAAGTAAATCACTGAAAAGACGTTCAGATTGCATCAATCATGTACTTGCCTACATTCGTAATGAATCCTTAATGCAAGGTGCGTTTCCAAATAGACTAAAATATGCAGTTGTAAAAACGTTATTTAAAAAAATGAGAAGCAACGTGTAGATAACTATCGTTAAAATTAATTACTTTCAGGATTTCAATGATTTTTGAAAAAGTCATGTATTGTAAGGTAATAAAACATGTTACACACTAAAATGTCCTCATTTATTCACAAACTGGGTTCCAAAAAGGATCCACCCATAGAAATGGCTATATATTCATTTTTAAATAACACATTTCAGGAACTGAATAATAAAATGAGCCCTGTAGGAATATTTTGTGATCTTGCAAAAGCATTTGATTGTGTAAATCATGAATTACTTTTGGAAAAAAGGGAATACTATGGCATTTATGGAATCATAGGTAAATGGTTTAAATCATACATGGAAAGTAGAATGCAAAAAGTTTCAAATTTTTATTCTAAAATCAGTAAAGATGTTTCATCAGACTGGAAGAAATTGAAAGATGGAATTCCACAAGGATCTGTCCTAGGACACTCTCTTTTTGTTATACATCAATGACCTTCCTGGAAATTTATCCAACAAAGTTAAGAGTATTTTATTTGCAGAAGACACTAACATGACTGTGAGAAAAACACCAAATAGTAATCTAGAATTTAATGTAAATGAAGTAGTCAAGTAGCAAAATTGGTTTAAGGTAACTTCGTTAAAATTAAATTTTGAAAAAAATAATAATAATAATAAAAAAATTATGCACAGCTGGATTTACATATAACTATAAAAATAACACAATCTTAGAAACAAAGAGTACAAAATGCCTTGACATTAAAATAGATGAGAAACTTGTAAGCACCTTAGAATTTTGGTAAATTCTAGTTTTCTTAGCTTCAAGTATAAGGAAGGAAGTAAGCTTTCATTTAAACATATAGTTTTCATTACAAGTATAGGAAGGAAGGAACGTTTCATGTAGCAGCTGATACCACAACCTAATTTATCAAATAAACCATTTTAAAAGCAGTAGACACCCAAAACATTTAATAAAAGCACTAAATAAACTTTTTATAAGGGTAAAGAAACTTAACTAACCTGAAATAGGATAATCCATTATTGGCCAACTCGCAAACAATAGATTTTTGCTAAGTGACCATTTCACTATTTCTGAATACTTTTAAATGAAGTAAAGTAATTTTAAAATAATAATAATTCAAAAGAAAGCTAAATTCACTAAAATTCCATAGTTTCTGACCGTGTAAATAACGCAAATAAATTTTTAAACACTTCGATAAATGCACTTCACTTTCAACATTTTTTATCATATGTTCCTAGTAATTTCCCGAAGTAAAAAGTAGATTTTCTAAAAGAGCCAAAAATATAGTATCACATATTTAAATTTCAGAACGTTTCATGCAGTAGAACAGATTCTATAAACATTTTAAAGATTATTTCGTCACTCCAAGCCATTTCCACAGACAAAATAACATTTAAAACACGTAATTAAATTCAAAGAAAATTCTGATAACTTCACTTTTTTGATAAAAACAATAGAAGAAGAACTATTAACGTTAAACCGAGTGACTTCTAAACAATTTTAAAGCCAATTTTTGCTAAATCCATATCTTGGCCATCTCACCATCAATTTTCATAAAATTTACACCATTGAACTCTGGAATTTTTGTAGAACATTTTGACACTATTTTTATTCAGGTAATATGAAATTCAGCAGTATTTCTAAAAAATTGAATAAATTCAAACTTTTGGGTAAATCCCCACTGGCTTCAGAAGACTTGGTATCACTACGCAAATTAAACAAAAATTAAAACTAATCAGTAGAAATTTCTCACTAAACATCCTTTGAGCATCTTGCAGATAAGACTACACACTGTCAAAGTTTGGACACTTTTTATAATCTTTGCTAAGTGGCAGTATACATGTGCGGTACAGCTGGAGTCAATAAAAGCTGGAGCCCAGTGTCTTTACTCCGGGAACGATATGTAAGGTAACTCCGCATTAGTTGTTTTGTTGCGGGACGGTTTTGCTGCTCTAGTCTGGAAATGAGGGTCGGCCATGTTGGGTGTTCAGACTGTGATTTTAATGACTACTAAGAACTTTAAATTTTAAAAAGGGGTCTGTCAGTATCATTTCTCTCCACGGCCTACAATTTTCTGGAAACGTTTGTTCGATTGCCTATTCAACTGTATAATGCTAATTTTGAAAAATTGGACTTTTTAAATAAACTCCAAAATTTTGTCCAAGTGAACTTTTTTGTGATTTCATAGTAAACTGAAAACCTTTTCTACACAAATTTGGTGGTGACCATTAAGGATTTTAGTTGAGTATTCAGGCAGGCACATGGTCAATTTAAAGTTATTTCATTAAAATTCCACAGAACTTTTAATTCAAGTGAACTGCTAGTTAAGGTACTAAACTCTACTCCCACCTCAGTAGCAGATTTGTGTCTTACAAACTCTGTTGGCATGGACATAACACTTCACTACTGAAGGCCACCTTTGAAATATGAACACTTTCTCTAACAGCAGATCTAGAATTAACAAAACAGGTGTACCCTTCATACTTTCATTCAGTGATGTCATATAGCAAAATTTTTTGGGGAAACTCTTCACAAAGTAAAAAAGTTTTCATAGCACATAAAAGAGCTATTAGGATGCTGTGTAGGATAAAACCAAAAACTTCTTTGCAGACAACTCTTTAAAAAAGTAGTTATCGTGTACAAGGATAATTAATAGGGCGAACTGAGCTTAGCCTAACCCATTTCACATAAATGACTAACCTAGTCACTTAAAATGCTCCTTCGCTCGGTGTGCTTGAGCAGGCTAACAAATAAAAGTCTTGACGAGGGCAGAAAACCAAGGAAAGGATTATTTTTTTTGCTGTTCAAGTAACTTAAAAGATTTTCATCTTTAGGATCTAATGTATCGGATGAAGCTAAATATCTCCAACATTTTTGATCGATCGGCATAAACACGATGTTTCATCGATAGTTTTTGCAGCAATGATATAACATTGGTGGAGTTTGTAGAAGCAATAAGTCCCTACCTTCATCTGTTTCTGGCATATTAATGGCAATGATTACTTCCTTGATATATGAGGCTAGAAAGGAAGTACTGGTTTTTTGTATTGACTCCAAATATGTATCTGCTTCTTTGAGACCCATAAAATGATAATCCAAAAGTGATACCACTACGACCGTTCTTGTGGCAGCAAATTGTTTGTCGATTTCTGCCACAATGTTGTGATTAAGCCGAAACATAATCAATAATTCGTCATCTAAGACAGAATTCAGGATGTCAATTATTTCAGAACAGAACAGAAGAGTAACATTCATTGTACATATATTTGAGACGACATGACCTCAACTGCTTTGCGAAACATTTTAAATTTTTTTACTAACTCCTTTATGTCTAAAAAATTTGACTCACTTTGATTAATCTTTATCTCATCTTGTCCAATCTTTCTAAACATTTTGTTTATTAGGTCATGGTTGCATAAGTCGGTTAAACTTTCCAGCAACTCTGGGAAACTGTGCCAACGAGTTGGTGTTGCAGTTTTGATAGAAGGAATGTATATATCATTTCCTGATCCTGATACAAATAACGAGCTCTCTTCAACTACTTCATCCAATCTTTCTGTGTGTACTGGTTTCGTCTAATCATTTTCTAAAATAGGATCGGTCTCGTCATTTTCTTGGTAATAACGACATTATCAAGGAAATCCATAAACTCTTTTTCAATATTTCGATATTCTTGTATTCTTTTTATGAGCTTTTTAATTTCTGGAACTCTATTTATGCCTCCAGTGTCACGAGATTATGGAACCCATGACCAAGGCACAGATGATGTTCCGTATCAGCCAACGGAACTGCTCTTTGCACATTTTCTCCAGCTAGAATCTTCTTTTCATTCGACCCAACTGTTTCTTTATATCTCTTATCATGCCTTCTATTTTGTCTCCAGTCTTCATTTCCTCCATACTTTGAGTACTGAGGGTTAAACAATTCACTGTTTTTACTGTGTTTAGACTAGCCATTTTAAACTTGATCGGAATTCACGATTTTCTTCTTATTGGCTTCTTCTATCACTAAATTTCTGAAATATTTTCAACAAAAACTAGTTTGGCTTAGACAGTCATATAATACTGTTTCAGAGAGTTTTTGTTAACAGCTATAACTAGCTAATTCAAAGTCATTCTAACACCTAAATATTCACTCAATTTAACAAAATTTTTTAACAAATGTGTTGTCGTGTTAGGAAGTGTTGCTCAAGGACACGCCGCGAAGCAATTGGCAGTGGCAGTGAGCCACTGAGACACAGCGGCATGGCACCCACATCTAAGAGAAACATCCACACACTGGGTATTCAGAGGGAAGAGAAGTGTATGATGGAACAGGAGACAGAAAGTTACCATTCTAAAGCAGGAGTTCTCAACCTTTAAGGAAATTTAGAGCATAACCTCTCTAGACTGCTGTTTGAGGTTGACCTCCCCCCCCCCAATCCAAAACTATTATTTTGAAAGAAAAAACTTTGCTATTTAGATTAAAAATCTTAAAATGTATTTTATAAGATTTTACTAAACATATTAGTGAATAGACACAGCGATTTCACTATTTGTCCTTTTTCTCAAATGTTTATATGTTCGCTATGTTCATGTATACAATTCCACTGATAAAAATCTCCTACACTTCACTGCACAATGAAATTGATGGTTTATCTGATGAACTTACCAGCTTCTGCCAGATGTGACAGATTAGACGGGTTTTTACGTAAAGTCTGATAAACACAACGATAGGAGTTTGGCAGAGATAGATTGCCGAATGGCTTTGAAAGAAAATGCCCAGCTAGTTAAGATGTCCACTATTTTGTTAACCTTTGACTCAGATGTAACTGAGAACACACTCTAGAATTAACTTCCATCCATTTATCAGCGGATGATCCATTGACATCAGCATTTTATTGATCAGCTGCAGGTACAATTGCTGCTAAGCTGCACTAAAGTCAATGATAAACAGACTCCATATTTGGCAAGTAGGATTCTGCCTAAGCATTCTGCTTGCTCAAGTACAGTTGCTGCCTCTCCATCAAAATTTCTGAGTGGAGCACAAAATTTGCAGAAAAACCTGGCTCCTGTTTACCCTTTTGCTCCCACAGACAAACTGTTGATATATATTCAAATTCAATCATGGCTGGATAGTTGATGTGTAATGGCTCCAAGGCAGATTTTCTCAGTTCTATATCCAGCAAATTACTGTTTTGGTTGGTTATAGATATTAAGCATGCAGTCAGCATAAGTGCTGTAAGAATTATCAGTGTAAAATCAGGGATTTAACATGGTTCTGTAATTAGTGAGAAGTTTTGAAGTAGTTAGAAGAATGGTTTTAAGATGCTCATAGATTCGAAACCTTCTACCTATAACAAACATCAAAGCTGTTATCGTTCACCCTCCTTAGTTTATTGATCCTGTAATTGAAGATTTGTTTCTATTCATTCCCTTTTATCTGATATCCTGGAACAGGCCTCATCTCAAAAGGTGAAAAGCACCATCCACTACTGTTGTTGTTGTTGTTGTGGTTTAAGGGCGCGTCGACGGCGAGGTCATTAGCGCCCTACCATCCACTACTGTTGCATACTGCATTTTTAACTCAGTTCCATTGATGAAGATGTCAAAATGCAAATTCAGTTTTCCTGCAGCCAATGCCTCAAGTAACTTGCTGTGGCTAAATGTTTTGCCATCTTAATTTTTTTCCTAATCCCCCAATGACAAAATTAACAAAATGGTATTTAGCGTCTACAAGGGCTATTAAAACAATGAAAAACATTTATTCTCTGTATTAAAAATAAATAGAACCACGATTAGGTACAACTGTTATAACAAGCTTTCCATCCAATGTACCTATGGAATACGGAAAATTTAATTTCAAATTAAACCCACTGCCTTTTACGCTTAATTTTCTTCTTCAATGAATATCAAAAAAAAAAAAAAAAAAAAAAACACTTTGATGTGTCCATTTAAAGTGCAGGAGCAGCTAAATTAATTGTTGTTGAAAACAAATGCGACTCGCTGCGTCCACATGTGCGTTGTAGTATTTTCGCTCAATGAAATACGATGTGTCGTGGCCTGCCCTAGTGTGCGCACATACCTTAAATTTGTAGAATGTGTGTTTGTGTAGCATGAAATGGCGTTAAATATGGCAAAATTATTTGGCGTAGATGAAAATTTGACTTACCGGGTGACGAATTCTTAAAAGGTAGAAAACAAATGGTATTAAACGTAGTATCAAAAGAAGTGGAAATGAAAATGGGAATGCCACAGGATAGTGTATTGCAACTACTACTATTGATTATTCTAATGAATGATTACGTTAACTGTTTACAATCAGAAGGTAAGTTGTTTGCTTACGACACTGTTATATAATAGGATCAAAACTGAAAAGCGGCAGGATGATCTGGACAGGATATATAGTTAGGAATGAAGATAAAAAAACTAAATATTGTTCACAATCATAGAATGGGGATGGATTTTTTGTTGAATACCTTACGTGTAAATATCTTGCCTTAACATTTGATAGTAAAGTCAGTTGGTCAGACAATAGGAAATGATTTTAAAATCATTCATTTATTGGAGAAGGAAGATGAGAGGATGTAACAGAGACCATTGCTTGAGTACAGTGGTTTAGTATGGGACCCACATTTTGGATATCAAATACAGGAGTAGAGGGTGTAAAGGAAGGCAGTGAAATCAGCAACTGATATTATAAAGGAGCTGGATTTGTGGAAAATGGATGACAGGAGGATAGTGAAGAGAGAGCTGGGAGTGTACAGGGTATAGGGAGTGAGATTTTTTTTGGCAACGGAATCAAAGATTGAATTAGAATTGCCAAGGGAAGTCTCGAATAATTTATCAAAAATGCAGAAAGAATTTGAAACAAAAATTATGTTAAGGGCAAAAGTAAGTGCATAAAAAAATTGCACTCAAAGAACTGAAGATAAATAAATAAACAAGGATATGTCTCTTCAGAAATTGCCACCGGGGGAAAATTAATTTAAACTAAAATTAAACGATATACTTTGGATTTGTATTTCACTACTACACTGCTTTTACTAGCATTACATTCATTTTCAAGGATTAATCTTCAAGAGATTGTTCCACTTCAATGGTTGAAAATTTGTCATCTCACCATTTCTGCATGTATCTCTTGTTCTGTTTTCCCACAGCATTATACTTGTATAATATTTTCAGTGCTCTGTGGTTATCCTTCCAATTTCTATACTTTTTTCAAAAACAGTACTCTATTACTGCTAAAGTCTAGTAAGACAGCATAGTGGTACACACTTTGACAATAAATTTGGCTGCCGCTGAAAAATATTATCACTCTTATTTTGCACAGTCTGACATCAACGGCATCCCAGGAAACAGTAATGCAATACTGGTTAGCCAGTATTGCGTTACTGTTTCTTAGGATGACATTGATGTCAGATTGTGCAAAATAAGAGTGATAGAACTTTTCAGCGGCAGCCAAATTTATTGTCAAAGTGTGCACATACAAAAATCAATAACACAAACTGTAATCTTCACAGGTATACCAATAATTTTTGCTTTCTAAGCACAACATTTTGAATGTTTTTTGTGCAATCACATTTAGACAATGGCAATACTTAAGCAAATTTAGTAGTAAACCTGTAAATACATTTCATAATTACATCTTAAGAAAGTTTCCATCATTACAACATGTTAACATATTAAAAAAATTGCCATCATCCTGAAAACCTGGAATATAGCTTGACAAAGGTCGATTGTACAGTTCTAAATATCTTAAATAAGGTGAATAGTAACAGGGGTAAAACAGGGAAGAAGTTATAAATGAAAAAAAAAGGGAAGAAGTTATTTTCATAATATAGAAAACTAACAAAAATAATTTGAGAGAACAGGAAGAGGTAACCTGAAAGAAATAATTAAAACTAATCCTGGCTTACCGTAGCTTGTGGGGTGGCTGTTACAGATGTGCGGCCATGGCTAGGTGATGCACCTGATAGCCCTGCCGGTCCACTTCCTGCGCCTGCAGATGCTGCTGCTACACCCGTTGTCGAGCCTGTTCCAGCTCCCAGCACCTCCTCCTCCTCACTGAATGCAGGTAGCAGGTCCTCCCGTCCATGGTATTTGTAGCAGTTAATTACAATTTGCCGCAGTGCATGGGTCCACGAGATCTGCAAATTGCGGCACTGCATCTCAGATGTACACGCTCCCAAACCTGCCCGCCAGATTGGCATGGTCAAGTGGGGACGGTACCACAAGTTTAGCTGATTTTCTTTTTTTAAATAATAAAAACACCAAGTAATTTAAAAAAACAAACTCTTGTAGAGGTTTAGACTTTATAAGATACATTCAAGCTGATCAAAAATTACTGGGAAACTGAGTAATCTTATTACACAGATGCATGTGCTAATGTGAGAGATTCTTAAGATAATCGTTGAATGAAAATAAGTTATGTCTATTTAGAGTAAATATATATAATTTTCTTTACTTCTCTTCACTTATTTAATTAGAGAAGTAATTTGTCTTTTGAAATTACTACTATTACACCAACAGAAGATTAATAGCCATCGATTCTATTTGAGTGCTGATCACCAAACAATACAAGAAGCTGACAGCAGAGATTTAAGTTCTGGCAATTTCAGTTTCCTTCTAGTCTCAAAAAAAACTGAAACATTAAATCTTTCTCATATACACATTAGTTTATTCTCTTGTAATGATAGAAGTTTCTAGCCCATTCCTGCAAATTAACAGGCAAAGAACACCACACATAGATCAGACTATATTAATATCATGCTGTAGAAAGTTTTTTTTTTAATCTTTGCTAGAGTTTAACACCTTGCCGATGGGTTACATAGTGAAGTATCATCTATGTTAATGTTCAAAATTGTATGTTACCATCTGCCAACAGAATTGTAATCTTGATGTTAATGTTATTGGTGGCCATCCCATAATTCGTCTAGATTTTACAAAAACTACTTGAAAACATAACCAGTGGAATGGCGGAAGTTGAACAACAACTTAGACTTCTTGTACCTAATGAAGTTGTAACAGAGAAGTAGAAATTATGGTTCACTAAGCCAGAGATGACAAACTATTTTGGTCAGTGGGGTAGTAAAACCTGATAATTTGAAATATAAAATGCTGCTACCAGGTTTTGGATTAATTTAAATAAAACGAAACATTGAAATATATGTTTTGAAGTTGGAAGAATTTTGCTTAGAAAGTTATATACCTTTACAACATGTGACATTTTTTGTTGTTGTGAAAGTATATTCCGATATAATGACTCAGAAAGTAGCTAATCTCGTTTAAAAGGTAAAATCATAAATAAAGTATTTGAATATGATAAATCCAATTTGAAGGATTTTTGTCAATACAAAGCATACATTTTGGAGAGAGTAAAGTTTATTATGAAATTCTGACAGAAATTATTTTAAAATTCGGTGTTTCATTTCATATAAATTAGCCAAGAATTTTTTCCCCCTTTTTATAGCTTTACACCTGGTCGACCTCACTAGAGGTGGGATGGGGCTGAGGACACGGAACAGGAAGTAATTCAGCCATGGCCTTTTGTAGGAAGCATCCCAGCATTAGCTTGGAGTGATCTGGGGAAACCATGGAAAACCAAAATCTGGATGCCCGAACAGGGATTCGAACTGGCGTCCTCCCGAATGTGATGCAAGAATTAGTGGAAGGATAAAAAGTTATATTATTTAATCGATTTTTCTCAATACCATAGAGAGAAAACTAGACAAGACAGGAAATCATAACGTCTTTGCATTAAAATTTATCCCAGAATTCATGATTGGATAGTGGAGGACCACATGGAGTGAGTGACGTAGGTAATTGAGAGCTGACTGGATAGTTTTGGCCATCAGTCATGCTGGCGGGTCAGCAGTAATTTGAGAGTGGGTCCATCCTTTGTAAGGGGCCAAGACTGACATAGGGTTTAATATCAGTCTAACACTCCTTAATTAACAAACTTACTTCTCCTATAATTCTTCATAGTAAAAATGTTTTTTCTGAAAGTTCACAAATTGTAGACCGTGAAAATGCCCTTGGAATTTAATCAACTGTAAATTATATCGGCCGCCACTCTCATAATTACCCTCTGAGAGACAAGGAATAAGTTCTAACTAAGAAATGAAATCACTGTTGAATTTGTCACTATTGTTTTATTCTGAAATTAAAACGCAGTTGATTGTTAGGGTATCGGAAATACTTTTCCGGAAGAATGCAAGTTATGCACCATAGGAAGCAGACAGAAAACCCCTCAAGTAATTTAAAGTTATTTAACCATTGCTAAGGTCACACTCGACACTTCAAAATCCATCATGGCGTATACTTAAACATGCTTTCAGTCACTGGCGCAAGGTAAAATTTCCAGTTTGCTACCAAAAGTTACGCAGTTTCGACCCGGGCAACATTCCGATCGCTTCTGCTGAAAACAACCGCCACCACTCCTAATATAAGCTCGTGATATCCTTGTGCGTCACTTCACTTGCTGAAAATAATCCCCTAAAATTACCTCTCCCCTAGGCTTCAGCTTTTAATAGGATTTAGGACTCGGGGTTCTAAGCACTTTTCCCCTCTTGGTATTTCCTCAGAAAGTTAACAGATTTGCTGTAATTAATATTCTTTTGTAGCCATGTGCCACCGTGCCGTCACCAGCAACGTCTAGAATTGTGGCGGATACCCGAGGTTCAAAATAGCCGCCATTTCCAAAACTTCACCAAACTCATATGTTTCCTTGAATTGCGTAAAAAGTAAAATTTGTATCCTGAAATAAAAATTTGTTTAATGTCCCTTATTCTTGGATACATGTTGTAAAGTATCCCCGACCCTGTACTGTGTCTGGTTTCGCTGTAAAAAATTTATTTGTGTTTTCAACCTATGTTTAGAGATGCAGTGCCATTTTAGAATTGCTGTCCCACTTTATCCTCTGCTCAGAACTGCTTTAAAAGTTTACCATGTTATTCAGAAAGGATGGAAGATAAGGAAAACGTATTGTTTATATTCAAAATGTGTTTAAAAGTGTCGATTATAATTTTTGGAAGTTGCCGGTTAATTAACATTTAGTGTTTTACCATTATAAGCGGCTTTAAACAGTATTTCGCATAAAATGCTACCGAATTCTGTTTCTATGAATTTATTATTATTTTAAACGTTCCTTTCCGTGTGGAAATACCAATTTTATCTCAAAATGAACATTGACTATTAACAAGCTGGATTATGACTGATTTCACTAATTTTGGTAAGTCTAAAGATTAATTAATGTTCTTAAATATTTGCTAATGGCCATTATTATATGTTTAATTACTTTTCTGTCTTTAAGATGCTTTATATTCAGAATTAGCTGTGGTATCACGATTTCAAACCCCCATATCTGTGGCAATGAGGTTAACAATTTTGCTATGGTTAGAGTGTTTACTCCCTCCCCTCTATGCTATCTTTCCAAAAGTGTAGAATTTGCTGAAATTCTAGGATGCTTATACCTTTTAGCATATGCAAGTAGCTACCAAGTTGTGAGTACAGATAAGTAAGGATAGGTAACAGCCATGTTGTGTAATGTGTGAAATTTTAAGGAGTGACTTGAGTGATGACTTAATATCTCTGTAAAATTGAACAACTGTGAAAATGGTGGTAATCATAAGAATGGAAACTTTTTCCATCAGTCTTCAATACAAGAAATGAAGTCCATTGTTCTAGTGTTTATGTAACACAACTGTTATCAGAATATTCTAATTGACAAGTTTCATTAAATGAGTGACTTTTAAATTTAAAAACTTTTGTCATTTCTCTTATATATGAACCCATCATCATTATTGTATGTAATTCTTCTCTCTGAGAGACGGTGAGCATGTTTTGAGTGATTCAAACTGTTTAATACTACTTATTTGGAACAAACTTTCATTTAATATTAGTACAATCAATGGTAACTAGTCAGCAGTAACAACTGTGGTCAAGAGATTGTACTGGTTGGTAGAGTACCATCAAAATGAACAATTTAAAACCAAAACCACCCTCTTTCACTACAACACTATACAACATTGCATAAGTGTACTCACACAAGCTTTTGGATCCATTTTGATGGAAAATAAATTAGGAGAAAGTATTCAGAACTACCTATTTGATAGTTGTTTCTCAGATGTGGCTACATCACGAAATTTAAGTTTTCTGAACCAACCATTGTATATATTAAGAAATATTTACTTCATATGTGCTAAGAGGTTACATTACAACTTTGCTCTTTAATAAGGAATCATTTAGGTATTCTGAAATTGGATCTGAAAACCAAGTACACAGATTTAAAAAAAAATATTTTTGCTTATGGCTTTACACCTCATTGATGCCGAAGTCGTTAAAGGTGCCAAAGACTGAGGACAAGGAACAGAAAGAAATTCGTCCATGGCCTTTTGAAGAAATCATCCCGGCATTCACCTGGAGTTATTTCAGAAAACCCTAGAAAAGTGAAATCTGGATGGCCAGACAGGATTTGAACCGGTGTCCTCCTGAATGTGAGGCCAGAGCAAGTACATTCACTCAACACACTACGTAAGTAAAGAGATATTTGGTTGTCTGGAATATAAATTAAGCCAGGATCCTCATATCCAATCACCCACAACAACGCGGAAGGCTGTAATAACGTTGAGATGCCAATTGCTTCTTATTCTTAGCAACAGTAACGATGAATGAGAAAGAGTTACACCTTGCCTTTGCACAATGTGTTATTAAATTTCTCATCAGAGAAACCATAAATGCTGCTGAAATTTGGCTCCATTTATTCCCACAGGTTGCAATCGATTTTAATGAAAGTATCATCTTCATACTTCCAAAGAAAGCACAAGCTGACAAATGTGAGAAATATTGCACTATAAGCTTCAAAATTACTGAACAGAATAATATACGATGAAAAGAGTAGCATAAAAGGTAGTAGGTGAAGGTCAGAATGGGTTTAGGAAAAACCATGGTACAAGAGAAGTGATTCTGGCTTAAGATTAATACTTGAAGGGCAGTTCAAGAAAAATAAAGATACTTTTATGGAGTTCATTGATTTAGAGTAAGCTTTCCATTACATTAGTATAAATAACAAAGCATAAGGAAAATGACTCCTCACTCACCAAAGTTGAGGGCTGCGATGAGTGAAAAACATGTGACGAACAAAAACATAATAATGTTAGGTGGGACAAGATGGTCAAAATTTTAAAGAAGAAAAGTCTTAAATACTAAGATAGATGAATACTTTTATAATCTATATAAGAATCAAGTGAATATAATAAAAGTAGAAAATAATTAGAAATATGCATCAG
Organism: Vandiemenella viatica; assembly: GCA_031002005.1. Classification (NCBI taxonomy): domain Eukaryota; kingdom Metazoa; phylum Arthropoda; class Insecta; order Orthoptera; family Morabidae; genus Vandiemenella; species Vandiemenella viatica. The sequence continues at coordinate 235,396,759 of JARYHS010009186.1, forward strand.
TTAAAAACAGTGAGACAAGGTTTGTAGTCTACCTCCATTAATATTAAATTTGTATGTAGAGGAAGCAATGAAGGAAGTCAAAGTAAAATATGAATACATCACAAGTGTTCAAGGAGAAAAAATCATTATGCTATGATTTGCCGACGACATTGTCCTTTTAGCAAAACAGACTGACGATACTGATAATTTATCAAATGGCAACTGAAGGAATATCTTATATATAGAGATAGATGTGTGTTTCCCTATATTTCACTTTTCAGCCACCACTAACTAGCACAGATCACTGGTGTTTGTGTGTGGAAGTAGCATGGAGTTTCCTGTCGTGCACAACGTTGGCCGAATGCCGATAGTTAAGTGTCATGGTGTATCACTTTTCAGCCAAAACTATCTAGCGCAGATCACTGGTGTTTGTGTGTGTGAGAAGCGAAGAGTCACCTGTCGATCATGACGTTGGCCAAATTTCGGTAATTGTGGTAGTGTGGGAGATATGGTGGTTGAAAGACGCCGATCAAGGATATTTTTGTATTTCAACCAAAGACGTAAGCCTGCATATTTTACTTTGCTGCCTGAACTACATAGCATAGATGACTGGCGTTTGTGTGTAGTAATAGCTTTGAGTCTCCCATCGTGCACTATGGTGGTTAGATGTTGGAAGCTGTCAATCCAAATTCTTTACAAACACCAACGAAATTGTGGGCACCAGCTAGTTTTAGACTAAATGTAAACCAAAGCAAGACAAAAGTGATTAAATGTAGTAGAAATAATGGCATATTAAATATAAAAATAGATAGCAATAGGAGAAGTAAGTAAATTCTTCTACTTAGGAAGGAAAATTACAAGTGATGGCCAAAGCAGGAATGATGTTAAAAGCAGAATAGCACTAGCAAAAAGAGCCTTCATGAAAAAGAGAAATCTTTTAGTTTCAAATATTGATCTCGTACTCTGAAAGAATTTTTTAAAATTATGTGTGGAGCACAGCAGATTATGGTAGTGAAACATGGACTTTGGGAATACCAGAAAGAAGGAAAATTTAAATATTTGAACTATGGAGCTATAGACAGATGCTGAAAATTAAATGGACAGATAAAGTATGAAATGGATGTGTTTTGAAAATGATGGGTGTGGAAAGAAGTCTAACAGAAAGAAGAAACAGAATGGTGGGTCATATTTTGAGAAATGTGGGGTTTGTTAATTAGTTAGTGGAGGGAAAAGTCGAAGGATAGAACTGTAGAAGTAGATAGAGATTAGAATATTTGAAGCAGATAATTGAGGAAGTTGGTTGTAAGTGGTATGTTAAGATGGAGAGGTTAGGGCAAAATAGGAAGGGATGGAGGGTTGCATCAAACCAGTCAAGAAACTGATGAGAAAAAATTAAACTTAGATAGCAAAAATATCTAAATGCAAGTAGTTTCCTCAGGTCTAGCTACTGTATTATATCCATCAATGAGAAAGGTTTGCTTTACATTTTCCATGTAACATTGTTCAAAATTCTTTCCTCGATAATCTACATATTTCTTTCACTTTCAAAGGAAAACATTCCCAATGTTTTCTCGTCTGAGACCAAGTGCCCATTCTTCCCAGTGAGCTAATATTGCCAATTTCTTTGAAAAATACCCATTGAGGCCTCACGTTTCACAGAGGTAAAGAATAAGCCACAACAATCAAACAGACTAAATATAGAATTTAGTGAAGTGGTGCTCACCATCTGTCCTCCAACTGTGTAAATTTTTAGTAATGTGTTTTGTATTGTTCTCTTCTCAAATGGGTAATTTTGAGGGTAAAATTTTGTACTGCTGCAGTCTGAATTTAGGTCTAAATGCTGTTAGAATCTGAAACTATCACAACCTAAATATACACAAGTTCACCCTTTCAACCAATCAGCTGCTTTTGTGCATAGTTATAATGTGAATATATATATCATCAGCATTATCAGAAAACTTAAGAAATAAACCCTCAAAGTTACACACAAGTACATCTAAATTAGCCAAACCAATACAGACAGCCAACAGCAGTATTTACAGAACTGAAAGTCCATTAATATGAAAAACAAAAGTTTAAAATAAATTTTATAATGCACAAACAGCAGAAAAAGCACCCTTGAAGAATGTGAAGAAAGTGTTAGGTTTATTGGAGTGTTAAGCTTTGATGGAATGTGCAACCTCTGGTTGGGATTGTATCAAATATCTTTAGAACGATACCAAAAGAAACACACCCATAGAATATGCCCTGTTACTGATTTATGCACAAGTAAAAATAAGATTAAAATTTAAAAATTCTCAGTATTTCCAATAGACAGTAAGAAAGGGTTTAAGTGCCTGGGGGAACACTTTCCATCCTCTTCTGTAACCACTAAAGGTTAGGCCTGTCTAAAGGTCTCATGGCTTTCACCTTTGCTGACATAATGGACGAGTTGCTAAGATGAATCACAGAGGTGCTTCTGTAGGTTTTACTACATTAGATCATCAGGACTGAGCTAGGATCCTTGAAGCTTTATCAACTTATTAATATTAATAAATAAATACAGCCTAAGAAATGGAATATTTGTTCATTTATTTACTTTTCGAACGTGTTTCACTTCTTAACTGAAGAATTTTCAGCGGTTTTCCTGTTAATCGTGTATAATGTTACAATATTGTAATGTTCTACATTTCGAATAAATAAATATTTTTACAAATTATAATCTACTCACATTTTTTGATATATTGCTCTACTTATCTGTCATTTTCAGCAGCAATTATTTCTGTCTACTTTTTGGATTACAGGTCATTTATACACTTACCAGCTTATATCATCAATCCCAAGAATAAAATCCAACATTTACAAATAAATATGAGTACATCTTCCCATATTATATATCACTGATGATTTCTGAGCAAATGCTACTTTTCTCAGAAAGGTACACTCAATATTTCAGAGCAAGAGATTATGTAGCAAGGGAGGCCAATTTATTTTTATTAGTTATCTTAGACATTTGAAACACTTTAAACCACAGGGGGATTGGATATTTTTAGAAACATTTTAGCAATTGCCCAGCACATTTTTAAAATCACAGACGTACTGTCCTCTAGGAATAGGTTAATCTAAATGGGAAATACTTTTCTTTAAATCACTTCCTTATAGCAGGTATGTACCTTTATCTCTATAACAATAGTTGTCTTGCTGGAAAATTATAATTGCAGGAAAATTAACTTCCTGTTAGGTAATTGCAACTACTAAATTTAATCTAAACATGTTTTAGTGTTGTTTCAATAAATATAAAGTGTTCTGTAATACCTGTTCCAGTTCAGCAACCAGACTGCACTATAAAAACTAATGCTATAATTTTTGTCACCCACATATCTAGAATAACCATAGTGTTTTCAACTGGTTAACAATAAAATCACCCACATCTGTCTCTTACCAAAACTCTTATTAACTTCAAAATGATTGTGCACCATAAATTAAATTACTAGCCAAAAATCTATTTCATAAAAAAAAAAGGAAAAAAAAGCCATGTTTCTGTTCAAAATTCAATACAAATGAACATTTCAGACAGATTGAAGATATCAATACCATATCCATATTTTTTATACATTCTGATTCAAATATTTTAATTTCTTGTAACTTTTAATGTGATTTATTCACTAATAACAGTATCACCAAATTACTGTCTGAAGGCAAAGTAATGTTCCACATTATATATAAAAAAAAAATCATAAGAAAAACAACAGCCACCCATTTATATGAACAGTGCAGACAACAAACAGAGCAGCAGCAGTGAAATAAATATTTCACATGCTATCATCACATTGTTTTGTTTTGTATCTTTTGCACAACAACAATGCAAATTCCTTGATAAACCAGCTTTATTTTTTGTTTTAACATGTCTTCCTCCTCTATGAAAGATAGCTAGGAATGGCAAAATACAATTCAGTGCACTGATTATAATCTCTTCTTAAAAACGAGCAGCACAAACTTCTGCCTGACCCCACAAATGAACTGAACTACTCCTGGTTTGAAGATGATATAAAACAGACGTTTGTTTCATTGACTTAGAGTGAATGACAGAATACTCAGTGCACTTTTAACGTTTCATATTGTGAACCAGGTTCTGCAGATGTCAATTGGAATGTTTAAATGTGTCCAAAACAAGGTTTTTAAAATTTAAGAGATGGTAAACACATTCAATTCATTCTTGTTACCTGCTATCAAATCCAGTTTAATGCACAGCAAGAATAAAAGGAAAACATATATGTCAGAAAACAAAATTTATAAATAAATTACTATCAGTTACAATTCTGGAAGAAATATAATCCAAATGGTAGCATTTTTTACAAGATGAGAGTGGTAAAGAAAGTACTATGATATATAATATTAAAGTCTGATGTAAAATATTGTGTCAAATAGCTTGACTGCCAACAAAAGAGGTTATTAGTAAATTTAAATAAGTTTAAATGAAGAAGCAATAATAAAACGTGGAAGTATTCAGAGGAATATTATATCTGTTTTCACCTAACTGTTTTTAAGCCGTTTCCCCAATGAAGCACTGTTCTAATATAACCAAGTTTTTTTTGGAATCTGTACTGTCCTACCAATAACTATATGAACCAATGGCTCATCTTCTCGACTGATAAACTGAATGGTGTATTTGTGATTGTAGACTTGGCTACTAGATCGGGTGATAAGATGTGAGCAGTTTTATACATACAACCTTCCCTCATATTTGGTTCATTCGTGCGAGAGGTTTGGATGTGAACATATCTTTCCCCCAGCCACATGTTTTACCACCTACATGAGTAAAGTTCCTTACTGAAACATTGTGAAGAGTGTGTGTATGTGTGTTTTTTTTTTTGTATCAGTCTGGTACATCTGTCTTCATCTGTTGTAAGTGATGGGTTATTTTCCCAGACCTGTCTTATTTTAAGTGCTTAATGGCACTTTCATTGAAACCATTATTCAAGAATTTTTTTAATACTACAATACTACACATAAATGCTGAAACTGAAAGTTGTGTTTTAAAGCATATGAACATCATCCAACTTAATGTAGCTGGTTATGGAGAATGATTTTCTTTATATTTATTAGTGTAATAGATAACTTATTGCAACAGAGATAAATTGTAATAATATATCCTCACTTCGTCCACTACATCAATTGTAAATCAGTATATTTAAACCGAATGTTAGATGCTATACACAAACAATTCCATGCCAGAAGACAATTAATTACCAACTGAAATAAATCAATGAACTATTTGTGTGATCGTAAGTTTTCCCGGCGGATCTGTTGCTGGAAGATTTCTCAGGTGTCGCATCCCGGACTGCGCTCTTCACGCCGACCAGTGGACGCTACCTGAAGATGATGGCATGTTACACCATCGAAAATTCGTACATCTGCGATCAATTGACCCGGCTGCACACCCGAGAAATCTTCCAGCAATGAACTATTTAATAATAAGGAAGGATAGAGAAAGTAAAACATTCACTGTCCACAGGTAAACACAGGGTGGTCATGGCGAACACATTTTACAATATTTCGGTTAAAACTTTAGATGACTCATGAGAAAAAGGGATCAGATGTGTACACATCCAGACTTACCACGTGACAACCCAGAGCTGAACAACGTAATGTGAGGATTGCAACAGTGGGGGGAGGAAGTTGACCAATGAAAATTATGGAAAAATCTCTGTAATGGCCCCAATGCCTTTAACTGCAGTGAGTGTCAGATTTACTTTCGCCATTTTTCCTTATTATCACCGCGCAACAGCATTTTCATTATCAATGTTATAAAAATAACTAATGTAGAAATGGGTTCTGGATCCTATTAATTTATTGAGAAATCAACATGCTTTGCATGAGGTATATTTGTACTATAATGATTCAAACACAGATAGAGAAATTGAACCAAGAGATTTGAAATATACAATTATGTTTGACAAAATTGTTTCATTAAATTACGACAGTGGATTTATAATGTATATGGGATTATGCATCAAGCTCAGATTTACATGAGACTGATGTTTTTTGAAAGGCTTCTATGAAGTCAATGAATACTGAAATAAAAAATAATTTCATTTACCAATAAACTAAAATATAAAAAGCCAGCAGCGCTTGCGTGCAGCCATCTCACTTCTACTGAGGAAGAGCCATGCTCGAAAATTTTATTCTTTGTGTTCGTGTTTTTTTCGTGTACCAACGCCGCTGGAATCGCCTTCTTTGGTAAGCGGTGGTTTTTTATCCTATCCAATGTTCAATATATCTGCTTTTAGCGCCTTTATTTCCTAACAATCCAAAACATAAAAAGTTTTTGATTTCCATCTTGAGAAAAATTGACCAGACATATAAAAGGCCTTTGGCAAAAGATAGCACCAAACATGATTAATATACAGATGGAATCTGTCTTAAGTGTTGCAAAATGTGTGTATGTAATGCAAAATGCCAACCACTACTTCAGAATCATCTTTCTAGCTCCAAAGGCTTAAACAAAAACTTAATGCAAGAATAAATGAAGTAAACCAATCTCTTACCAAAGCTAAAAATGGAACAGGGATAAACAGGAAAATGCTTTAAAGCAACGCGAATAAGAAAGGATTGGGGAATAAGACCTAACACTTACCACAGATGACAGTGCCTGGAACGGCAAACACAAATAACATGATATTTTGGTGTTAAGCCTTATTCTTCCAAGTAGGTGAGACAATTGCCTGAGTTAGATGTGTACACACCAATGTCCACTTCACCAACGAGAATATAACCACAAGTATAAATCAGATTAAAATGGAAAATAATAATAATAATAATTGAAAAAAATAATAAAAAATATCGTAAATAAATAAAAAATGATTTAAAAAAAATAAAATAAGGTCTATAAATATATATGAATCTATTGTGTTGGCCAGTGATGGGTGCACAGGGTGAGGATGGTAGATATTATCGGAAATTAAGGCCTGGGGGATGTCTAGTTTGCAGGATGTTTTGATATGCCAATTCCCACTTGCGGAGTTCAGAATGGGAGGTAGTGTCTGGAAGTACTCTAATAGCTCTGACTATGAAACAGTTATTAAGGTCACGGCTGTTGTGAGTACTGGCATGGTGAACAACAGGAAGATCCAGATTTTGTCTGTGACCATTCATTCTGATGGATAATGAGTTTGAAGTAAGGCCAATGTAGGAACTTTGAAAGTGGAGGCAGGTGAGCTGGTATATGAGATGGATGGTTGTACAAGGGTATGACCTATTATGGGGTAGAATTCACCAGTAGTAGGGTTGCAATAGGTAGTAGTAGGTGGATGCACATTTTGCAACGGGGTCTCTTTATAGGGAAGGTTCCAAACGGTGGTTTAGGAGCATCAGAGGGTTGATATTTATGTACAAGTATGTTTTTTAGATTAGGCAGTCTGCTGAATGTGACAAGGGGTGTGGTAGGAAGGATAGTGGTAAGAATGCGGCGTGTTTCAGGAAAAGATCTGAGAAAGTCATAGCCCAAACGAAGAATTTGGTTTAGTGATTCCAGGCCAGGGAAAAAAACTGGGTGTGAAAAACAGGGTTCTGTTTGGTTTTGGGTTGTTTGAGTCGGTGTGGTGGCCAGTTCCTGACTCTTGATAGCTGTTTTTGGATTAATTCTGGAGGATAATTGTAGTTCATGAGTGCCTGAGTTAGTTTATTGGAGTATAGAGTAAAGGATTCGTGATCAGAGCAGATGCATTTGCCTTGAATTGCTAGGCTAATGGGATGAAACATTTTATATGATATGGATGGCAGCTATCAAAATGGACATATTGTTGTAGGTTAGTGGGCATTATGTGGACAGAGGTAGTGTAAGTGGCCATTCTGTACAGAGATGTCCACATCCAGAAAAGTGATGTCAGTCTAAGAGTAGGACCAGGTGAAGTTTAGGGAGGAGATGTTGTTCAGTGCGTTCAAGAAGTCAAGAAGGAGGTTTTCACCGTGGGTCCAGATCATAAATATGTCATCTATACACCTGAACCACTCGGTAGGTTGTTGGGTAACCTTTTGAAGAAACATTCCTCTAGTCTGTCCATGAAAAGGTTGGCATAGGAAGGTGCTATGCGAGTGCCCATAGCAGTGCCTCGTATCTGATGGTAAGCCTGAGACTGTAAGGAAAAGAAATTTTTGGTAAGGATGAATTGAGCCAAAGAAGTGAGGAAACGAGTGGTAGGGAAGGGTGTGTGGGGGGCGACAGTCGAGGTAATGCTCTATGGCACTAAGGCCCTGGCCATGAGGGATGTTGGTGTAGAGTGATGATAGATCATTAGTGATCAAGAAGCAACCATATAAAATAAAATATATGAAATATAAGACATTAAAGCAACATGAAAAATTATTATTAACGGTCTAATAGGGGCATACAGAGAAGCAATTGCCCATTTTGTCAGAAATTTGGTGCACATTTTCCTGAGGAAAAAGTGTATCTTAAGGCAAAAACAATTCCACATAAAATTTACCATATTCAAAATTATATTGGCAGTACAGTCGGTCACCATTTCTGAACACATCTTTGACACCAATCAAAGCACCCACAGCAACGAATGTAAAATTGCTAGTAAGTTTTTTGATACCATATGACTTTACTCCTATGCCATTATAATGAATGTAATGCACATCAACCTAACCAGCTGCATCATCCTGATGTGGGCATTTGGAAACATGCAAAATGTGGTGAATAGTGAAATGTATTACAACAGCAGCTTTACACATAGATAGCAACAGTTAGGGATCATTTCAGTGTGCTTTTATTAGAATTTTTGACAGACAATGTTGTGACATGCCATCTAATTACAAGCTCCTATTGTGAGGTACACATGAAATTTCTAGAAATAAATATTCCATTAAAGTAAATTCAGCAATTTTCCACATTTTGCATGAGCCTGGACTTACAAAAATGATCAACTTGTCTTGTAAGCTTTCAGATTAATGGAAAAAAAACCAGGAATTTACAAACATAAATAAAATTTGCTTCCTAACTTCAATAATAAGAACAATATATGGATGTGGAAGGATATATTTACTCAAATGTTCCCAGTGTTAAAATAATTATGTTTTAAATGTCTTTATTGTGGATATCATCAACAAAACTTGTGAATCCTTCAATGAAAATCAAACTATTTTTGTAAAATTAATTTTTAATATTACAAACAGCAAATAGAAGTGAATTGGAATGCATGCAGAAAATAACAATAGTCACTGGAAGTGGGACTCATCCGCTAAATCACACGGCTACATGGTTGCTAAAGGTTGTGGCAACCATTTAAAATTTCACAGATTTTAATACTGAACTTCTCATACAGGAAGGTCCAACAGGATCAATGTTACTGGAGTGAGATACCTGAAGTGTAATACTATAAATCCACACTAATCAATCTTCGATTCTGATTTTGACACCGAAGACCTCTCCTCGTTAGATTAGCATCTCTTCCAGTAAATAAAATATCACGTATGATTATTAAAAATAATTCATGTATTCCGCTTAATGCACTACATTTAAGAAACTATTGAAGGATTAAATAACCAAAGTCAAAAAACAAATCAAAACCCAAAGATTAGTAACTGGATCTTTCATCAGTTTTTCTAGAAAGGAGTTCTCATTTGAAATGCAGAGTGATTTGTTCGAATATTTCTCCCATCTCGAATTGATGATAACTTGATGTTCCATTTCTGAGTACATAAGCTACTGTCACAGATTTTAATCTGGACCATAAGTTCTCAAAATTTGAAAACTCCATCCAAATTGCTGCCTTAGTTTTTGTGTTATGCCATTTCAAACTCTCATACACATGCAGCTTACTTACAGATTTATAATAACATAGATTCTCTTTTAGTTCTGGTAAGAGATATATAAATATGGGCTGTTAGGAAACAAAGGTGCTACAATGTGAACACAATATTTCGGTGTTGAATCTTATTCTTGTAAGTAGATGAGACACTTTGTGATCACATTGTTGCCTGCTTGGTGTCTTATCTCTACATGCAAGAATATGGCTCAGCACTGAAATACTGTGTTACACGAGTTCACGTTTATTGTGTTCGTCATTCCCTATCTATGGTAAGTGTTGGGTTTCATTTCCCACTGATTATATGAAACAACTTTTGTTTGTTTCCTATCCCTTTTTGTCTCTGTGGCCCTTATGCATTCAGCCCTGCCAACTGTTGAGTCATTTCCTCTACACCTTTTTGTATTAATATACTGAAAAAGTGTATATCCAATCTAGCATCAAATAAACATTTATATTATTTCAAAAATTTTGTTAATGTCTAAGATTTTAATAAGCAATTACTATTTATTGTTAATATCTTTCGTGAATAAATTAGATTTCCTTTATATAACTGTAATACTACTTCACTGAAGAAAATTATTTCTATGTTTTATCCACCAGATATAACGGCTGACAGTCTGGAGGCCCAGAATTTCCAAATCCATACTACTTACCTTTTCTATTCCTATCACAAGACTAATAAGCTAATAGTTTGACTAACAAGCAGAAATGATAGGATTTATTTTTCCACACAAAGTGTACCACTGGCTCACCTTCTGCTTTTCATCTTCCGAACGAGCATCCATGCGCACATTGGCCCATGGCAGTTCCTTGGGCCACCATGGTGGGCGAGTTGACTCACGTCCCCAGCCTGGCTTGCCTCGCCCCGTAGAGTACTTGAGCATCAGCGGAATAAAGGCTCGCAGTTGTGCCTGTGTCATCTTTTCCACAGGTGTTGGGATGCCATCAATGACGAGTGGTGGGAGTTCATAGAGTGACGGGTCTTCTTGCACAGGTGGTGGAGCCTGTTGCGCCAAGGCTGACTCCAGTTCCTCCATAATCATTGACCTTATATTTCTCATCTAAGATAAAGAGGAATAGCTTCTATGATTGGTAATTACGAACAATTTTAACAACAAAAACTTGGCAAAACCCTTTTTCAAGTCAACAGATGTAAGCGGCTGGTATTGCGTACGACGCAGCCACTCATAGAATGCAACAGACCGTCGTAGGTGGTGCGAGGAACAACGATAATATAACTGCAAGTATAAATCATAAGAACTATTTAAATGGTTGAAAAAATAATACTTACATACATTGACTTGAAGAAGGGTTTTGCCCAAAATATTGCATTTTATTTGTTTTCGTGTTGTTTTGTGTTGCTGCTCCCTTCAACTTTGGCGAGTGTTGGGTGTATTTCACCAGTCTTTTTAAAATATAATGTGACCAAAGTGGATACCTTAATCTTTAAAATAATACCTCATTTATCAATTTTGGTTTGGTATGAAGGGAGATAATGGCTTGTAACAAAAACACCTTATTGAAATAATAAATATGATTAAGAGATTCCACAAAAAACTTTATGTAATGCAAATTGTACCGAAGGTAAATAATACGGCTCATTTCCTATCTTGTCAGCAGTTGAAAGAAGAAAAAAAGTTACACAAATTTTAGTATGTTTTAAGATCTTTCATATGGTTATGATCAATGGGCAGACCCATTCTACCAGACCAAAAAAAGTGTGATGTCCCTAAAAATTTCTGGAAACTGATTTCTAAACAACATTTTCCTAAACTGCTTAAATTATTTCTGTAAATGTTATCACTATTTGGCAGTATGTATGTGTGCGAAATTGCTTTTTCTGCTCTCAAACTAATGAAATCAAAAACGAAAAATCAAACTGGAAGTGCTTCATTAGAATTGATCCTGAGACTTTGCCTCAGTGAACTTAAGTGGACATTGATAAACTTTATCAGGAAATCAGTGCCATCATCACACCGATTTCTCGACTGAAAAATGAAGTGGTGTATTAAATGTCTTAATATAAATTTTAGTAAAAGTTTTTGAATAAAATAGGTAATCAGATTTATTTCTGGAATGTCTCTGGCTCTCACATTCCTATCCTAAATTTTGATTAGCTCTCGGGTAACTAAAGTTTGAACCACGCTGATTTAAAAGAAGCATGATGGATAGTTTTGACAGTAACAGGAATGTAGGTAAACCATTGCAACATTTGGAGAGTATTTTAAAATGTGGATGGAGTAATAGATTTAGGTTTAAGTTGTTAATCATAAAGATTCGGGTTGTATCAAAAATTTAAAGCAGGGATAAAAAGAAATGTAGATGGGCAAAGGAGTTATTGGAAACAAATATTAAGGGGGCAAAATGTTATGGGGAATGTTCTGAGTGAGCAGCTAATATTAGTTATAAATATGCTCCAAGTAAACTATGTATGTTATTTTTACTTGCTAAAGAATTTAGTAGTTTTAAAAATAAGGCGGATGATACATTGGAATCTGGTAATGAGAAAATGTTGGAATATTTGGGTGATTTAAAGGAAAGTGAAAAAATAGCTATAGGTAAATTGTATTAATTTCAAGAAAAAATAGAAGAATTGTTTGACGTAGTGCATGAAAATTTAACTGATTCAGAATTATTTAAAAATTAAGCTGCAAATAGATGAGTTAACCACGAGATCCCTTAATTGCATTAAGGAGGTGGAGGATTATAGAATATCAATTTTAGGACAAGTAAAGATATTAAGGAATAAGGAATTGGCTTTAGCAATATAAATAACTAAGGATAGGGAACAAGTGAAAAAATTATGACGAACAAAAACAAATAAAATATTTCGGTTTAACACCTAAGTCATGTGAAAGGGAATGAGTCATATGGTTCGGGACATGTGTTCACACCGAAGTTTACCATATGACTAAGCAGCCTTTGATTTTGGTGAGTAATGAGTAATCTTCCCTATCCTTAGTTATTTATTAGCACAAGTAAAATATGATTTTTTGAAGTTTTGTGAAGGGTTAAATCAAGAACTTGATTTAATCAAGAGAGTAATGAGTGATAAAGATTTTCTATATAAAGATGTAAACCTGAGGAGGTTAAGGTTGTGATGGTAATGAATATGTATCAAGTTCTGAAAGCTGTAAATAGTTGAGCGAGGTTGTTGGCTGTAATGAACAGAATGTAAATGAATATGACAAGTCTCTAAATGAAGAAATAAGTACTGATAATGATCAGGTATGCAAAAATGTGGATGATAATGGCATTAGTTAATGAAAATCTTATGAGTAATTGCAGTACAGATAATAATGACGCAAGAAAAAATGCTGATAATATTAATGAATCCAATAACAATAATATTGGTTGCTAATGGTATCAATTCAAGTCATCATCATCATTCTCCAGCTCCAGTCTCCCAGGTACTGGTAATGAGCAATCTCATCAATTCAAGTATTGTTGTAGTAATTAGCTAGCAGACTTCCTGGTGTTACCCGGTATGACTGAGGTTGATTTGACCATACAGTAATTTAGTAATTTGAAACGTGTGCCAAAATCTTTAGCTAGTATGATATGATGCAATAGCTTTGACATTTAATTCCAAGGATTCCAGCTAATATATGAAGTACCCGGTGAGGATTTCTGTGGTTAGTCAAAGAAAATTATAAAATAAATTTAATTTCGAGGAGCTGAATGTGGTCAATTGGCAGCAATGGCACCTTTGAATTTGGACTGAGAAACATAAAAAAAAAAAATAAGTTTGTTTGGAAGAGTGAAGGAGTTTAACATACCAATATCTACTTGTGATAGGCTATGGACGTCTATCCATAGCATTAGGTATTTCTGCACTGTCTGTCCAATGTACTGCTTCTCACATTAAAGAGGAATAGAATACATGTCAGACTGTCCGAGACACAAACCATCCTTTGCACTGTGAAGTAAATCCCTCATATTACTAGGAGGAATGAAGAATTCCTTCACACCAGCTTCAGCTATCAATCTGGCAATTTTCGCTGAAGTCGCTCTGGCATGAGATAAAAACATATGTTTGTCTGCCTCTTGCTTCCCTACCTTCCTCTTGTCTTTCTTACGAAAGGCTGTGATGATCTGTCCTTCATTGTATCCATTCGTGTAGAATGTACACTGCAAATTGGTTAGTTATGCCGGAAGAGTTTCTGCATCACAGGTGGCTTTGGCCTGGTTCACTATGGTTGATAACACTGAAGTGCGCTGAGCAGGATGATGCTAGCTGTGTGAGCTGAAGTATTTTGGTTTCCCTTTCACTCTCAAATTAAAATTGTAGAGTTTAATTAACATTGGTTAAATATGTCATACATATAAGCCTCAAATATGTGAAACAAAGTCATATACCCACATTGTCAATGAGGTTTCAGCCCCAAATTAGGCACTGACTATACATCTCATGACTTTACCATAATCATGTCTTGGAACTGCCAATTTTCAGCATGCTCGTAGATTCCCACAAATAATTTCTATCTTATCAATTACCCTTATGCTTAACCAAGGGAGTTGTATTCAGTTAAGCGGAGCATCTTTAAGAAACTTATGGGTTATGTCTGGCATTCATTACTGATTAATGCACTCACTGACAGTTTTCTATAAGTATTGTCTTTTCTATACCCCCTCTCCCTCCATTTCATTTTCCAGATATAGTTACATCACAACTTGTTGCTGAAAATGGACAATTTTCCAGCTCAAAAATAAAAAAAATATTACTTGGCTAAACAAGGCAACTGAAAATTGTAAAGATCATAAAAACACAAACAATATAATTTCCAAGCATGTATGTAAAAATAATCCCAACGATGAAGTAATTGTTTAGTGAAATATGAGGAAGGAGAGAGAAAGAGATAATTTAAGTTTAAACTGCTGATTATTTGGAATGGGAGGCACAACATCTGAAATTAAGCATTTCTGGTGTGTAAGGTTCTGGTTTTAGTGCACACATGTAACTTCCTTGGAGAAAATTTGCTCTGGGTACTCACCACATCTTCAAGGGGTTTTGCACCAAACACTTTGAAGCTGTTTGATGGTTTTCCTGGAGTTGCAACCACAACAACTGCCTGCTGACCCACTCTTGTTGCAAACTCATCAATTGTTTGCTGGAAACCAAATATTAGTTCAGTGCAATGTAGGCACAAGCAAACATATAATTAAATTATAAACTAATACAGTACTGTCCAACAGTTAGATAACAATAAATCTGATATAACAACAGCTGCCAGCTTCCATCACCCAGCTATATCACTCCATTGTTGAAGCTCAAAAATTTCATTACTGTATGTGTATCCATGTCTATCCGTGTTTCGACGTCATGGTAACATTCAACTTTCATTCTCAGTGGTTGTTACCCCATCCAAATGTTTAATTTATTCTCTTTATTCTCTTTAAAGCCCCTTTGGTTCCTAAAAATACATATTACCAGGAAAAATTAAACATTTGAATAAGTGAATCACACTTCTGTCCCAGGAATTGAAGATCTTGCAAAAAGTGATTGAGGAAAGGTCACAATCCCAGCTGGAAATTTTATAAGAGAACGAACTACATCGTTTCAGGCCAGGAAGAACTATTACAGATCTGTTCCTTGAAGTAAGAATGCTCATTGAAAAAACAAATCTAAAAAAGGGTCAAGGGAGATAAGAAGAGTCCAACAGAGCAGTTCTTTGTCACACCTGCTTTTCACTGCTCTGATGGATGACATCTTGAAGAAATTCAAATATTTGCATAGAAAAGCAACAAAAATCCTTGTCATTGCTGATGATGTCAAGATTTGGTGTGAAAGTGTAGAAATGGTGCAGTAGAAGCGGGATGTTAGTAGTGGAGAGTAGAGTGTTTCCTCAGAAAAATTAGCCACACTGAAACGTAAAAAAAGTGCATACGTGCGTTCACACATAAACTTGCACACAAACATGTATACCCACACAGATCTACAGGCAGGTGATGGGGAGGGCAAAATCACAAGTTTGTTTGTTTGTTTGTTTGGAGATGAATGTTTTAAAAACAAAAGTTATGTCTAACAAATGGATCACCATCATGCCATAGCCGCCTCATTCTGCTATTGATGAAGGGACATATGCAAGTGTCTATCCATGTTTCAATGCCATTTTTGCCTTTAACTCTGTAAGTGGTGACTATTCTCCAATCCAAATGTTTAATTTATCCAACTTTACAGATTTTTTCCCCCCCTATACAGTGAAAAGGAACCAGAAATTAGGATAGTAAAATGAACTACCACTTACCTTTAGATCATGGGTGTGGGGCATGAACACATAAAAAAGACAAAAAAACACACTTGACATAGGAATCTTATCAACAGGAGAACATAATGGAGGGTGGGTGTCACGGGAGACTGCCTCACAGAAAGACTTTTGGCCCGGAAAATTGGGGGTAAATTCAAACAGTGGAAAAGTAGAGAGGCATTGATTCAGAGCTAATACCTAAGAATAGATCAATATCCAAACTAATCTCTGGTTGGTGAGAAGTAACAATGAAATAATAGGCGATATGTAATGAAAAGGAAATAGAAATTATAATAAGGAAATGAGCCAACACCTACCTTCCATTATGGTTGTGTGGCATAAACATATAAAACAAACAAAAATGGAAATGACACAAAAATCTTCGAGTTTTAGCCCTTTCTCATCTAGATAACATTGTGGAGGGAGGGTGTTGAAGAAGACTATTGGCCAGGAACATAGTGGGGATAAATTCAGAGGACAGAGAAAGGGTAGTGATTTAAAGCTAATCCTCAAATATTGTAAAATATCGAAACTGATGTCTGGTGGGAGAAAAGAGCAAAATAATATAATAAAATCTTATCAAAAGATATATATTTATGCTAAAATAACAAATTAAAGCAAAGAATTTATGAAGTTAAACAACATCTCTGGTTAACAGTGGCTCAATGTAGGTAGTGGGAATGGAGGCAAGTAGAAGATGGAGTGAGAAAAAGGTAATGACTGGGTATAATCTTAAATTGAGATAAGGTAGCTGCCTTGAACTGGCAGTAAAGTTCCCACCTTCTGAGAAACTGCTGCTATTTGGAAGGACTCTGATAGCAGGGACCATGAGACAAGAGTTAAAGTTATTGGTGTCATGGAAAATGGCATGGACAGCTACTGAGTGCCTTGGGTCTGGGTAAATACCATCTGCCAGTGGTCATTCATTCTTATGGCTAGTGGATTGGTGGTCAAACCTATATATGAAACCAAGCAGCAGTTGCACATTAATTGGTATATTACATGGGAGGTTTCACAGGTGACATGTCGTATGATGGGAAAAGTTTCCCCACTGTCATGGTGCTGAAAGTGGTGGAGGTGTGGTGTATGTTGCACATCTTACAGCAGGGTCTATTGATGAGAAAGAGCCTTGGGGCTGTTTAATGGGACAAGGAAGACTATATTTGTAGACGAGAAGTTGGCTGAACTTCGAAGGTCTGCTTTAAGTAGTTCTGGGAGGGGCAAAGAGTATTTGGAAGAATGGTTTCATTTCTGGGCAGGTTTGCGGGAAATCATAACTCTGCCAAATGATTCTGTTGATGGATTCGAGGTCTGGGTAGTATTGTGTGCCAGGTCTGGACTATGGTTGGTTTTGGGGGGTTTAGTATGGTTGAAGGGCTGAGCAGGTAGTTTGTTACCCAAAGCCAGTGGGATATCAATGCTTGTGAGATGATGTTTGAATACCACACGAGGGAATGTTGGTTGGTGCATATACAGTTATCCTGAATGTCAAGACTATAGGAGTTTGGTATGATACAGTTGGCAACTGTCAAAATGGAGATACTGTTGAAGATTGGTGGGTTTGGTGTGGACTAAGGAGATGAGGTAGCCATTGGAGAGGGACAAATCTGCGAAAATGGCCACGGTAATATACTAATACACTAATCAATGTGCAACTGATGCCTGGCTTCAAAATAGGTTTGACCACCAATTCATTAGCCATGAGAATGAACGGCCACTAACAGACGGTATTTACCTGGAACCTACAATGCACAGAAGCTGTCCATGCCATCTCCGATGACACCAATAATTTTAACTCTTGTTTCACAATACATGCTATCAGAGTCCTCCCAAATAGCAGCAGTTCCTCTGAACTCAGTACAAATTGGCCAAAAGACAACTACTACCTGGTCTCAATTTAAGGTGATGTTTAACTTCATAGATTCTTTGGTTTAATTTTTTATTAATTTATTTTTGTTTATTTTAGTATATTATTTTGCTCCTTTCACCTACCAGACATTAGTTTATATATTTTTCAATATTCAGGTATTAGCTTCAAACCCAATATAATTAAATCCGTCAACGAGAGAACATTATGATAGTTGGGTGCAGAAAGACCGCCGGTATATATATAATTTTTTTTTTTTAAACCAAAGATTCAATGAAGTAAACATCACCTTAGGTTAGTGGTGGTTCAAAATAGGTAGTGGGAATGGAGGCAAAGAGAGGATTAAAAAAGGATTTTTCCTGTTCCTGTTCTTTTTCATGTGTTCACCCCACAAAACCATCGTCTAAGGTAAGTGGTGGTTCATTTCGCTATACTTTTTTTTTTTTAAATCCATTTGCTACTTAGCTCTTATTATTTCCTGGTTACTATGCAAAACCAAATATATAGGTAACAGTGAGAGGAAGAAATGCCACGAGGCAACATTTACATGGAAAGACATCTACTCTGATC
Source organism: Vandiemenella viatica (assembly GCA_031002005.1). NCBI lineage: Eukaryota > Metazoa > Arthropoda > Insecta > Orthoptera > Morabidae > Vandiemenella > Vandiemenella viatica. The sequence goes on from JARYHS010009186.1 coordinate 235,415,217, forward strand.
ACGAGTCCTTTACTCTCTACACCAATAACCTGACCCAAGACACTCATAAACTGCAATTATCCTCCAGAATTAGTTCAAAAACAGCTATCAAGAGTCAGAACTGTCCCCCATACCGACACAAAAAACCTAAAGCCAACCAGAACCCTGTTTTTCTCATCCCAGTTTTTCCCTGGACTGGAATCGCTAAACCATATTCTTCGTTTGGGCTATGACTTTCTTAGAACCTTTCCTGAAATGTGCCGCATTCTTCCCATTATCCTTCCCACCACACCCTGAGTCACCTTCAGCAGACCGCCCAACCTAAAAAACATCCTCGTACATAAATATCAACCCTCTGATGCTCCAAAACCTCCATTTGGATCCTTCCCTTGTGAGGGACCCTGTTGCAAAACTTGCAGTATGCATCCACCAACCACTACCTACAGCAACCCTGCTACTGGTGAAACCTACCCCATAATAGGTCATGCCACTTGTACAACCACCCATCTCATATACCAGCTCACCTGCCTCCACTGTCAAAGTTCCTACATTGGCCTGACCTCAAACTCACTGTTCCCCTCTCTCTGTCCTCTATTTGAATCTGCACCCACCATGTTCCTGACTAACGGTCATTCTATGAGATTATATGCTGCACTACCCTCCCTCCGTTATGTTCTCCTATTGACGAAGGGCCAATCCCGAAATATTCATTGTTTTTCCTGTTCTTGTGTTTTTTTACGTGTTCACCCCACAAACCCATCATCTAAGGTAAGTGGTGGTTCAATTTTGCTATCCTTTTGTGTGTGTGTGTACTTTAAGCCAACCAAACAAGGACAGGGAAATAAGAAACAATCCTTACCACAGATGATGGCGTCTGCAACAACACGACGAACAAAAAACAAACACAAGAAAGCGCAATATTTCGGCCTACAACAGCCTTAAACGTGTAGAAGGTGAAGCACCAGGCGGCGTCACATGTGTACACATAGACGGCCGACTGGTGAATGGCGTCTCAGGCGCAGATGGTAGTTTAGGTGGAAAGGGGGGGGGGAAGAGTAAGCTCAAATATTGGATCGATAATCGATACTGATGACGATATGTTAATATTGAAAGAGGTGAATAATAACTGGGTGGGGATATATATATATAATAACAATGAAAAAAAGATGCTAAGTAGCAGAAAGGAATCAAATTAGGATAGGGAAATGAGCCACCACTTACCTTTAGATGATGGATGTGGGGCGCGAACACACAGAAAAGACACGGCCGACTGGTGAATGGCATCTCAGATATATTAGAGTATCCACCACTTACCAAAGTTACAGGCAAGATGCATATACATATTAGAGTATCCATCACTTACCAAAGTTACAGGCAAGATGCATTGAAATGTGGACAGGAGTTAGAGGGGGTGAGGAATGGGTGGAAAAGTTTACTGGCTGTTATCTTAATACCCAGTGGCTGTCTAGCAGCCAGTTTGTACTGGTAAGGCACCATTAGACGGGAATAAAAGGTGGTAGGGGCAGAAACAAGAGTAAGTTAGTGAGTGATGATTCTGGATAAAGCCCAATGAACCTTTGGACATATTTAAAAATAAGATATGAAACAAAAATGTTTCAGAAAATGACATGAATATTTGAGGCAAAATCAAGAATGGGGGTATATAAGGGGACAGATGGAAACTGTCATAAATAAGCTAGAAAATTATACTGAACAGTGATGTTTTTTATTTGTAGAAGATACATAATTGTAATTTTTTTAGTCTTGGATTCATTAGCTGATGCAGAACATTTCTGATGTAAGCTATGAGAGGAGTATCACTGAAGGGAAACAGCTTGCTAGAAAGCCTCAGAATGTGTGTGTGTGATGATATATTTTCTGAAGTATTATTGTGGTTCTTATTGCTTGTACAAAAGCCAACAATAGTGATTGTAAATGTAAATTAAATATGATGTATGGAATATATGTGGGTACAGTAAATGTATGTCCACTTCTTCAACATGGAAAAATTTGAAGCAATGCAAGTACTATTAATTTAGTAACAATATAAGAGAAAGTTAACTTTAACAAATTTTCCATCAAGTAAAACAATCATCACATAAGTTAATGTGAACACATTGAAACTCAGAAAAACAGATATCTGATGTTGTAAATACACATGTGCAGGTACTCTTCCAAAGTAACACACAAGTCTTTTGGTTCAACATTGTCGAGTGTATTTTCACTCTTTCTTTTTCTACATTTTCATTTCACAGGTATGAGTTGAATTTCTTGAATTATTAAAACCTGTTATACAGTGTGATAAATTTACCCGAAGTTTGCGCAGTAGCCGATTCTGTTGTCTCTTTCGTATGGAAGGGTTCGTTTCAAATGAATGTGGTCGCTTTCGTTTCTTGGCTGAAACTATGGCAGCAGCTGCCGCAACACCCACAGGACCTAAAAGTGACACACAATGTAAAATTATAACACAATAGTTATAGTCATCTAACAGACCCTGCTTATATTTACAGATTTCTCATAGTACAAATATAATTCATAAGCGAAGCTTTTCATGGCGTTGAAAATAAATGCTCTTTTCGGGCTTCCAGCCACGTAAAAATATCACACTTGTGGGACATTTCGAAGGTGTTTATCTCAGCCCACATTTTCAACCATAGATGTCACTGAATAATTGTTTGTTTAGCGCTGCTGTGGAAACAGTGGAAGACAAAAGCCAACCCAATGTGATGACATCCATTCTTCTGCTCATTACCGAGGCAAAACTGTTTCAGCATTTTGATAGCCAGGTTCCAGACCACACTGAGTTCATAGCCAGTGTCCATGTTAGCTAAAGAATCATTTGTTCTGATTTCTACAGCTTGTTATAACAATGTCCCAAAAATCTCTGACCCAGGTTAAAATTGTATTTTTTTTCCTCCAAAATTAAATGAATATCCTTCTTGGACACAGTGTTCAGCCACAGCTGATTTCTCTTCTTGCCCTGGACGAACACTTTTTGCATGTTCAACACAACGCTGCACAATACACCATTGCATTTGTCTGATATAAAGGTGGCCACATTCACAAGGTATATAATACACACCAGAGGTTCGTAAACCTAGGTCATCTTTAATGCTGCCTCCCAAGTTATTAATTTTTGTGGGTGGTTTGAAAATTGTCTTGAGACCATGTTGAGTCAACAGTCAACATATTTTAAAACTGTTGTGGTCCTGTTCCAACATTGGATCTCAGGCCACCTCTACAGAATATGCCCAACGGGTTTGCCTTAGCACTCCCCCGCTGGCAGTATGTTAACCATAGCGATATAACCCTAAAAGATGCACACAGCTAACACCCGATGCTAGAAGCTAGCAGGATACCATACACCCTAGATCCCTGAGCGGTTATAGGATGATTGGTGAATATATCAAATTGGCTTACTAGAATATTGTTATTCGAGAGGGATAGCACCCCGAGGGGGTTAGCGCTTCTATGGAGCTTATACTAGAACTACTAGAACACAGGGTTTGGCTTAAGGAAATATATTTACAGATACTCTCATAGAGAGCAATCACACAAGGTTAGTTGATAGATCCTCACAATAGATTATGGCCCATAAGAACTGGATGGTATGCTTACATTTGGGGGCGACAGAGGGTGCAGGGGCTGGCCGGTTCCTGGGTTCGACCCTGGCCCGCTGCCTACATACCTCTTGAACAACTCTGGGCATGAACCAATATGGTAAGGGGCATCAAGCATTACCAAACAAGGTTGCGCGATCACCGATTTGACCTAAAATCATCTCTTGTGTGCCCTCCATCTGATGAGGCACTGATGCCTGGATAAAGTATGGTTACTCGCTCAGACCCATACTTGATATTGATTCTAGTCTTAGAATATGGCTTGGCCATAACAGAACTTAGGGCAAGAAATGATTGTCTAGGGGAAAGAAGGGAAATCAGCTGTGGCCAAACACAATGTCCAAGAAGGCCATACATTTTATTTTGGAAAAAAATTAATAATAATTAGCCTGGGTCAGAGATTTTTGGGACAGCAGTATAAAAGAAACTCTAAAAATCAGAACAACTGATTCTTTAGTTAACAGGGACACCGCTTACCAACTCAGTGTGGCCTGGAACCCGGCTATCAAAATGCTGAAACGGCTTCGTCTTGGTAATGAGCAGCAGAGTGGATGACGTCATCGCTCTGGGTTGGCTTTGTCTTCCACCGTTTCTGCGGCGGGGCATAAACAAAGAGTTATTCAGTGACATATATGGTTAAAAAAGATAGACATCTTCGAAAAGTCCCACAGGTGTGAATTTTTTTATGCGGCTGAAAGCACGAGAAGAGTTTATTTAAAAATTTAATAAATTTTGAATCATAAGCTTCTCACTGAATCTACTGATCAGAGAAAAGGAGGATCTTTAGACACTATATATTCCATATAATGAATTACTTTGTCTCTAACCCATCAATTGATACCTAAATACTAAATAATTTTTTATTTTTTGAAACCTGGGAATAAATATGAATTTTGGAATTTTAAGTTATTCTTTTGCCGTCAACTGTGGCACAATGTCATTTATGGTTTCCACTCAGTAGCAATAGCGAATGAGAGAGATCACTGGAAATGCCGTTACTAAACATTCTAGTTGTTTTACAACTCTGTAGACAATCCAAACAAAATTTACTAACACACTGATTTATCAGGCCCTTCATTCTCTACCACTATTCTCTTTAGATTTTACAGCTTACTTCATCCTTAAAACTCCTCCTAGGTTCAAATCCGTGAAGACTACAACAAATCAGTAAACCAATTGAAGAAAAAAGGCCTGAAAAATCAACATGTAAAACTAATTAATTCGTGCATTTCCAACAATACTATAAGTATAGACACCAGTAACAATAATAAACAGAAATGAGTTTGACAAAGTAAAACATTTATTTCAGTTGCAGTAGACTGAGTAACCAAAAAATTATAGTTAGAATTTATTACTTTCCATAAATCTAGCTCTTTGCAGTGAGAAACCATGTCACGCTCAGCCTATGCACCACTTTCAATGTGTCCCCCTTACATACAAAACACATAGATTTTTTAACATTTTGGCTCAATCTCATCATACAATGTGGGATTCCATCTCTAACTACAGTACGATTTTTATTCTTTGATACTAACATCATAAGGTACAATCCAGAAATATATTGTACTTAACAACATTCCACTTCCTACAAAACTAAATATTTCAAACAACCACTTGATGTTGTGAGAAGTGAGAAAATTTAATGATTTATATTTTATTTTTTTAAATCATAAAACTAGGTTTCTTTTTTCTTCAACTTTACGCTACAAACAAACATACATTACATATATGACATAATAAGTGGGAAACAGACATGCAAAGTAAAAACGGGAGGAAGTATCTGCAACTGAGAGGAGAGAATTTGCACTTTGCTACATTTTATATATAAGTTAGAAAACAGGCGAAGTATCTTAAAAAAGGAGGTCCAAGTTCAACATGAATAATAAATTCAAGTCACAAATTTAATTCTATTGGTTTTACATGTGTATGTTCTCTGTACGAGCAAACTAATATTTCAAGTTATGGTATCGCCAACCATATAATGCTGCTGTACCCCACATATTTATTAGAAACAATAGCACTTTACTTTTCATCTTCAAATTCCTGACCAAATACTACAAAATATTAAAATGTTCTCTACACGTTAATCTCCAACGAGTCTCCAACAAAATCGAGTGCTATGGGGCTATACCCATATTAAAAGCAGTATTTAAATCCACTAGCAACCATACTGTACCAGAAAAACAAACATATCTTCCATATGTGGATTGAGTAATTGGAAAGAGGTGATCCGTATGTGTAATTTTTGAGGTGGAAATGAGGGACTGTTAAAAACATCTCCAGGAAAACTGTCTTGAAACTACTCAGGAAGGCCAGTATATATGGCTTGAATCTATTGTTTCTCCACGTGTCCAATATGGCTGAACTTTAATGCATATGACCATTTCTACAAATTAAAAACCACAAATGTTCCATTTAATAAATATTGTGTATTCTTGTGTTCATCATATATGTTCTTCACCTGTCACAGCCTTTAACTTTGGTGAATGATGAGTCATTTTACCTTTAACTGTAATTTATATTTAATAAAATAAGTGAGAAATCTGCAATCTGCATAATGCCACATAAAATGGAAAATGTTAAAAACATCTCTAAGTAAATATTTGATGATGTTACCTGTAATGAAATAATTTTATGGAAATTGAAAGTAAATACAAATATTAAGTAACAGACTGAAGAGTTAGTAAAAAATGACAAATACTGTGAAAAAACATTGTTATATAAAATCCTTTTAGATGATAAATGGTTCTTTCCATTATTTCATATATCGCAGATGATTAATAGGAGTCAATATCTATTTTGTTGTTATGTTCATTGTATAGGAGGCTGCTACCATTAATCATCAATGAAGTGTCACACAATAATTGTGTAATAGCTTCTTTGATAAGTTATAAAAAAAAATAATATGCATATCATATGTTCATATCAGGTGTGGTCACAGCCAAGTGAGAGAAACCTCTCTTCAAATGATCTACACATTCTATGCCAACATTCCTACACACAAAATTTTGTCTCCAACCTGTTTTACTTGCAGGATGTCTAGTAATGGAAGTTACCTTTCAAAAAATCCTGCCTATGTCACCTCTAAAACATTACAGTACTGTATAAATCCAGTACCGGTTAACTTCCTAATCTAAAAAATATCCTTTCACTTACTAACCCAATTCTTGTACCATGTTTATAACATTAAATGATCAATTTCAAAGGTAACCAGAGTATTTCCTCTGAGTGAAGATGATCCCAACTAATTACTTGGACACAATGAAAGTGTCACTAGGCAATAACAATACGGAAGGATAGGAAAAATATTCCATCACTTAACACAAATGAAGGCAGGAGGGCCAAACGAATATGGAAACACACACACACAAAACATGAAAACTTTTTTTTTTTTTAATTTTGGTTTAAAACCATTTGGCAAGGAGAGGTGTGCACACACCACAGCCTACCACACTCCATGGAAAACAGGGAGGGGAAAGTCGAAGTGGTGGAAGTGAATTATTGTGAAGTCAACTATTAACATTTTTTGCAAAGAAGTCTGAAATTTACCATTAATATCACAGGTTGTGGTGAAATGTCAATGCACATATGCATAAAAGTAAAAATGTAAAACTATATTAATGGAGGGGAAAAAATTTTATAAATTTTTTGGTAAATACACAGTAAGTGTTGGATTATTGACAGGATTTTAAGGGTGATTTAGGCCAGTAGAATGCCTGTTATCCCAAATATTTCTGTACGCAAGTTTCCAACTCCGAAGTTCATATGTGGTGGTGGTTTCTGGGAAAACTCCCAGCTCTCACAGTAAAACAGTCATTAAAGTTGAGTCATGAGTACTGGCATGCTCTGCTACTTTTTTTTTTTTTTAACAGTTTAACGTCCCTTTTTAACAACGTGGTCTTTAGAGATGGGCTCTGCTACTAAAAGGATATGGACTATTTGTCTGTGGCCATTCATTCTATCTGGGAGTTGGTTTGTAGTGAGGCCTTATATGAGGTGCATTGTGGAACAAGTAGCATATCTAATGATTGGCAAGGTTTCCTCCATGGTAGGACTGGAATATATCATGATAGCTGGAAGCATATGACAGTTTTCACAGCAAGGTCTGTGACGTGGAAAAGGTCCATGTGGTAAAATTTTGGAAAATCTGAAGGAGGGTATTTGTGGACCAAGATTATATTAAGATTGGGTGGTCTACCAAAACTTGTGCATGGGACAGTGGGTAGAATTTTGGGGAGATGGACCAAAGGAAGTCACATCGCAAGATTTGATTAACAGACCCCAGACCAGCAGAGAACTGGGAAGATTACAGGGTTATGGTTGGTTTTTTAGGAACAGGACAAGAGTAGTTATGTGGGGGATGGTTGGCAGCATGAGAGATTTGATTTTGTACCAGATCCATAGGAGAGTAGAGGGAAATGAGGGGTTGAGAGAAGTTTTGGGAGTACGGAGAGAGGGATTCTTCATCAGAACAGATGTGTCTGCCATGCACAGCAAGATTGTAAGGAAGGGAACGTTTGATTTGGAATAGACTGTCAAAAGTGTAGATATTGTTGCAATTTAGTTGGTTTGATGTGGACAGAGGTGTGAAGGGTACCCTGCCTTAGAGCAGTGTTCACATCAAGAAACGTGATGTGTGTGTAGGACTAAGGCCAAGTGAAGTTGATGGAATGGGTATTGTTGAGGGGATTGAGGAATTCTAGGAATCAGTTTTCACTGTGGGACAAGATCATAAACATATCATCTATGTTACTAAACCCCTCGTGCTTGAAGCCATGTATAAATGTCATAACTCTGGGATGTTTTGAAGGTGTCTGTCTCTGACTACATTTTCAACCAACTTTCTTGAATAATGGTTACAATCAGGGGCATATCAGTCATGCGTTTAAAAAGAAGGCAGATTGGCAGAAAGATTGTATTGATACCAAGGGCCTTGCCTTTCTCCCATTTGTGGGTGGGCTTAGTTCTAAAATAGGTAGAATGTTGTCTCAACATGAAGTCAAGACAATTTTCAGGCCACTCGTAAAAATTAAAAACTGGGTTGGCAGCATTAAGGATCTACATCTACATCCATACTCTGCAAATCACAAACATTGTGGGTGGCAGAGGGTGCTAAGCACCAATCCTAAACCCGCCCATTCCAATCCCGAATAGTGCGAGGAAAGAAGGAATACATATAAGTATCAGTACGGCATCTTATTTCTCTAATCTTATCCCTCCGGTCATTGCGACCTAAATAGATTGGCGGAAGAAGAATTTCATTGCACTCGAAATTTAAATTTTTTCGCATATTCTCCAATAAATTCGAACGCAAGCTACGTCGTCTGTCTTCCAAACTATCCCAGCCCAATCTATGTATCAATTCTGTGACGCTTTCATAAGGGCTGTAACAAAAAGTCACGAATCTAGCGGCTCTCCTCTGCACCCTCTCAACTGAGTCAATCAGAACCTTGCGATACGGATCCCAAACCCCACAACAGTAATCCAGATGCAAACGCACTAGTGTTTTATACGCTATCTCCTTTGTTTGAGCATTACAATTCCTCAAAATACGACCTATGAATCGTAATTTAGAATTAGCCTTGCCTATGACGGAAGTTATGTGCATGTACCATTTCATGTTGCTTTGTACTATCACCCCCAGATACTTCACGGAATCAACCGTGTCAACAGGAGAATTGTTTATTTTGTACTCGTGAACAAACTGATTCTTCTTGTTACTTATCCGCATTGCCTTGCACTTTTTGCAATTAAGTGTAAGCTGCCATTTACGGCACCAATCGAAAATAGCATCCAAATCACGCTGAATTTCTAAGCAATCGTTGGAGCACCTTATTTCCCTATAGATAAGGATGACCTAGGACTATATACCCATGGTGTTTATTACATTCCACGTGAATGTGGCCGTGCTTATATTGGCCAAACGCAGCGGTATATTGTGCAGCAGTGTGTCGAGCACACAAGGAATGTTCACTTGAAGCAAGAAAAGAAATCAGCTGTGGCCAAACACAGTGTCTAAGAAGGACATACATTTAATTTTGAAGAAATTAGAATTTTAGCTTGAGTCAGAGATTTTTGGACAGCATAATAACAAAAGCTGCTGAAATCAGAACAGCTGATTCATTTTAATAGGGACACTGGATACCAGCTTAGTGGCCTGGAACTTGGCTATCAAAATGTTGAAACAGCTCCGCATCAGTAAGGAGAAGATGGGTAGATGATGTCATCGCACTGGGTCAACTTTTGTCTTCCACCATTTCCGTGGCACCACATAAACAAACAGTTGGTTGAAAATGAGGGCATATATAGATGCCTTCGAAACATCCCAGAATTGTGACATTTCTATACGGCTGGAAGCCCCAGTAGAGTTTATTAATTTAAAACACCATGAAAAGCTAAGTTCGTACATATCATCTATGCACTGTACCACACAGTAGGTTTAAAGGAGGAAATGTTCGACTAGACGACCTGGGAATAAGTTGGTATGGGATAGGGCCATGAGGGTACCCATGGTGGTGACAAGAATCTGGTGATAGTGTGTTTGTTTGTGTGTGTGTGTGTGTGTGTGTTATCCATGTTTTTTGGCCATCCTGCCTTCATCAGTGTTAAGTGGTCGGTTATTGTCCCTAGCCTTCCTTATTTCATACTATTTACTGGGTAACAATTTCATTCAGCATCCCATTCAGTTTTAATATTATCCAAAGCAGGTATTCAGACGATCCAACCCATTGCTTGGGTAGCATTTTCAATTTTATAAATGAACATTTTTTACAAAAAATGGATTTTTTTATTAGAGGACTAGAAAGTCTACAAACAATTTATATAGAGAGAATTTGCACAAAACAATTACACACTTTGGAATTGCACAAAACCACCCAATATCTAAACAATAAGAAAGAATTAAAAATCTTTTCTGTCAAGAAAGCCAAAAATTTAGGGACTTTTTTTTTTATCTTGAATGATCAATAAATAAATAAACGTGCTAGAGCACAACTTGTTTATGCCAATCATGTTCCTACCATTTGTGAAGAAAACAAACTGAAGTCAGAATGAGTTGTGGTGCCACAGAATTTTAAACTGATATGGTGACTTGTGATATGGTAGGACATGGTATAATGAGCTGAACCAAATGTATCTCAAATTTAATTACTCCTCGACATTCGAACTATCACAACATCTAGGATGTATGAAGCTAGTCAATGAAGAGAGAGAGATAGAGAGAGAGAAAGAGAAAGAGAGAGAGAGAGAGAGAGAGCAGATAACATCAGTCAGAAACTTATGAACATAAAGACAGGTCTCACTTTCACAAATAGATTACTACAATCTGGAAATTTAGTAAAAGTCACTGCAATTTAATGAAGAATGGGCAGGAATCAACCACAAACTACCACGTTGGACAGTACTGCATCGGAGAAAAAAAAGACTCATACCTTAACTTGAGAAAAGTAATACCAATAACTACTCACAGAAAACTGAAAAATAAAGCATCATCGCTTGATTTAATGTGTAGAAGTTCCTGTTGCATGTGATGAAAGCCGAGTCTGATGCAACAAGACTCCATAGACTCCGACACAAAACATACAGTGAAAGAAATGGCAGTTTTATGGTGCAGGTTTGGTTTTATGATCCACACCGAGTACCCTGGTGCAATTGGCTTCTTACCATCGTTTCTCATTATACTGGAGCAAAATTTTCAAATAAGACACTTTAAGCAGTCAAACTTTTCACACAGAAAACTCAAATTAGTATCCATTGTTTTCAAAATATAATGACTTATATTGATGAAGTAGCTTGCCTAGCAACGAAGCTTTCCCAAGTGACCCCCTCAAATTTTAATAATTCTATTATATGATATAGAAAAAGTTAAAATATTAGGTTGGCACATTCCTTTTATTTGTAAAATAATATATTCCTGAGAAAAAATGTGAATTCCAAAAAATTGGAAAAAAAAATACATTACTTGCTGAAGCAAATAAAGGTTGAGGGAATTGAGAAAGTACAAATGAAACTTAAGAGTAATTTCATCTACAAATCAATTCTCCACAAACATTTTGGAAAGGACATGATTGTTCACTTCCCAAACATTGATTAGTATTGTGGTGATAAACTATGTTTGTGTCCTTTATAATGATAAACGTTTATATAAAATGTCCTTGGGCCTTCTCCCATGCATATCCCTGGAACACCTGTTGTTTCCTTGCCCAACTTGTCCCACCATTCTTATGACCTTACCACCTCTGCATAGAGATGCTCCGTGAAAGTGTTTTATTTTTATTTTAATCTTCGTTAACACATCACAGAATTATTGAAATGGGAAAGGGTGGAATGATGTGCCTGATCTAAGTGCAATAAATCAATTTGCAGTGGCAGTTACCCTTAACCCTTTGACTGTTGTTGACGAGTTTACTCGTCATGCTGCTTGCTACCCCCGTGTGCTACCGATGAGTTTAGTTGCAGCCGCCGGGTTTCCCCTGAGCGCTGTTGACGAGTTAAGTCGCATTCGCCTGGGCGCAATGATGAATATATACGCGCCGCTACCTGAGTCGTACAGCAGACTTTATGCCCCATTTCTCAATAGCCTTTCGCATTTCTGGTTGCTAGCTTATTGTCCAAATGTTTGTCTGTTGGGAGCCTAGGCTTCGCTCTACAGTTCACTATTCAATGGAAATAACATCAGTGTTCTTTGTGTCCTGTATTTTATAAAGAAAATGGCAAGACGTCGTGGGTGCATTGAGGAAGAAATCATGGAGATTCTTACGAGGAGCGATACCGAGGATGAACTACTTGATTTTGATGCAAGTGATAGCTTTTCCACAGAATCGGAAAGCTGTAGTCCTAAGCCATACTTGTCAACAGGGGTGAAAATGCAGTCTCATGTTTCAACAAGAGATGTTAGTTGTTCTGAATCTGAAGAATCAGAAAGTGACAGTGAAACGCTTACGAAGAAATTATGTCTTAGTGATAAATCTGACTGGAAAGAAAATGATTTTCGTCCAGTTAGTCATGCATTTGATGATAGGCTATCAGGACACGTGTGTCAAATAGGGAATGTGCCAAGTGTTCTGTCAGTTTTTGTGTTATTTTTTACAGAAGAACTGATTAAATATGTAGCTGATGAAAAGAATCGGTTTTATATAACCACTATGGAGAATACTCCAGAATCAGTGCATTCTCGAATATCAAAGTGGAAAGATACTGAATATGATGAAATTTTTTGTTTCATAGCTATTTGTCTTCTGATGCGTCGCGTGAAAAAAATTAAAAATTAGCGAATATTGGACCAGAGATGTTCTTCTAAATATCACAATTGTTGGTGAACTTATGTCCAAATACCGCTTTTGTTACTCTGGTGAACACTTACGGCTTTATGCCTCATCGCCAGCTAAGCTCATTAGAGGCGGGAAGGGCCTGCAGAATAGGAATGGGAAGAAATTCGGCCATGGCCTTTTTGAAGGAAGTATCCCGGCATTCGCCTGGAGTGATTTGGGGAAACCAAGGAAACCCCAAATCTGGATGCCCGGATGTGGATTCGAACCCGCGTCCTCCCAAATGCGAGACCAGAACATTATCCACTCACCCACCACGTTCGGTCCTTATGCACAAAATTGAGTTGCAGCTTGTGGTCATGGTCATCTCTTTCCTTCCATGCACCATTCATAATAGTTTTGAACAATATTCTTCCAAGCCCCATCACCAACATATGCCTTGTACAGTCCCAGCACACACTTCATGATCGTCCCATCCTCCAAGGATTCCCAATCCAGCTTCCTTTATCGTATCAGATACTGACTGGATCCTATGAAAATTTCCATAAACAAATCTAGTTGCCCTTCTTTGCACATGCCCCCAAATCCTATATTTGATACTCAAAACACCACCACATTCAAACAATGGTCTGAACCCAATTCCTTAACTTCTCTGGTACATCTTCTAATCACACTCTCCAGTAAACGAAGGACTTTGTAACCTTTTTGTACCATCTGCCCAATGTGAACTGCCCTGTTGAGTTTATTATCAAACGTTTTGCCAAGATATTTACACTTCAAGCCTTCAACTAGAAATTCTGATCTCACCATATAATCATAAACAACCTTTGTTTTGTGTACCTAATAAGCCGATTCTTCTTGGCATTTACCTTCATTCCATGTTGACCTACCCATTTAGCTATTCTATCCAGGTCAACCTGCAGCTCTTCACAGTCTTCTCTTGTTTTGATCCTATAATGTATCATTATGTCTTCTGCAAACAATCTAAATTCTGACTATAAAGAATCAACACAATCAGTTTTTCATGATAATGGACCTTCAATTATGCTATTTGGATTCTATTAACTTTAGTGTTGAATTTTTGCTCTTTATATTGTTATGGCTAACTCACACATGCTCTTACATAACTGTTTATTCATTTATTCAGCTTTCTGAAAATGCTGTAGAGATAAAATTTAAATTATTATTTATTTGTTAAGTTTTCTGAACATGCTGAAGAGAGACAATTTAAATCACAATTATAATATGAACATGGAAACAGTATGCCACCTCAGGTATCTCATGATAATACCATCTGTCTTTGTGCATTTAGGAAAATGTGAAAAAATGTAAATTAAAAAATTTGCTCAATGTATAGTGGCAGTAAAGCTGACAAGTCAAATGAATGATTACATGCTGCTGCATAAACCTGACACTTCGCCTGACGAAGAAATTGAAGAGTGGCTTCGAAATATTGCATCAGATTGCTAAGCTCTCTTGGTGGCAGGACCCAGAATGTTTTATACAATAGCAGCCAATTAGAAGAGAAGACAAAACTGAGTGTATGAAGATTGGTATAGTTTCAAATTCTAACAATAGTGTACAGATAAAACAATGTTTATACAGATAAACATCCAAGTATGACAGCCACAATTGAAAATGTTCAGGTCAAAATAACATGTTTGACAAAGAAAACAACATAAAACAGATTAACAAAAAATTTATATGAATTGCCAATAGATGGTGAGCACTACTTCACTAAATTGTATTTTTAATGTGCTCGATTAGTGTGGTTTTTTTAAGTCTATGAAATTAAGACCTGAGCAGATATTTATTAATAATTAGGAATACTTATTCACAAGGTACAAAAGGCCATGAGCATTTGATATCAGAAAAAAAATGGCAAAGTTTTCTTTTGAAAGGGATGCTACTGAGGGAGGTGTTATGATCAATATTACATCGAAAACATAAATCAAACCCTGTCACAGAGCTGGAGGAACCACCAGCACAAGAAAATAGCTATGCTTTAGGAAACTCTTTCTATGACATTCAGGTTTTTAACTGCTTGGGTTTAATGGCACAGCTAGAACTGTGGAAAAATGCTAGTACTTAATAATTATAAATGTTGAGTCCATAACTAAAAAATATCATGTAATTTTAAAGGTTACAGAGAGCTCAACAACATAAAGGGCCGACGTATCTTATAAAGTTGTCGTCACGTATAGCTGCAGTGACAGGATCATAATTCTAGTTTACTGATATCTTATTTTTAAGGATAGTAACCCTACATGTAATAACAATTCCTCATAAATGAAGTAAACAGTAAGAATTAAAAATTAGGCAGAGAAAAAAAAGCTTTATCCTAAAAAGAAGAAAAAGAAAAATTTATGATTTTAGGTGTGCACATTATTTGGAGCTATTTTATTTTCACACAAACAACTACAAAAAATTTAACTATGATCCTTACATTCATGCTTCAAAATAATATCTTCACACCATGCCCCACCAAATAATAGCATAAAATAAATAAATTATACAACACACAATGTACAAATGCAGATTAAGGTCATGCAACACAGCATCAAAATTAAGAAACAATAACACAGCTCTCTAAAAATTTTGGCCATTTGATACTGACCAAATCCATGTTCTGCAAGGGCTGATTTTGAACCAGTCGGATCTCATGTGACAGAAAATTTGTTGATGTTCTTGTAAAGAAGCAACTTTATTCCATTAAAATTTTGCAATTCATCTTGAATTTTATATACATTGATCATCAAAAATAATAAAGGTGTACATATTAAACAAATAATCTAGGAAAATACATTTAATCAGTCATACTTAGGAAATATCACACTTAAATGTCAAAAAGAGTCAGCTTGTTAGGTACACAGATGGAAAAAAATGAAGGTATGATCATGAAGTGGAGGAACTGTTTGTAGATGATACTCTGTGTAATGTCATGGCATAACATCTGATAAATCAATTGAACAGGACACAATCGGTAGGTGGTAAGAATAGGTTTCAAAATTCATCATTTATTGGAAAGGGTGGTTAGGGGATGTACCGATGTATCAATAAAGTGATGGAACTGGGTTACTAAACTTTGGTCAGACCTCTGCTTGTATTAAACACAAGAGTTGGAAAGGATGAAATTAAGGGCAGCTCTATTTGTTTGTTTGTGGAAATTACTGCAGAGCAGAAAGCTTCAAAGACACTCTAACGAGCAAGACCATCTTGGAAATCCATTCACATTGGTAGAACTGGAAGCCGTCTTGCAGTCTTTAAAGATTAACAAAGCTGCAGGTTTAGATTACCTGAGAACAGAGCAAATTAAGATGTTTGGGCCAGCTACAAAGCAGTGGATCCTGAATTTAATAAATGCCTGCACCTCCAACTTACAGATCTCCAAGATCTGGCAGAAAGTTGTGGCACTATTAAAGCCTGTAAAGGAACCAACAGATCCAAAAAACTTCCAACCAGTTTCACTCCTTTGTCATTTATACAAAGTCTCGGAGAGATTGATCCACAACCATGTCTTACAATGCAACGACAAAATGCACATAAAGGAACAGGCTGGTTTTTGACCTGGTCGGTCCTGCTGCAGCCAAATTCTTAACCTGACACAGTATATAGAGGACGGGTATGAAAGAGGACAGGTTACGGGTATAGCATTCATCGATCTCACAGCAGCGTATGATACAGTTAACCACAAAATGTTGATAAGTAAGGTATACTCCACCACAAAAGACTACCATCTTACACAAATCGTCCAGAAAACAGAAGGTTTTATGTCACCCTCCACAATAAGAAGAGTTGCCAGAGAACTCAGAAGAATGGCCTACCCTAGGGTAGTGTGCTGGCCCCGCTCTTGTACAACATATATACAAATGACCAACCAATTATTCCTGGAACAAGAGAATTTCATTGCTGACGACACAGCAATTGCAGCTCAAGGCACAACCTTTGAGGCGGTGGAGGTGAAGCTGACAACAACTCTTGAGAATATGGCAAGTATTATGGTGATAATCACTAGAAGCCCAACCCTGGATGTTGTTGTTGTTGTTGTTATTGGAGCTTAAAGGCGCATCGACGATGGGGTCATCAGCGCCCTACCCAACCCTGGAAAAACACAGGTCTGTGCATTCCACCTGAGAAACAGAGAGCCCAGAAGGAAGTTGAACATCAACTGGAGGGGACAGCAACTATTACATTGCGATACTCCAAAATATCTGGGAGTAAAGCTTCATTGCTCTCTTACATTCAAAGCCCAATGAGAGGATCTGAAACTCAAAGTATCCACCCGGAACAACATGATCTGAAAACTTACAAGTACCTCCTGGGGACCACAGCCAAATGTGCTTCATACATCTGCCCTGGCACTCAGTTTCTCTGCAGCACAATACTCAGCACCAGTTTGGCAAAACTCTGCACATGCTAGGCAGGCAGATATAGCACTAGGCCGCGTTGTAACAGGTTGCCTGAAACCAACTCCTATCAGTAAAATATACCAAATCATGGGTATAGCACCACCTGACATTCGAGGGAAAACAGTTGCAGAGAGGGAGAAGAGAAAACAAGAAACAGACCCCAGACACCCTTTGTTTGAACACGAACCTCAACCTGCAAGGCTAAAGTCAAGAAAGAGCTTCTTACAGTCAACTACAGCCATAACATCTTCACCTGGAACATGCTGTGTAGAAATTCATTGCCTTAAGGGCACTGGAGGAAAATCAAAGAGGCACCGGCCGCAGGGTTTAATCAGCCATATGCCATATGGAAAGCACTAAATAGATTAAGAACTGAACTGTCCTGATGCAGATCTAATATAAAAAAATGGTGTTACACTACTGACAACAAACTATGTGAATGTGGTGAGCTGCAGGACCCACAACATCTTCTGGTATGCAGGAATCTACCTGAAACCTGCATTATCAACAACCTTTTTAGAGCAAATGAGAAGGCCATCAGGATTGAGGAATTCTGGTCACATTCCATTTAATTGTGTTCTATAGTCCATAAGTTTAATATTAATTAATTAATTTTATTTGTTTTGTTTCAACTTGTAGTGTTATGTCCTGGACACGATAGATAAATAAATAAATGAATAAATGCAGAGCACAATCAGTAACCCATAAAACAGGTGGGTTGGTTGTCATTGGAAGACTGGAGGTGGGTGAATAGAGTGCTGGGGGTATATTACACACGTTGGGTATGAGGCTTAGATGGATATTGGTAGAAGAATTATCAGTAGAAAATGGAAGGGAAAGATTACCATGGCCATAAGCTGCCCCTTAATTTCAGTCACAAGGAAAACTGAAATTTTTGCTTTTGCTGGTTAGTGAGTTAGTGAATGGAATAAATTACCAGCGAATATACTGAACAATTTGACAGAAACATTAAAAGAATTTAAATTTCTTAAAGGGCAAAAGTATGTGAGTGATGAAATTTAAATTAAAAATTTTAAGACAAAAATAATAACTCCAAGAAAGTGAGAATGTAGGGAAATTGCCACTGGCATCTATGCTCCATCAAAATTAGGTTACAGGGAAAAAAGGTGATTAAAAAGGAACCATTGGCTGCAATGCATGTCAATTTCAAACACTATATATTGAGGATTTACATTTAATGATGTAATACCTTTCAGTACATAAACATAATTGCATTAAATGAGACATCAAGGAAGCAAGGTACAGTAACTAGCCACAGTATAATCTTTATTATAAAAATAAATGTCCAAAATTTGATGAACCAGAGAATATCTAGTGTTCTACAACTGACTGAAATAAAATAGGAAAGCACTGTTGAAGAAACAACAGGAGGAAAAGGATAATATCTCCACTAAATTAGAAATACTGACAAACAACAAATATTAAATAAACAAGAAGAAATCTAAATAAAATGTTAACGACTGACAGGAGAGTACGGGAAAAAATAGTAACATCTGCAATTCAAAATCTGGAAAGAAAAATTAGCTATCTCTTATTACGGCTGAAGGCACCAATGCAACAAATGGAGATATCACAAATGTACAACATAATACATAGTGAAGCAGCCAGTTTATCAAAATTCAGTTTTAGCTGTTCTGTCACTTAACAGAGACCAGAAAAATGACATTTTAATGGTGAGTTTCAGTCACTTGTTACAGAATTTAGCTACCAAAAAGCTGCAAGGAGTAAGCTTAAAAATTATTTTTATCTTGTAGAAGTAGAATGTGAATCTCAACTAAACAACTCTTGTATAGGGGAAAATCATCAGATTTCAATCAGCTCTAAAACAGCATTTGCCATATTTTAACAAAAAACAAAAAATTAAATAAAAAAAATACCAAAACTTTAACCAACACAAGTGACAACTGGCAGCAGAGTTAAAATTTCCTCACTGTAACATTAGTGTGTAAAAAGAGAAGCTTAAAGAACCAACAGGGTAGATATAAACCAAGTGAAGCATCACAAGAATTGTATAAAAGCTCAATGAAAATGTTTTCAACTATATCATATGATGAGTCTTTCAGCTTGCACCAACTAAAAAGAAACAAGCTGCAAACCACAGCTCAACCACAGACCCAATTCCACCACCAGAACCACAGGTAATGTCGTCACCCATGCAAACAAAAACTGTCCATCCAATTAGTTCAGACCTAAGTGAGATCCCATAGACCAGCCCCAGCATTACAGGCAAAAATAATAAAACTTAATAAAACTAAAAACAAACAAAGCAAAGTGAAATCACCGTGTGTCTTTTGCCAACCTGCTGCGGCGAGCTGCGCCGTCACTTCATCACTCATGGCGGCTGCCATGAGGTCACTGCCTTCAGCATATTGGGTACTGGATGCAGGTGATGATGCACAACCATCATCATCTTCATCGTCTGTTACACCACCCTGCAGTACTGTCAGAGATTCTGTCGTCTGCGCATTCATACTGGAATCCTGTGCGAATGGAAAGACTAATAGTTTGGATGTTGGCAAAGCATTGAAATATATGCAAAATGAAACATCTATCATTTCCATCAGTGATTAAGTCTGAAAACTGTATTTTATTTTTCCAGTTGTATTGATGAACTTAATTCTTAATGAAACAATTTTTTGTAACAGAGGGATAAAGTAGATTTGACAACAGAAAGTATACTTACAACATAACAAAATAGTTTAGGTATTCAAAATAAAACATTTGGCTTCCCCACATTAAGCAATGCAACTATATTTAATTAACACAGTCATGGATTGTACAGTATTATTTAACTAGCTAAAAGGATGGCTTTGTGGTGGCTCGCAATATTCAACTAAAGAAATTAATAAATAATCATAAGAATTTTAATATTTAAACTTCATGAACTATCATCAGAAACCATGGTGTTAGTTTGTTGACAAAAAAATAATTAGGCACATTTTAAACCAGGCACAATATTTAAATAGTTAAAAAATAAATTTATTTAATTTGGTTTTAATCAGATAGAAAATTTCTCATTTTAGTTTCTCCCTGTTTTCTACATTTTAACATTCTTGACTGGCTGTGGTAGATGGTAAAAAATGTCTACATAGTGAGACTATCAGACTTTGGAATGGCCGGCCGACAAAGAAATAATTATCTCTCAATACTGGGCATTCGAGGTGAGAGGGGAACAAAAAAGATGGTAAATTTTTATGAACATATGGTGATGAAAGCATCTTTCGTTGAGTTACTTCACAGACAAAAATTAGTCGCTATTTCAATCAGTGGCTCAGAGATCTTACTAGGAGAGGTCTTTAGTGTAGAAATCGCTATCATAGAATGAACGAGTCTGGTAAATAGTACGTCACCTCTGTTTTCTTGCCATATAGCAGTTCTACCTGGTGGCCTCCGTTTAAGATAAATCGGGGATTAAAAAGTGTAAAAATTGTGTCTGAATGACTCATACCTGTACAGAAGATGGTTTGTTAATTTTGGTTTAACTGTGCATGTTAAGGCGAGGGGTTTTACATTTGTTGCCACCACCCGCGAAATTTTATTTTTTTCCGTTTGTATTTTTTTTATTATTGCTATTCAATCTTGTAGCATTACAAATTTGTTTGAAACAAATTCTCCAAATTATTTATTTTCCTTTGGATGATGTAAATCATAAAAACATTAGAAACAAAAATTACATGGACACCGGGAACATTTTATAAAAGATATCCTTCCACATCCACATACAGTATTTATTATTGATGTAGGAAAGCATATTTCATTAACATTTGCAAATTCCGGCCTTTCCTTCATTAATTTTGAACATCATCAGGCATATACAACATGGGATGATGACAGATAAAAAGCTAATGATTATAAAGTGGGGAAGGGGCAACTTATTGAAGACTCGAAATGTAAATAACTCGGCATAACATTTGATAGCAGACTTACCTGGACAGAACACATTGTACAGGTAGAAGGGAAAGGGTTCAAAATCCTTCACCTGTTGGAATGAGAGGATGCACTAGAGAAGTAAGGGAATTAGGGTACAAAACTCTGATCAGACCATGCTGGAATATGGTGGTGTAGGATGGGACCCACATTTTGGGTATCAAATACAGTACTTGGAGGGAGTGCAGAGAAGGGCTGCCACATTTGTCTTTGGAAATTACCGCAAAACACAATCAGTAGCCTAAATAATACGATAAAGAAGCTGGTATGATAAAGGAGCTGGAGTGGGATTCATTGGAGGATAGGAGGAGGGTGAAGAGAGTCATGGGAATGTACAAGGCCTATATTGGTGATGAAGTGGGGAAAGATTTGGTTGGAAAATTAAGAGAGGTGCTTGGAAGGGTAAAGATGACCATTACCACAAGCTAGAACTTTGTTTCAGGCATAAGGATGTGGGAAAATTTTCTTTTATTGGAAAGGGTTTAAGGGATTGGAATAAATTACCAAGAGAAGTGATGAAAAATTGCCCTAAAACACTGAAAGAATTTAAAGTAAAAATTGATTAAGGACAAAAGTGGGCTGGAGGAGGATGGGAGAAGGATGGGTGTGTTGGGAGATTGGCACCGGAGAATGTGCTCCATCACAATTTTATCAATTATATTAATACCAGCTTGGATTATTTCTCTGTTCAGTGTATTTAATTTGTTCTCAGTTAAACTCCTTTCAGAGAAATCACATACGAAGTAAATAGAACTACTGGTAAGTAGCCGTTGACCTTAACTTCTTTGACATAGAATGTTTAATGTGAGTAAAAAATAACATAATTCCTGATGTTCTATGCTGAAATTATGATAAGCATTTTGAGTGCAAGAATTAACTAAAGCACACCAGTAGTCACTGCGTGAGTAACATTCAACAAAAAATTGGCACAAATTTATGGTCAAATTAATATATATTTTTAATTTAAAATTTTCAGCATTTTTGATTTCACGTCAAAATAAAGCATACTCTATTTTATCCACAGGACAAGGAGCTGTACAATATTCAAAACCCCATTAAAACCCAACCAATTCCATCAATTAAGACAGATAGGAGCAAATTGTAAAACAGGCAAGTTCTTTTCTGTATGTCATTTTTTCCATTATACCTTAAATGGACAGACTTTCTTCTGGTTACAGTCAGGACCGCTGCTAGCTGCTTGAGTGCCGTTGTGCCATACCGATTATGCCGCTCCCTGTTAGCTACCTATGCTCAGCTTTAGGGGACGGCAAAATCGTGCTTGAAAGGTGCAAATTTATTTCACGGGTGACATTTTTTTTTGTCGATTGCTCAATTTGCCGGTAGGAGGACAGCAGTAACAAAAAATAATACACAAACACAAATAACACTTTCGCTATCTCAGCCACATATTTCTATGTTCCTGAATAAGGGCTTTGCCAAAATATTGTTTTCTTTAAGTTTTTTTGTTGCTGCTTCCATCCTCCCTTCAACTTGGTGAGTGCTGAGTATAATTTATCTTTCCTTTCCATATAAATAGCTTGTATAAGTGAGACTACCCAATTACTCCAGTCAAACTAGAGGGCCAGTCAAAAGCCTTAACCAACGGACAATTCACCACAGACAATTCCCTACAGAAATGTAAAAAAAGGAAATATTAAGCAAATGACTTAATGAGACCATCAAGCATAGATGGAATGGGAAAGTTAGAGCAAAAGCATTTCCATGTAAGTAGAAATGAGAAGGCCCAGAAATAGAAACAGATCCTGAGGATTTCATGAAGAAAATTGCTTAATTAATATAAGGTACTTAGAATAAAATTACTACACACACATTAAAGATTGGGGAGGGGGAGGGGGGAGGGAGTTACACTATGCAAATATACCTTGAAATATTACTTGAACTGACTATGGACACTTGCTACATATCTAAGGATTGGGAAAATGTTATAATAGTAATGATTTGGTCTTGGTAAGTGGGCTATCTGCAATGTATTTCACAAGAAAAAAAAAAAAACAAGGAAAGCCAAGTTGGTAGTGTAGCATTAGATTTCTTCAAAGCATATTACAAAGGAGCCATAAAAAGGTGGTAAATAAAGCTTAAATAATTGTAATTGATCAGAAAGTGATGTGCTGGGTCAGGGAATTTTTAAAAGTTAGAAAGGAAAGATTTATAGTAGAAATAGAGGTAGAGAACCAAGGGAACACTGTTGATAATTATTGTAATGAATGACTGTATTGGTAGTTTATATTAGGAGGAAGATTATTTGTACAGGAATAATGTTGAATAACATACACTGGCAGAAATTAAAATACCAACTCCCAGACAGAGTTGCCCCAAGTACCTCCACACGAAAAGCATTAAATGATTAAAAATTGAAAGCTTTGCAAGTAATAGTACGAAAACTACATGGCTATTTACTATGCAAAATTGCTATGTCTTAGCATATAAGTGATGAACAGTGTGATGTAACATGACAATTTTTTTGTCCACAAGTTCTTTTTGACCAAATGTGCCAAGGCGAAGAGTGATAACCCTCTACATTCAAATGTCTAACTGTGAGAGAGGTCAGAGAATTGGAGTGTTTGAAATGGGTGCATCATATCGTGAAATCTCCTAAAGAATTGGCCATAGTGCAATGTCAGTATATACACTTGTTACACATCATCATCATTAGTTTTCTGCCCTCGGGCAGGTTTTCACTTGGCTGCTCTCCACGATCTTCTATCTTCTGCCTTTCTCTTAAGAACCATGTAGTTGCCGTCTTCATTGATGTTGTCTATAATTTGTTACACAGTGGATAAAAAAAAAGCTCTAATACTCCTAGAGCAAGCACAGATCCATACAAAAAGACAACAGTACGTGAAGACCACCAAATTGTGGGTGTGGATTTACTGTCAGACGAGTGACTGCAAGTCAGAACCAGCAGTGGTTATAGTGTCACCTCATGGGCGATTTTAAACCAATTGTCTGAAGCTTGGTCGTTACACTCTCTGAGCCGTATGCAATATGTTCCATTAATCTGATTTCATTGCCAGCATCATCTAATGCAAATGTACAAGTGAATAGTGTACATTTTTGTTTAAAGTCAAGTCTAGATACTGTCTGTGGAATAGTGATAATCAAGAACATGTAGGCGTAGTGGAGAAACGGCTGTGATTTCAGAACTGCAGCCACTGGTGTCATGGCTTAGTGGCAATCAGGTTGATGAAAGTACAATGACAGCCCAACAATATTTGGAAGGGGTGCTGCTCCCTATTGTGATCCCTTCATTTCCACCATCCAAACTGCATCTTCCAACATAATGATGTCTGTCCTCATATTGCAGCCATTGCAACACAAGCCTTGCAAGGGTTTACAATCATAATTTGGACTGCACAGTTCCCAGATTTGTCCCCAATAAAGCATGTTTGGGATGCCAGGACACATTAGGTCACATGGTGATCCAGCACAAACTGTGCAACAACTGGCTGCACAAGACATGCAGGTGTAAAGAGATGTACCCCAAGAAGACATCTGAACACTTTTTGATTCAATGCTGGCAAGGATACACAAATGTATAGGTGCTCAAGATGGACACACATCTTACTGACAACTGTATCTAAAGGTAATAAACTTAGCCTGATCCATTTCAATTGGTTATCATTTCATCTGGGTATGACAATGGATATATCTCCTAAGATTCCACAATTCCTGTCTGGGTGTTGGGATTTTAATTTCCACCAATGTAATTAGAGAAGCAAAGGTTTGTGAGCAGCTACAACTGGATCTGGATGCTATATCTAACCAGGCAGATCAAGATGGAATGAAGATAAGTGCCAAAAAGAACTTGCTTATTAAGTAAACTGATAGAAACTTAAAGGTTTTGTATCATTATATGGATGAAGAATTGCTTGATAAAGGCATAAAACACAAATATTTTGGAATATCATTTGACACTATGGGGAGACGGTAGAGAGAGGTTCCATAGTCCTGCATTTACAGGCTGCGAGGTGGCGAGGACCAGTCTGTGGTGTGTGCTGATCCCTTCAATTTGGCTGCATCGTGCGGCCTACAAAACCACAGGCCATGGGAAGCCACCATTATGGTGATGAGATGATGTACCAGAGAAGAGAGGGAACTGGAATAGAAAACTTTGGTCCATCACTTGCCTGAATTTTTTAGAAAAATTACCATAGAACAGAAGTCAGTGTCCAGTATTTTAAAGAAGCTGAAATGGGAGTTACCTGAAGACAGAATGAGAATACTTGCATAGCCATTGTGACCTGGAAGAATATTGGGAGAAGAATTAGTTGGAAGAAAGACCATCAACATAAATTAATACTTGATTTCCTAGGCATATGATAGAATTTTGATTTGTTGGTAAGGGAATCAGAGGATAGAATAAATTACTAAGGGCTATACTGATATGCTGAAAATTTTGTTTAAAACACTGAACTTATTTGGAGTGAAAATTTATGCAATGCAAAAGTAGGTGTTCAGACAATTTTCACCAAGGCATACGCTCCATCGCAACTATTATTATCAATAATCGTGAACCTATAAATCAAACTAAACTTAATGTCAATATAGAAAGGAAAGATAAAATACTCCCATTTAAGAGGGGGAGAGCAAGTATGCCTACACTCATGAAACGCAGCCATATGAAAAAATAAAAAGGAGACACGTAAAAGAGGAATTAAACGCAGTTGCATGTGCAAGCTCAGACCCATGTTACTATTTTCATAAGGACATGACCTGAAATATTGTTTTTTTGTGTATGTTTGTGGGGGGTTTTTTGTTACTGCTGCTCTCCTCTCTTCAACTTTGGTGAGTGATAAGTACATTTTATCTTTCATTTCCATATTAATATTAGCTAACAGCATTTCTTTCAACGAGATTGTTGCTGAAACTACATGAGACTCAGAACAGTGGTTCTAAAATTATAAGTGTACTAACACACAGACAGTTGCTGCATTTCATAGTATGTAAGTATGAATACACAAAAGACTCCAGCATCCTGTACTAATCTGAAAATGGTATAATACACAATATCTTTTAGGAGCGTGTTGATAGCATCACTATGTAATTGTCAAGTCTAATCTGTAAGATTCTATTGCAACTTTGAATTTTAAGTAAGAGCACCACCACTATTTGCAGATGAAATAGCCACTACTTACTCAAAAACTGCAGCTGTTCTTCTCCCAGCTCTTCACTGCAACAATAAAAAAATTGCAAATTAGTATAACAGACCATCTTATGACGGCTGTTTCAACAAGAATAGAAACTAAAATAAGCTTGCTATTGCAATGTGGTTCTCAGTTTTCACATACTACTGCGGCTACATTATTAAACATTCAAGTTCTTTATTACTAGCAAAAATGTCATGAAGTGCTAATGTAGAAAGCCGATAGCAATGAAAATTCATGTTAAGGATTTGAGATACTGTTTCTCTTGGGAAAAATGGTGGCAAGAAAAAGATATGATATAAGGCTCTCCAGCGGTATACTGCAGGGTGTGTTTTAGATTAATATTTTGGAGCATAAGGAAACAATCAGAACCAAGGTTGAAAAGTACAGTGTACTTCACACCGGAGAAAATTGAAGGCTTTAAGCAGGAGACAAAAACAGGTGTGACCTGGAAACAGGCACAGAGCAAATATAAATAGAATGAAGATTTCAGGAAATTTGGTAATTTAGGGAGATAAATTGGTTTGACTTGTAACCTGAGTCATGGAGGATTGTGCATCACACAGATTTAGAAGCAGAATACAACAAAGCCGTTAGAAGAAGAGCAGTGCAGACTGGAAGAAAAATATTTTGTTACTAGATAGTATACATATCAAGCTTTTTCTGTAGAATAAATCACACATGTATTTTAAATATAGTGCAACACTTAGTAGTTGATTTATGGTTATTTTCTAAAGTGTCCCATGGACACTTAAATTTGTCCAACTTGGTTGTGTTGTAGCTCACACTGGATAGTGTATGGGGAGGTTGAGATCCAAATCGCTAGTTGAACAACTGAGCTGAAGAATTCAAACTCTTTTGATATTTGTGGGAGGAGCACAATGTTGAGGAAACTTGTTGGAGTGTACAAGGGGGTACCCCCCCCCCCCCCGAAAGGATTTTTTTTAAAGCTATGTATTTTCAATTTTTTTTTACAAAACAACCCGATCCCCTTCAAAATACTCTCCATTATAACTAATACATTTGTCCCACTGATGGTTCCACTGTTCGAAACATTTTCTGTAGTCATGTAGTTATCTTTGGAAAAGGCCAACAGCCTCTCCCTTGTTTTTTTACCTCTTCAGTGTTGTCATATCGGTGTCCTTTCACGCTTGGAAATAAGAAAAAGTCGCACGGAGCAAGATCAGGCAAGCAAGGTGTGTGGGGAAGTGGAACCATCGCAATTTTAGCCAAAAAATGTTTAACAGAGACAGCTGTGTGTGTGCAGGTGTATTGTCATGGTGGAAGAACTAGTCTCCCGTCTGTCACAAATCAGGTCTTTTTTATTAACATTGTTGCGTAATCTTTTTAAAACTTCCAAATAAAAGGTTTGATTGATGGTCTGATATGGGGGAACAAACTCTGAATGAACTACGCCCTTGGCATAAAAAAGCAACTGAGCATTGTTTTGATGTTTGATTAGACTTGACGTTTTTTGGACGGGGTGACAATGACATCTTCCATTGGTTTGATTGTTGCTTTGTTTTTGGGTTGTAACCATAGCACCATGGCTCATTACCAGTCATGACCTTTGACAGAAAATCTGGATCAATTTGAAGCAGTTGTTTCAAAGCACAGCATGTTTGAACTAGACGTTCTTTTAGATTGTCATTCAGAGCCCGAGAAACAAACTTGGGAGCAACCATTTTCACTCCAAAATCTTCGGTTAAAATTCACTGAACCATGCTCCAAGATAATCCACTAATCTCTGACAGTTGATCAATTGTTTCTCAATGGTATGAGAGCACAATACCTCTTTTTTTTTCCCCAACATTTTCGCCAATTTGGGCAGTTGATGGACGTCCTGAACGAGGTTTGTTAACAATTGAAATGTCACCATTTTTAAACCATGCACTTACTTACTTACTTTACTTTCCGTTTACAGACTGTTTCACTTGTACACTTGAGTTTTTCCCATAGTGTCACCTTTGTAAGCTGTTTTCAACATTAAAACAGTTTCAGCAGCATTTTTACCGAGTAGAAGACAAAATTTCACAGCTGCATGTTGTTCACTTAAATTTGCCACCATCAAAAACAAAACAATCACTGCAGATTAAAAGAACAAGCCAGGTCGACAACACAGGCGGCACTGAACTGACTGTGAGTTGCACTATAAACGCCCAGCGGCAGAAATGCGTACTACACAAGCTCTGCCCATGGCAATGCTATTCCAGTTATTATTGGGTAGCCTCTCATATATGGGCAAGTTGTTCAACCTGGCTGCCAACAGTCTGCTCCCATTTCTCGTAGAGTAAGTTGTTATGGAACAGAAACATTTTACAAGAAAATTATATATTTGTTCCTTGAGAGTAGCTAAAAATCGATATATCTTATATCTTTAAACGAGCAATTCTTGTATATATATATATATTTCGGATCTCGGAAACGGCTATGACGATTTGGATGAAATTTGATATTTAGATAATGTTTTGACTTTTAAGATTACCTAAATAGTTGCCTTCCGTACAAAAAAGCGAGTTTGCAAAATACAAACAATTTTTTCACTTGATATCTCGAAAACGGCACTAGCGCCATCTCGTAGACAATTCAGGTACCAGAAAGCCTACAAATAGATTCTCTCTGATTTCAAAGAATATTTAAACGAACAGTTCTTGTATACTGGCTGAGGCGTGGAAATAGTAACATTGCAAGTTTAATTGTAAAACATTTAAAAAGGAAGATAATTAAAAATTTATGATTGGTTTTGTCAGAGGTGATAAACTTCTTTGAAAATAATATTACCGGTACCAGTTATAAACTAATCACCGTTTACTTTTTGACCGTAAAAAGTGGTTGTTAGTTTGTCATTAAATACTACCACGCGAAGTATGAGCATAGTTTTAGCGGAGTGAATTGATTTAGCACTGATGATGTTCTATCATTACCGTGACGTCACAATCTGATGATGAATTCTTATAGAACGCGACGAAACATATCGGAAATAAAGAATAAATGTTCTTGATATCTCGCTTGGTTTACGAGATAAAGCATGTCAAAAATCAGTTATAGGTATAGTTCCTTGTGCTTTTGGCGACGTTTCTTCTGGTCCATGCTGTATTTCAACCTAACAACAACCATTTGGAACAAAATAAAACATTAAAAGTACATTTCCACCGTATCGACATAGTGCTTTTGGTGGATTCTTTTTCTGGTCCAGGTCGGATCTAATCCTAACCTCTTCACTTGAGGTATCAGAAAAATAAATCCTTTATTTTCGATTTTTCTCGACGAGTTTCATACGAATTCATCATCAAACTTGGCTGTGACGAAATTTATCTTCTGGTCCAGGTCGCATTTCAACCAACCACGTCAATTTTGCGATATGATATCTTGAGAACTAAGCGAGATATATAAATTTAAAAATATTTTGTACTTTAAATTTTTCTCGTCGAGGTACATAAGAATCCATCATCAAGGGTTTTCGTAGAATGCCCTGAATTAACACAAATCTCGCAGCGTTAATCAATCCCTGACTGGCATTAAGATTTCTGTTTAACATAATAATAGCAATTTTCTTTGAAAGCAATTTATGAGGCGGTCTCGCAAATGGATCTAACGATTTGGATGAAATTTCATATGTAGATAACGTTTTGCTATTCAAGTTTTTAACACTATTTTAAAAAAAAATAAAAAAATAAAAAAAAAAAATTAAAAAAAAAATAAATAAAAAAAAATAAAAAAAAATAAAAATAAAAAAAAAGTTGCAATTTTTGTATTTGGTTTCTCGAAAACGGCTCTAACCTCATTACGTAGAAGGTTCAGGTACCAGTAAGCCTAATGATGTTAGTGAAGTTTCTCTTTGGTTAACTGTGCACCTCAAAACGCCTAGCAAGTCTTCAAGCCTTTTACTTTAATCAAACTTTACTCGAAATATTGGATATTAAATAGAAATCGAAAGATGCCGAGCGAAGATCGGTCACCCAGGTACTTTATTCTTAAAGAAAAGAAGTGTACGTTGCTATGGAGATGAGAAATAAAGAAAGACTTGGAGGCTAGCAACATACAGACAGATCGGTTGCTTTTAAATCATTCATTGCTGAATAACCTTGCATCTTCGAATATTACAGAAGTTCGATGTAGTTCCTAAAGGAATACAAACTTTGTATAATATACTGGAAACGGTTGAAAACAAAAGGACTGAATTCTTTATATTTATAATCAGTCCACAAAAATATACGGTTATATCATAAAGCATCAGTAATTGTGTTAGCAGAGGTATTGCGATGGCACTATTCAGAACAATAATGCATGACAAACCATCATAGAAAAGCTTCGCAGTCTACCACAACAGTGGAAAGTAAAATAAAAATTCAAGAAGTAAGGGCTGGGAAAGAATTGCTAATTGATTTCAAAGAAGTGAATGGGATGCCACACTTGAAAATATGGAGAGACATTTAATAAATATGGGAACATGCTATATCTGAGAGCTCAAGAAAAAGGAAAAAGCAAAAGATCTGGAAAAGGAGATGAAGATATATATGAACCTACCCTGTGGTACTTTGACAAAATATATATTTTTACAGGACCAGGACATCATCCAATTGAAAAAGAAACAATGATGGCTCAAGTTTAATTTACAACTTTACAATTAAGACGGATTGGGTAAAATATCACAAATTACGTAAATATTTTTAATATGCTCAGTAACTCATTGGTTAACCAACCACCCATTAAACAAACCACCACTTAACCGAACTCACTCTAGAGGGGAAAAAAAAAACGTTTTAAAATTATCGTAAATAATTTTTATTGAAAATTCGATAAGTAATATGTATTACAGTTGGAATGTCAATTGTGATTTAAAATTTCCAAAAAAGTTTACAACATTAAAACAAATAGTTAATAATTAACTGAAAAAGTGGAAAGTTTGTTAATCTAAAGGATTTGGTGTAGAACTATGAAACATGGTTTTCTCATTTTTTTTTACTAACTTTTTTTTATTTTTGGCTCCCCTCTTTACAGATCCCTCCTGTTATTATTCCGTGAAATTTGTTCTAGTTTTATATTAGATTCTTTCAATTTTTCAATTTAATTATTTCTAAAACTTGTACAAATGTAATTAAGAAGTTATTCATTTTATTGTTTGAAAATGTGTAGACACTGAGTGTTTTCATAAAAATCTTGATCTACATGTACATTTATATACAAAATGGACGTGCGGCTCACCTATTTTGGATAATCAATGGTTCATCCACAGAAAAATTTTGTAATAGTCTGGTGCAATTACTGTGAACTCCGATAGCAAAATTTGGGGCATTTTTGGAGACTTTCTCTGCCCATTTTTTTTTTTTTCGCTTTTTACACTCTTTTCCGTACAAGCAGCAATTATTATTGTACATAAAGTGATTTCCTCAACTTCCAACATTACTAATATAATTAAACACATTGTTCTCTCTATGCTGGTTCTTTTTCTACTGATATCGGGAAACAGTGTAGTTCAAGTTATTTTTGTTTTGATCGCCCAGGTTGTAAGACATGGTTGGACAACACGTTGGTGTATATGGAGCCCTTAAGGGTTATACAAAGTACGAATCGATAGTGATAGATAGTAGAGGACACAAGAAATAATACTAATAATAATGCAGGTGAATGGAGCGAAAACTGCGATACATATAAGGATGCAGATTCTGAACCACCATGATCAACATAGCTGTGAACCGGTCAAACTGGAGGAGGAGAAACTACTTGGCTCTGTAAAGATGGTTGTACTTAACAAAAAACTGACAGGTGGGATTATTTTAGTTATAATAAATAGAAAGGGGTAGGCAGTTTCTTAACAAGCTAAAGCTGAAAACAAACTTCCATCTATGATGATTTAGGTTATCGGCAGCTGAGGAGAGTATGACAACAGATGACCAAAGGGTTGCTGATTACATAAATAGTAATAATCAATTAAACTGATGGAACAGTAAAGGGGATAATTGCAACAAGGAAGGTGGAAGATGATGTTGAGAACACACAGAAGTAAGATATCAAACTACTAACAGTGAACAATAAGAGTGCAATAAACAAATAGAATTAGGTGACTTGATGAAACTGCAAAGCTACTAGTGATAATAGCAATGAGTCTTTGAAAAAGTACTGGACAATGAGGCTATTCTTCAGACATTATACTGTACACTACCTGCTGCCAGAAACTTTGTTTACGTGAAATGTTAATGAACCAATTATGTCACAGTTAACACATTGCCAGTCAGAAAAAGAAATGTAACTTAATTCCTCCAAATAATAGAATACCATTCGTACAAGATAAACATTTAATCTGTGAGAAGTAACTAAAGCACACCAGTAGTTCTTACATGAATTGTGTTCAACAAAAAAGGTATACTAATTTGTGGACACCTTTATCTTAAATTTCTCAGCTTTCCGAATTCACAACAAAATGACACATACCCCACTTTACCCATGGGATCAGTATTTTTTTGCATAAATCCCACAGTACAGCAAAATACAATAGGGCAAAAGATGTTGCACGTTTTCCTAATACAGGTATATGATAACTATGTGTGGTCTCATATAACAAACAAAATATCTTGTTATGCAGGATTTTTTTTATTTTACTTATGGCTTTACGCCTCATCAACGTTGAGGTCATTAGAGGTGAGATGGGATTAGGGACAAGGAACTGGAAGGAATTTGGCCATGGCCTTTTGAAGGAAGCATCCTGGCATTCACCTGGAGTTATTTGTGGAAACCATGGAAAACCCAAATCTGGATGCCCAGACGGGGATTTGAATGAGCATCCTACCGAATGCCAGGCCAGAGTGTTAATCGCTCACCCGACACGCTCGGTGCAGGATTTGTAATGGATTTGAAAGGGTCCCATAAATGGATGGCAGACGAAGAAAGTTAATGTATGTAGTTTCAGGCTTATCCAGCTTGATTTGATGGTGTCTTGGTTGTCCAGGTGGTGCAACATCATTGCATAAAAAACCAATGTTTCTGTGGCCTTCTTCCTGCTTTCTGCACAGAAAGGTAACAGTACAACAGTCGAAATGATGACTGTCTACAATGAGGCAAGAACACCCTAGAACTGAAGAGATATGGAGACAATACAAAAGCACAATAAGATTGTTGGAAGAAATGTTTATTTTGAAACAAAAGAATGTAATCTACATAAAACAATATGAAAATTATTGTTTAGTAAGAAGGGAAAATAACAGAGTAAGGAAGCAGCAAGATTATAGTAAACATATAAAACAACTAAACTAGTAGTTAATAGCAGCAAAGATAAATACTAAGAATGTTTTCAAGAACAACACCCAGTGGTGTAATTATAAATTTCTATGGTTACATCAGGAAACTGAGGGCGGAGGAGGCGTTAAAATGATAAGATTGTGGAAAAAGTTACTGAGAATATGAAAATGCAGAAATATCAAGGGTGGTTACTGAATGAACGATCGTAGCATATTTCTTTTCCACATACAGAAAAATGAGCAGGCTTGGAAATAAGTTGGAGTATATTAAGAGAAGTCTGTGTAAGTTAAGAGCACCTGTGTTTGTAATATCACCATAGTTAAGATCAAGATACGTGGAAATAATGCCAAAATAATATTATTTAAATTGAGTGAGGTAAAACACTGTATGCTAGTGATCTTGAATGTGTTATGTTAGCACCAGTCAAAGAAGGAAGTGAAAAGAAAGATAACAAAAACAGACCACTTAGTTTGAACTGTGGTAGAAATGTCAATGGAAAGCTTTTTATCCAACTACATCACTGTGTGAAAAAACGAAAATGGTTTGGAAATTATAAAGAAGGTTTAGAAGACATTACTCATGTAAAGGTCAGTTGGTGAGATGTATGCAAGTAATTTTAGATTAAACTGAAGAGATGTCAATTTACCAGTGTAGCACTGGATCTGTCACAGGCTTTTGACAGAGTGAATGACAGAATGATGGTGAATAGGGCTGGTACTATACAAGTATATCAAAATGTCATGACTGGTGCAGGAAGCAAAGAACCATGGTACGAAATATGGAGCCAGAAGAGAAGTAAATGAAAGTGGAAGGCTTCAGGGTAACATACTGACACCCACTGTTATTATATTCACTTCTTCTGGTTTACTGTTAGAAATTGGTTGGTTGTAAATGATTTAACACCATGTAAAAGGATTAGAATAAGAGACTCATGAATGTCCAGGAGTGATCTGGAAAGGATGCTTAGCTCATTAGGTAACATGTAATGAAAATATATGTCAAAAACAGGCAGCTTATTAGATATACATACAGGAAAAAGTGTTGTGTATGTCCACATAAATGAAAATAAAAATACTTTGAGGCAATGTGAAGAATAGGAAAAATATACCCATCAATCACCTAAAATGGAGGAAAGAGTACTGTGATGGCATAAAATAGGAGCTTAAATCAATTACATAAATCATAATAAAAAATTTGAGGACAGGTTTGACCTCTTGTTTCATGCCAATCTAACAGGATTACAGGGTGACTCAGAACACAGTGCAGTCATTTTGTGTCATTTTTTTTCCTCCCTTCTGTCACTGTAGATCTCAAAATTTGGTAACTTACCCTCTACTGGGAGTTTTTATTTGCTTACACGATAGAGGCTGAAGCCATAAAAAGAAATCACCTTGACATATATTTTGTTCTTAAACTAAGGTGAACAGAGTGATGGTTTCTTTCCTTTTTTTATCCTAGCAATACAAATAAATAACCTAAGCTCAGCATCACTAGTATAAAAGCCAAAATCAGAGGTAGAATGACTAATTGTCAATGAGATCATTACAACTGAAAAATTATGGACAAGGAATGCGAAAGAAAATGACCAACGCATATATGAAAGAATAATCCTGCCATTTGCCCAGAATGATTTCAGCAAATCATGAAAAACAAATAACTGTAAGGACAATCGTAAACAAACCAAGGTGACAAAATAAACTAATGAAATATCTGCGTGTAAATACGCCATCTGGAAATAAAGTAAAATATTTTCATGGTCAAAATTAGACAAAGGAAATTAAAATTATAGAAACAAATATTCAAAAGTATGTTGCTACAATAGAGTTAAGGAAATTTCAATAAATAAAGAAATGGAAATGCCTAGAAACATTCTTTTTGAAGTGACTTTAACACAGGAGAAAATTCTGCACTGAAAATGCTGAATGTGCTTTTGAACTTATTGCCACATGACGCTCAAGGAATTGGTAAAGGACATCTAACTCTTTCATCTTGTATGGACTTTTCAAAATTTATTATGGTACGAGATGAAGCTGGCTTAAAATATAAGAGAGAAAGATACATAGGTTTAGTAGTACCCATACAAATCCAAAACAATTTTAGACCTCCTTAGTAGCCACGATGGAAACTTACTAGACTCAATGATACATGGATAATCTGTGAATAAAACAAATTACATAAAAAAATATATTTTGCATAGTTGAC
This sequence comes from Vandiemenella viatica, assembly GCA_031002005.1. Taxonomy (NCBI): domain Eukaryota; kingdom Metazoa; phylum Arthropoda; class Insecta; order Orthoptera; family Morabidae; genus Vandiemenella; species Vandiemenella viatica. Next base: position 235,451,042 of record JARYHS010009186.1, read on the forward strand.
ATTCCTGAACGAAAGATGTCTAACACTGACCTAAATTTTAATATGGAACACAAACCACAGAGCATTCTAGCTTACTCATGTGAATGAAGGAAAATCAATAAAAATTCAAGACTCAATTGGGATTAGAACCCAGGGCACCGAATATCCACTAAAAAAAAGTTATTAAAATGTGTTTAACAACTGTCACAGCAACAACTAACAAAGTTAAAATGTTGATCACAATAGGATTTGAATCTGCAATCTCCAGATCTGAAGTCAGGCACCTTATCAATTTCCTTTTCCTTTATTCATCTGTAACAATAGATATTACTGCTTCTGTCTCTACAAAACAAGTCTCTTCCAAAAAGGTAGAGCACCAAAAAAAGGAAGAGCACCACAAAAAGGAAGAGCATCACGAAAAGGCACAGCCCACAAAGCCAGTGATAGCATAAGTATCAAACCAGGATTACCAGTTGTCAAGTCATAAACTTTATAGTTTTGCATAACCAGGTTCTCTATTAACACTTTCACTGTTAATGACATCTACAGACATTATGCTGATACTCTTCCTCAGAACACAACGTCTTTAGACGGCCCCTGCAAGCTGGCATTAAATTGTTCAGTAATAGTAAGTCAATATAATTTCAACAAGGAAAGGGCTATACAAGCTATTCCACTAGTTTTCAGGCAGAGCTCAAAACTGCCTGAAAATAATTTGCAAATTCTTTTCCATTTTTTAATTTTTTTTATGGCTTTATGCCTCAGTGTCTTTAGAGGTGTTAAAGGGCTGGGGGGCAACAAACAGGAAGGAATTCAGTCATGGTCTTTTGAAGAAACCATGTCTGCAATCACCTGGAAGGATGTCATGAAACAATAGAAAACCAAAATCTGAGTGGACAGATAAAGATTCGAACCTGAGAGTCCAGCATTACTGCTCACCCACCACAATTGGTCTGATTTTTTTTTCTCTTTTTATCGTGATGTCAAATAGTTTATTTTTAAAATTTCCTAAGTTTATTTAACTTTTCTTGGTTATTAACAGGATACCATGTGAGACAGAAGTGACACAATTGCATTACTGAAAAATGGTTCTAATCAGGATTTAAAACAGATGACAGGAATAGCAGTGTGTGAAATTCTCACTCAATTCATTTTCTTTAAGCAGCAGAGCTACTAAACCTCTCTTGCTCTTCCACATACATACTGTTTAGATAGACTACACATTTTTTACACAATGTTGATGGTAGTTCATTATTGCACGTTACTGATTGTTAGTGGCCACCATTTCATTTATTACTCAGTAGAATATTGATTTCGTAGACTCATTTAGTACATTCAGAGCGAAATTATTCGATTTGTTTTTCAAGTTAACAATTTCATATTTGCTTTTATTTGGTTACATTTTTTATTTCTTGTTAGCAACATGTAGATGCATCTGGCAGAAGATGAGTTGCCACACCATTTAGAATGCTGACACATAAGATATAAGGATAAATTAGAATGTGCCTTGCTCCTCTCTGGGTGGAATAATTCTTAAGAGGTAGGGAAGAAATGGACAAAACAGGAAATTTGGTTTCAAAAAAGGTGAAGGTGGAAACAGCAGTGAAACCTGGTAGCATATTGCAATCACTGATTCTGTTGTTGGTTTACAGACTGAAATAGTTTTGTGCAGATAAAATAATTTCTTATAGTATGACTAAAAGAAGAGAGGATGCAGTTGGGCAGGTCAATACTGAACAATACTGAAATGTGAGAAAAAAATTAAAAAAGATTCAGACAGACAGAGGAATAAAGGTTTTTTTATGACTATAAAGTTGTTGAAAGCATAAGATGTAAAGATCTTGACATATCATTTTATGATAAACTCATTTGGAAAGGACACACTGCAGAGGTGATAAGGAAAGGTTAAGACCAAAGTATCTATTATGGTAATGGTTTTGAGAGGAAGAACTGTGAAGTACAGGACCAAGTACAAAACCTTGCTCAGAAGAGATAGTATTGGATCCATATTATTGGCATCAAATATAGTAGTTGGGCAGGTTTTAAAGGAGAAAAGTTATAATTCTCTTGGAGGGTATGCCTTCATGAACACTAGAGAAGAATTAGGGGTACTATGTAGGAGAGCAGAAATGATCAAGACCACAAAATAGCTCGATTTTCAGGTATATGAAAAAGGGCAAGCATTCATTTATAGGTAATAGAGTTACACTGGAATAAATTACTGAGGGAGAAGCTGAGCAATTTACCTTAAACAGTAAAAGAGATTACAGAAAAAGTTCACAACATGCGAAGTAGGTTTGTATTGGGACTACTCTTACCCACAGAAATTAACAAATAATATTAATAAATGGCAATATTCACATGCTGTTATCTCACAAGAGCTATTGATGGACCTCATTTTTCAGTAGTATAACACAATTAAAGAATTTAATACTGAATTTTGCAGTCATATAAAGAAATTACTTCATGTAATAATTTTTGTATCAACCAGATCTTATTAAATGAGTGAAAGAGAGTGATCATTTACATGGAAAGTACAGTATTATTAAAGTTACTCCAACTAAATCCAGAATATAAGACAATGAACTAATTGTAATTTCAGCTCTTATTAATATTTAATTAAATTGCAATGGAGTGCACACTCCAGTGGCAATTTCCCTACACGCCCATCTTCTCCATTTCCTGCATCCACCTACATTTGCCCTCTACAAATTTTAACTTTAAATTCTTTCAACGTTTTTGGAAAATTATTCATCTTTTCTTATGGTAACTTATTCCAATCCCAGACACCCTTACCTAAAAAAGAGAATCTTCCTATACCCTTGTGCCTGAAATAAGCGTGCCAGCTTGTGGTCATGGTTTTCTTTCCACTTCAATGCATTACTTTTAATTCTTGCACCAATATCTTTCCATGCCTCATCACTAATATTCGCCTTGTATACTCCCATCACCCTCTTCACTCTCCTCTTGTCTTCCAATGAATCCCATTCCAACTCTTATCATATTTGTTACTGATTGCGTTCTGAGGTAATTTGCAGAAACAATTCTAACAGCCTTTTTTTTTTGCACCCTCTCCAACTCCTGTATTTGATACTAAAAAATGTGGGTCCCATTCTACAGAATCATATTCAAGCAATGGTCTGACCAAAGTTTTGTTACCCAACTCCTTTACTTCTCTATTACATCCCTCATCACTCTCTCCAACAAGTGCAGAATTTTGAAACCTTTTCCTACTACCTGTCCTGCCCAATTAAGCTGGTTATAAAATGTGATGCCAACATATTTACATTTCAAGTCTTCAACAAGCAATTCTTTCGTCACCTTATAATCATAATCAACCTTAAGTTTTTTATTTGTGTATCTAATAAGCTGACTCTTCTTTGCATTTATCTTCATCTCATGTTTACCAAACCAACTAAATATACTGTCCAGATCACCCTGCAGCTGTTTACAGTTCTCTACCATTTTGATCATTTTATATAGTATTATGTCATCTGCAAACAATCTAATTTCTGATAGTAAACAATCAACAAAATTATGCATTGGAATTATGAATAGCAATGGTCCCAATATGCTACCTTGTGGCACACCCATTTTTACTTCTACATCTTTCGATGCTGCATTTCCTACCCAAACTTTGTTTTCTACCTTTTAAAAATTCTTCTACCCAGCAAATCACTTTATCATCCACTCCAATTATTTTTACCTTATTTACTACCATTTCATGGCTCTGTCAAAAACATTCTTATTAAAAATTTCATAAATTATCAGTCACACCGAAATCATTCTGACACAGAAAAGATTAACATGGTTATCAGAAATTCAGTAACAGTATTTTCTGTGCAATTTACTTCTATCATAAAAGATGTTTGTGAAGATAACTGGTCACTTAGATTAACAAGTTTGGAGTCTCCTAGTGATCTCGAATCTGGCACAACTTCTACCTCTGTGAAAAGTCTTGAAATCACAGCATGGCTTAAGTGTCCAAGGCAGCTTGTACATAGCTGTTAATGGTATCATCTTCACTTGGTTTTGGGTCTACAGAAATTGTGTTTCCAGCACAATTACTTTCTGCCTTGTGGAAATTTTTGTATGCGGCTTATTCCATGAAAGCTAATATTTCATTAAATCTGGTCTGTTTTGTTAATTTATTAGAACCAAAACATTTTCATCCTCCAAATTGTTCATGCTGTTTGTAGAATGTTAGGATTTTTTTTTTTTTTTTTTTTTTTTTTTTAGAATTTAGTGTATCATTTTCATTGAAAATGATAATACCAATATGTTTGATGCCATGAGCTTTCGGAGTTTTTAAATATTCTATATAGTTTTGTTTCAATATTTCTTGACCCTTCCCTCTTTATTTTTTATTTATTTATTGTCAAGTTGTTTCAAGCATTACGGAGTGGGAAAATTTTCTTTTGGGGTAAGGGTGTCAACAGTGGCAGATCCAGGATGGGGGGCTAGGAGGCTGAAGGCTCCCCCCCCCAAAAAAAACCCACCAAGGTCACCTCCGACAACATGGGATATTGGTGACCTTTTTTATTTTGCTCTACTGTTGTTATAAGGGCAGCAGTCAAGCCTACCCCCCCCCCCCCCCCAAACAAAAATCCTGGATCAGCCACTGGGTGTCAGGGATTGGAACAAACTATAAAGTGAAGTGATGAATAATTTTCTTGACCTCTCCCTTCTTTATTATTATTATTTCTTTATTGTTTTTTTTCCGAGTTGTTTCATGCATTAGGGAATGGGAAAATTTTCTTTTGTGAGTAAGGGTGTCTGGGATTTTTTTTTTTTTTTTTTACTTCACTTTTTTATTAACCCATGTACATTAAAACTGTACAATAACACGCATCTGGAATGCAGTGACGAATCAGTCGAACAGACCAAAGCCCATATCATCATCAGATTCCTCAGATTCCTCTTTCTTCTTAGCTTCTTCCTTCTTTTCTGCAGGAGCAGCTTCTGCTGCAGCTGCAGCAACAGGTGCACCTCCAACAGCGGGGCCTCCACCACCAACCCCAGCACCCACGTTGGTAATTAAATCTTTCACACTTATGCCTTCAAGAGCCTTGGCGAACAATCCTGGCCAGTATGGTTCAACATCTACGGACGCAGCTTCAGAATAGTTTGTATTTTTTTCACCAGTAACTGCAACGTCATCATCAGCGAGAATCAAAGCAGAATACACACAAGCTAATTCAGCTTTCGACGTCATCTTACAAAAGTTAATCTAATTAACACAGGATGCGAAATTACTTCAGTGCAAGTCGCCGATTAGGCCTTAGCTCGACACGAGGACAAGCACTACAATCTTACGAGAAGGAGGGAACGGACAGATTGGAACAAACTATCCACTGAAGTGATGAATTTACCAAAAATGCTGAACGAATTTAAAATTAAAATTCGTATATCACAAAAGTAGATGGGGAAAGAATTATAATAGATAATTAAAAAATAAAATAAAAAGTGTTAATTAGATGACTATGGGAATTGTCACCAGAGTGTGTGCTCCATCGCAATTAAATTAATCAAATTATTTTTTCCATGAAGTGACGTCACAGGTAAGCTTGGGAGAAAGTTGTTTTGGTGATGTCGTTAGTGTGGGGGAAAATTGATTGAGGATTATCATGAACTCCAACAATCTCCAAATTTGAATAGCTTCCTACTTTCATAAACAATTAAGATAACTTGGCTCTTGCAGTGAGTACATACAGAAAATAATGAGGCAGAGTTGGTGTCAAGTTTCCTATGCTGTTACATTCCCATTACTCTTGAAATTTTGGATCTATCCTAATAAGGAATCATATTTTCCTTTTTTTTATAATTTAAATAAAAAATAAGTGAATTTTAGTAATACAAAATGTCATGCAAAGTAAAAAATAAATAAATGCTTTTTAAATCACAATGACTAAGGAACTTTTATAGCCAAATACACAGCACTACGTACAGGACCATGTGCAAAACCATTCGCATTGGAAATCACACATAAAGCACGTTCAAACATAATGTACTTTTTTAAAATAAATAAAATACTAATACAGTAATAAGCAAATGGAAACCTACAACAGAAACCCACAGCATATGAAAAAACTACTGTTAAAGGATTAGTTCTATTCAAATGAAAACAAGATCTAGATTAACAGGAAACAAGAATATGCATTTTCAATAAAGTTTAATCACAATCCCACTTAATGAGTATTTTCTTTGTAACTACAAGCAGAGCATTCCAAATTCAGCAATATATAATAACAGAAAATAAAAAAATCTTCTTCAGCTTCTCATACTGATAACAGCTTCAAACACAAAGTAGTATTTGCAAATGTGATGGCTTTGTCATTGGCTGATTGAAGGTCTGACTCGGATATGTTGATACCAATTTGTTGACATGACAACAAATGTAGGATTGCTTGGCTGCACGACATGTGGTATCTGGTTGCTCTCCCAGGTATCCCCATGAAGCGAAACTGTCTGTTCAGCATCCAATGCCAAGTCTGTTCAATGACTTCAATATAACTCCAAAAAAATTGGTAAGAAAACATAATAGGCAAACATATTAAAAAACTCATTTGATGAGACCATTAGGGACAGTCGTGCAGCTATGGAAGGGGTAATTTTGGAGTAGGAGCTTCTTCACATTAGTACACTAGTAAATATTATGAGGAAACTAGTTAAAAGGGCTATTATTACCACAAAAGCATTAAAGACAGATATATAACCACTTACAATAACCCAGAAATATTATTTAATTTTTTTTACACATTATCAATGTTGAGGTCATTAGAGGTGGGAAAGGACTGGGAACAAGGAATGGGAAGGAATTTGGTCATGACCTTTTGAAGGCCATTCACATGGAGTGTTTTTGGAAAATCTAAATCTTGATGGTGTGACTTGGATTCAAAGCTGATTCCTCCCAAATGGGAGGCCAGAGTGTCAACATTCACCCACCACCTTCAGCTTATTTAGATCGAGTTGAAAACATGCTGTATGCCAAAGGACTGGAAAAATGATGCAGTAGAACCAAATCATGAAGAACAACAAATTGGGTTTAGAATTACGGGGCAATTTGAGTTCAGTAGTAGGTAACTAGATTGCAGTGTGATACCCAAATAAATTGAGGATATCTGTGGTGTAAAAAAAGACGAAATGAGCAACATGAATTTAGGAGGTTTTTAATGTGAACCTCATTTAATAGACAATGTGCAAGACATTTCAGATGAAATGTGCAATGGGACTAAAGCTGACAATAGGGCAATATAAATGTGGTAATGGAGATGAAAACCATTGCAGTAAATCGAAAAGTGACTTGCTGTCTGGAGATTTGCTATGGAGGTACAAAGCAGACTTGGGGCAAGGAAAGTAGTAATAAATGAGTAGGAAGTGCCAGAATGCAGTGTATTGGGACTACTGCTATTCATTATCCTCATTAACAACTGTGTTGTTGGCTTTAAGTGAGAAATTAGGTGCATAAACAAAGGCTTTCCTGGGACGTCTCTGAAATATAATCTGCAAATTCTTTTGCAGCATGTACCTACATAGGAGTTGACGATGACGACTTTCAACAAAATCACCCAGCATCAAACCCGCGAAGATTATATTTGAGAAATTAGATTTATTGCTGATGACAATGCCATACAATAAAATTAAAATGAGTGTGGTATGTCAGCCTGGAAAGGAGATATACTTGGACAAAATATAACGATTGTGTGTGGCAACAGGATTTCTATTGGCTGTGCTTTCCACCCGTCATAGCCTCCTTAACCTAACCCGGCAATCCTACAGGGTACAATGGACATACAGTTTAACATGGAATCCTAACCATAGATAGTCATGGAATAATAATAAACGTAAAAAAAAAAGGGTCAGCTTATTAGGCACACAAATAATAACTTAATAGTTTTTAGGATGAGACTGAGCAGGAATAACTTGCTAAAGGCAGAAAGTGGGATATCATTAATGTGAAGTGTAGGGAATGGTAGAGATTGTCATGACCATTAAGTAGTAATCAATTTCAGGCATCAGGGTGTGGGAAAAATTTTCTTCTGTCGCTAAATTAAAATATATGTATATATTAGAGTCGCAGACTGGAATAAATTATTGCTATGCTGAACAAGTTACCTCACGCGTTGTAATTCAACAGTAAGTATTTGGAGAAATCGCCAGCGTTAGATGATATTGCAATCATTTAAACAATAATAAAACCGAAAACTGTTAGACAGCAATATTGTTTTGAGGTAAGAAATTTTTGTTTTTGTTTTTTTTTTTTTTTTTTTTTTTTAAAAAAAGCGTGTAATGCAGTCGCATAAAATGCGTGCAAGATTTTTCACAATCTTCAACTGTACCAAAGTCAAATAGTTCGTTACAACGAAACAGGAAATATGAAAATACCGAAAGATATCAGTGTAAAAATCAATATCGGAAACGTTCCCAACTGTGAACTATGGGTGAGGCGGTATTATCTTCACGATTAGCAAACAAACGCTTATCAAAAAATGAAACATGCTTAATGCTGAAAGAAATTTTACAGGGCATCTGTTTCAAGAAACTACTTATTTGATATCACTTAATAAGCCTAAGGGGGATGATACACTTGTATATGAGGGTGACTGAAGATATCTTGAAATATGGCCACCATAAATTCTAATAAACTGAAACGAAGTATAAAATGATATCCTAAACTCTCGTATACTATTTCCGAAGACATCATCATAGCAATGGGCTGTCATGTGGGCGCAACAAATGCTTAAACTAATGTCGCTCAACAAGAAATGCGCGGCACTGCACTGAGCAGGCCCAGTTAAAATCCAGATACTACGGCTGCGTACGCACCTGCGTGAAGGGAGGGTCATTTCAACATGAAAACATGTCTCTGATAAAACTTCCAAGAAACTCGACGAGTCATGAGCCACTCTAGTGAATTAATTCGTCTCAAATTCGTTCATTAACAGCACCAGGTTAGTAAAACACGTATAGCTGTAAAAATGCTCCAAGCTTCTATGAATATCGATCGAAACCTTACTTTCCGAGGAAATGCTCAACAAAATATTCACGGGCGCCATTTTACCTGAGCCTGCGCACAAGCCACCTCAGCAGACGATACAATTTTCGCCAATAGAGGCGTAACTACGGCAAGCATACTTCAGGAACAGTGCAGAGCTGTAAAGAGTCACATGTAGTAATCACATACGATTACTTACCTAAATGAAATAATATAGAACAATATTCATTGACGAACCGAATACTACGTAGTAGGTATTTATGCAACTGTGTGTGTTACTATTTATGTGTGTGAGAGAACGGTGCGCCTGACATCTAGCAGCCAAAGTGAAAAAGTTTTAGTTGCCATCTTTAAAGTCACATGTTTACTAAAATTATTTTACTGGCGACGTACTTATGTTTATATGAATATGGTGATCCGTGATTACTGTGTGTTAAATTTGTTAGATCAAAGTGAAATATGTGAACAAGAAAATTGTATTTTCTATGTCCATAATCAATTCATTCGTTAAAAAATTGCTGCAATTTAAATAGAAAAGCAGTGGTAACGTTAATAATTTACCGGCAATTTAGCTTATAGTTCATTGACAGTAAAACATCAGATTCTGTTTCATAGCGCCCACTATATTTCGGACGTCTTGATATTATATCGCTCTCCCTTTTTTCTTTTTGTGGACATTTATGATCACCGTCCTCTCACGACATTGCAGTTACCGGTACGTCATTTTCAAAATACAGACTGCTCATTTATTAGCATAACGAACAACTATGGCTCACGTATACTACTATGACATTCCAGTTACAACTTTCATCTTATGAAAGTAATATTGCATCGTATATTATCACCAGAACTACTTTCATCTGCATGGTGATATCTACAAAGCTGCTGTACTAACTACATGGCAGAGGCAGTTCAATCATTACCATGGCGCCACAATCTGATGAATTCTTGAAGAAGTCGTTGAAACAATTCGAAAATAAAGAATACATTTTGGTTGAAGTTTACGTTGCGATACACGACGTTGCTAACTTAAGATAAAATGATTGTATCAATGCGCGTGTGATTGAGGCTTTGAATGTGTACCACCTATAGTACCGGAGATTGTGGTTAAGTTGAAATTCAACCTGGACCAGAAAGAAAATTGTACCTTCTTCTCACAGCAAAAGGTACGAGGAATTTAGTTATCAGTTATTTAAACAATTTTCATAAGCACTATATCACGTTGTGATGTCATGTATCGCGACGTAAACTACTCCCTACATTTTTTGATATCTCGCTTGGTTTTCGAGATATAGCATGTTAAAAATCAATCAGCTGTGTAGTTCCTTGTGCTTTTGATGATTTTTCTTCTTGGCAGGCCGTATTTCAACCTAGCAACAACCACTTATTAGACAATAAAACGCGTATAATGCATATCCACCGGGTAGATAAGGTGGTTTTGGTGAATTTTTTTTCGGGTCCAGGCCGGATCTAGCCCTAACCTCCTCAGTTTTGAGATACAATATCTCTAGAACTAAGAGAGACATAAAAAAAAAACTTATTCCTTATTTTCGATTTATATACGAATTCATCATCAAATTTGGCTATAGTGAAATTATTCTTCTGGTCCAGGCCGTATTTCAACCCAACTTTGTCAATTTTGAGATACAATATCTCGAGAACTAAGCAAGATATGAAAAAAATATATATATATATTCTTTACTTTCAATTTGATTCGTCGAATTGCATAAGAATTGCGGTGCCACGGTTATCATAGAATCCCCATGGCAGACAACATAGAAGAAAAGATATCCTATACTTACTCATTGCTTTCTACCATAGAGGTCAAGCAATTGGTGTATAATTATCAATCCAATTTATCTCCATACCCTTAGGTTCAGTTACTGGTACATTCCCCACCGATCATTATGGATGAATGGTAACACTCTGTACTCGTATTCGGGAGGACACCGGTTCTAATCCCCGTTTGGGCAACCTGATTTGGTTTTTCCATTGTTTCCTGCCCATTCTTTTCCCACTATCCTATACCAGGATTAATTGTGGAAGTACCTTATAACCTTAATTAAGAAGATGAAACATGTTTTAACTCTTAGATCTCAATAAAACTGCAACTATTGCCTGTTGCGTAAAATAATGCAACTATTAAAAACTTATATCTATGACTTTTACAAAATTTATCTTCTAGTCTAGGTCACACTTTAACCAACTCACAACTACAGAAAAAAAGTTTACATTGATATTATAATAATTGATCAAATTGCGCTCTGGTGACAATCTCCCTACATGCCAATCCTTCTCCATTCCTCCTCCAGCCCACTTTTACTCTCAACCATTTTTTACTTTAAATTGTATCAGTGCTTTCAGCAAATTATTCATCACTTCTCTTGGCAATTTATTCCACTCCCTTACACCCTTTCCTATAAAAGTAAATTTTCCCACACCCTTATGCCTGAAATCAAGTTCCAGCTTGTGGTCATGGTCATCTTTACCCCTCCAAGCACCTCTCTTAATTTTCCCATTAATATCTTTCCACACTTCATCACCAATATAGGAAATGTACATTCCATAACTCTCTTCACCCTCCTTCTATCCTCCAGTGAATTCCGGCAGCTCTTATCTGCACTCCCTCCAACCCCTGTATTTGATACCTACCCAAAATGTGGGTCCCATATTACACCACCATATTCCAGCAGTGGTCTGACCAGAGTTTTATACTCCAATTCCCTTACTTCTCTAGTGCATCCCCTCATTCCAACAGGTGAAGGATTTTGAACCCTTTCCCTTCTCCCTGTAAAAAGTGTTCTGTCCAGTTAAGTCTGCTATCAAATGTTATGCCGAGGTATTTACATTTCGAGTCTTCAATAAGTAGCTCCTTCCCCACTTTATAATAATTAGCCTTTTATCTGTCTTCATCCTATGTTGAATCACCCAGCTATTTATCCTATCTAGGTCACCCTGCAGCTTGTTTTGATCCTTTTATATAATGTGTCATTTGCAAACAATCTAACCTCTGACAGTAAACAATTAACACAATTATTCATTAGAATAATGAATAGCAATGGTCCCAATACACTACCCTGACCTTTTGCTTTCTGCCTTTCAGGAATTCTTCTGCCCAGCAAATCATCTTTTTATCAACTCCAATAGTTTTTACCTTATGTAACACCATTTTATGGCTCACCGCCCCTGTCCATTTCATCAGAAATATCTTGCATGTAGCCTACTAACTGAAATTTGCATGAATATCCTTGTCTAAAGCAATTTTGCTGACTTAAAAATCAATTACTTTCCTCAAAGACATGTCTAATATGGTTATATATTAATCTCTCCATTAATTTACTTATAACTGATGCCAAGCTGATTGGCCTATAGTTTTAAACCTTATTTGTCATCCCTCCTTCATAAACCTTCGCACCTTTCCAGTCATCTGGTAAACAAGCTAACAACTCAGAAAGTATTTGCTTTCCCCTCCTATTTATGTGTAGGCCATGCCTAGTGAAACCCCACCTACTAATAGTCTCCACAGGCACAACCCCCATGACAGAACTAATGCTGTTCCCAAGCAGCACCTCTGTTTCCACATTTATCTGCCTCACAGCGTAGTTCAGTTGCAGCTAGTCATGGTAACTTAGAGTTGCACGAGCTCGACCCTATTGTGTTGTGCCTCTAACATTTTCTTCGGGTCCCTCTCGATACTATAATTAGCATTTCTGTCAATACTGTTACCCACACCACCCACTATCACTACCCTATCCTTCTTGGTGGAGTGGAACTATATTCTCTATTACCTGGCCTAAAGTTGCACTAGGTTTGAATAAACTTGTGACCTGGTAGACTGTGCCCAGCTGATCATGCAAGTGAGGGCCTACACCTCTCCCGTGACTACTACCTAGCATCAGAACCCTTTTCTTCCTGTTCTTTCATTGCATGCCCCTATTCCTTAAGGCCTGTTGTACCTTACCTACTCCTACATCTATACGAGGCTGATCCTCTCCTGACTCTGGTAACAGGTCAAACTTATTTTTACCAATTTCTGGAGTGTCTGACTTCTTCATCCTGTTTACTGTTTTCCCCTACCACCTGTTGTGAGCTCCCAACCATCCTTATCACCCTCTTCTCCATATCCACCATCTCTACTTTCTGCCACTATAGGCTGAGCCTGCGCAAGTGAGGCATCCACTGGCTTAGCCACCATAGGCCAAGCCTCCATCAGGTGAAGCCTCCACAGGCCCAGCTTCAAGGGTCCTGACTCTTTCCACAAAACTCTCTGATCCTTTTGTGTTTTTTGATCATCCTTACGCCCATCTCCCTGATCCTTTCATCCCTAAGGCAAAGTGGACAAAACCATCGGAGAACCTAATTTATTTCCCACATTCCTTCTCCACTGCATGCACAATGAAACTCCTTCTTACACCCACTGCACCCCACATCATTCTTCAAGTTCCTGTGACAGGCACCACACTTTCGAGACATAATTTCCCCCAAATCATGTGTCGGGTAGGGATGTGACCACATCTTTCCCCCTGCCATATGTCTCGCTCCACATGACTAAGACTAAAGTCGAAATATTGTGCAATTCGTTTTTGTGTTTTTACGTGTCTCGCCCTCTGTAGTAAGTGACAGGTAACTGTTTATTTTCCCTATCCTATCTTATTTTCAGTGCCTCGCGGCAGTTTCTTTGTTTCCTTTATCCAAGACCAATTAAGATATGATAGCTGTCTCAATCTCTAGAAACTACTGTACTGAGTCATTACAAGACCTTCTACACCAGGGGTGGCCAACCCAAATGATCTTGCATGCCACTTTAGAGATGCATCATAACTCCGCAGGCCACATATAAAATTATATATTGTATATTACATTAGACCTTCCAAGCTGCACATGCATTATGAGTTTGCAGAATATAACAATTATTCTGTGAACTGATAACTGTAAACTCATAAATAAAACAGGCAGTATCTGTCATATATTCGAAAGAATATTATTTTAAAATCAAAGTAATTTTTTTTCATAATTTTGACATTTAATTTTGGAATATATGGATGTAAAACTAATGTATTTTTTTAAATACATTGGTTTTCACTACTTTGGCAATTATAAAATATATATATTTTGTAAAAGTGTGATGAATCATGCGGGCCGGAAAAATGTTCAAGATGGGACACATGCAGGCCACGGTTTGGCCACCCCTGCTCTACACACTTGTTCTGCTACAGAACTCCAAATCCACAAAATACCCACGTGCACACTACTGTACTGTTAAACTATAAAATCCTGTTTTTGTTAAGCAAGTAAGTTATCACAATGTCCACTTCCCCTCAGTTTTCAGAAAATTTGTTAAACCTGCTAGTCACACCTGTTTGTCAACTTGTCCAAATGTCTATCCTATGTAGTTTAAACCAATACTTTTAACACTCAATATTATTTCAGGATTTACATGTGCCTCTCATCCACCACTGAAGCAGTTTCCTCATTAATTTTCTCCAGTTGTAAATTTAACCTACAGCACTTTATTGTATTTATTTCCCTTGATACTAATATTTTGCAGTATTTGTACTCTTAACTGCTACAACCTAAACAGACAAGACTAGAATTTCAAAGTTTAATTTAACAGTAATTTAATATAACGTGCCGAGCAAACTCTCGATATTCCACGTAGGATAATTTGCACAGAATACATTTTTCACCAGTTACCAGACAAACAAAGCCATTTCAAACACTAAACCCATTATTAATAAGTAGGTTTCGGATCTTTATGACAATAGAGGAATAAGCATGAAAATATGACCTAAAAATGACAAAATTTGACCAAACATTTAAATTTACTGTACATGCTCAATCAAACATTATTTATTTATCTAGTAGTGATGCTTTCGTGTAGATAACATAACTTTCTTCCATGCACTCACTGCATCATTTGGAAATTAAATTTTAAAATAGTTTTGTTGAAGTTACTGTAATTTCACATATACTCTTTCATGTGTACTAAAATACTCCTCTCCAAATTCCTTTAGGTAACTTCATAACCTCACACTTAAAGGAAAAAAATATCCAGCCTGGTCATACTCACTGTTGCACTGCAGACTTAACATTGACTGAGGAATTATTTTCATGCTGCTACTGCATTGTCAAGGTTAAAAAGTGGGCAGAACATTAACGTTTAAAGAGTGAAATGATATATAACTTTAATTCTTGACTGGTGAATTCTGAACAGTTCAGTGACAATTGTCATTTTTTAAATATTTAATTAAATTGCAACGGAGTGCACACTCCGGTGGCAATTTCCCTACACACCCATCTTCCCCCTTTCCTGCCCTCTACAAATTTTAGCTTTAAATTCTTTCAGCATTTTTGGTAAATTAATCACTTCTCTTGGTAACTTATTCCAATGCCTAACACCCTTACCCAAAAAAGTGAATCTTCCTACACTGTTGTCAGCTTGTGGTCATCTTTTCCCTTCCATGCATTACTTTAAATTCTTACACCAAAATATGTCCATGCCTCATCACCAATATATGACTTGACCCTCTTCGCCCTCCTCCTGTCTTCCAATGAATCCCATTCCAAATCTTATCATATTTGTTACTGATTGTGTTGTGAGGTAATTTCCAGAAACAAATCTAGCAGCCCTTTTTTTGCACCCGCTCCAACTCCTGTATGTGATAAGCAAAATGTGGGTTCCATACTACACAACCATATTCAAGCAATGGTCTGACCAAAGTTTTGTAACACAATTCCATTACTTCTCTCGTACATCCCCTCATCACTCTCTCCAACAAGTACAGAATTTTGTAACCTTTTCCTACTACCTTACCAATGTGTCCTGCCCAGTTAAGCTTGTTATCAAATGTAATGCCAACATATTTACAATTCAAATCTTCTACAAGCAATTCTTTCCCCACCTTATAATCGTAATCAACCTTTAGTCTTTTATTTGTGTGTCTAATAAGTTGACTCTTCTTTGCATTTATCTTCATACTATGTTTACCAACCCAACTTGATATCCTGTCCAGATCACCCTGCAGCTGTTTATAGTCCTCTATCGTTTTGATCCTCTTGTATAGCATTATATCATAAGCAAACAATCTAATTTCTGTTAGTAAACAGTCAACAAAATTATTCATAGGAATAATGAATAGCAATGGTCCCAATACACAACCCTGTGGCATAACCATTTCTACTTCCACTTCTTTTAATACTGCATTTCCTAACCAAACTGTTTTCTACCTTGTAAAAATTCTTCTACCCAGTAAATCACTTTATCATCCACTCCAATAGTTTTTACCTTGTTTACTACCAATTTATGGCTCACTCTGTCAAAAGCCTTTGAAAGATCTAGTGCTACACTATTAATTTGGCCTCCCTTGTCCATTTCATCTAAAATATCTTGCATATATCGCACCAACTGAGATTCACACGAATATCCTTGCCTAAAGCCACTTACGCTCCTCACATATATTTCTGATCTGGTTACATATCATTCTCTCCATTAATTTACCTATCATTGATGTCAAACAGATCGGCCTGTAATTTTCGACTCTATTTCTCACCCCTCCTTTATGTACCGGCACTACCATCGCACTTTTCCAGTCCTGTGGTAAGCAGCAAGTATCCAGACTCAATTTAAATATTATTTCAAGATAAGGTACAGTGTCACATCCTGCTATCTTTAAGACATCTGTAGTAATATTATCTACACCATCCCTTTTATGTTTTTTTCAGCTTTCTTATTTCCTTCATGATATCCTCAGGATGAATTTAAAATTTTTTGGTCTGTTCATTTCTAATTGTGTTGTTAAGTTCGTTATTTGATTTAGGCCCTCCCGTTTTTAATTCATTGTCCCTAATGCTCTCCCTAAATCAGTTACTTAAAATCTCTGCCTTTTTCAAATCCTTAGTAACTTCTCCATTCTTATCTATAAGCATCTCACCCACCCTCCCTTCCCCTCAATTTTCTAACATAGCCATACAAATTACTAGAAGCATCAGTCAATGGTCCCATGCACTGACAATACTCTCCATAAACTCATCTTTAGCCACCTTCTTAGCTATTATTAAGTCCTTGTTTAGTTGTTTTAAATATTCCCTACTACCCCGCTGTCTCTTAAATCTGTTATGTTCTCTTCTTTCTAACCTCTTTAACCTCCTCACCTCTCTATTATAGTACACAGGTTCTCCACTTTTCTTTATTTTCTGTTTTGGAATAAATTTTTCTTCCCACTTTCTTATTATCTCTTTGAACTCTTCCCACCTTTACTATACTTCTGCCTTCCTTCCATTTGCTGAAATGTTCTCTGAAATATCTCTTCAAATTTGAAATTTATGCCTTTTTATAATTGTACCTATTTCCCCCTTCAATTTTGGCTGCTGGTTTATTTCCTCCAATGTATAATACGATTACAGTTCTGCGAATAGTATCTTAATTTCTTCTCCTCTACAACTTCAAATGAATTCAGATTTTTCCTCAAAATATGATCATAAATATTATTGTAATATCACCAAAACTAGGTAAATAGCGTGAAAATGCATTTATATGCTATATGAAATACACTAAAATACAATCAGAAATGTTCTTTCAGTGTTTAATTCAGCATTACACGTCAAAAAAAAAAGGGGGGGGGCAGGAAAAAATATGACTTGTCCTAAAGATCCAAATCCCAGTAATAAGTTTTTTTATTCACGGATATAGTATTTATTCCCATAAACCATTGTTAGTAAAATGTAAACAATCACAAATGCTTCGGATTTATTTGAACCTACACCTTCCCGAACTATTTAAACTACGAAACTTATATTTCATGGCATTTTTTACACTTAATTACATGGAACAACCAGCAAACAAATATTTCTACACATTATTTAATGTTTAAAAGTAATTTTGAATGCTCTTGTTGCTTTCATAACGTTCCACTATGAAACACTTTGATCCCTGTATCAATCATAAAATCGTGGCGTTTTATCACAATCTAGAATCAAATTAGGAAAACATCCAAAATGTTTTTACCAGTCATGCTTTGTTGTTCTACTACTCCCACTAAGATTTTGCAAACCTCTTCTGCCTTGTATTATCAACAGTCTTCTCTATCCTAGGCAGTGCCTTTGCCTCTGCAGTGAAAACAACTCTAGAATGAATAGTTCTTTTGTTTTGAAATCATATGGTGGGTTGGGATGTGATCACATCTTTTCCCATGCTATATGTCTCGCCTCACACATGACGAAGGTTTCTTACCGAAATATTGTGCTTTGTGTGTGTGTGTGTGTTAATCTCTCCCTTCTACTTTCATCTGTCGTAAGTTATGGGTTATTTTTCCCTATCCTATCTTATTTGAGAATAAGTGTATATTATATCCACCAAAAGTCATTTAGAATGTGGGAAGGGGGAAAAAAGGGAACCAAACAACTATAACTTTCTTTAAGAAAATAGAAACATTACTGGGCTCATATATGTACAGTACCCACAGTGGATTATTGGAGATTGCGATTCCGCTTGATACTGGCAACCTCATACTGCAGGATTCAAACGCAAGACACCACTAGAAATACTTTCCGAAGTACATTTAACAGTTTCATGTTGGTCCAGGCTGTATTACAATGGAATTACTGTTTGAAAATAATACGTCTTGCATTTGACTAAAGCAGTATTATGACGTCATTAGTGAATGATGATGTAACAGAATCGTGATCTCCAATAGACCCTCCACAGTTTGCTTATTTGAGTTGCTGAAATGCAGATTGTACCAGAAACTGATGTTTACTGGCTTCAGATTTTTCATCAAATCTTATGATTCTTCCAACAATTGTACATAACAGTGAATTCATTATACCTGTCACTGATGCATAAGTGGCTTCCAGTAATTGGCTACTAGTTAACATTCAGGTAGTTATGGAGTGAAATTATGAGGTATATATTTTTTAAATGTAATACATATTTTTAAATAATATCGCCAAACGAATGTCTGTACAAATTTTCAAACCAAAAGGATAATTCCTTTTGAGTCATTCTTGTTGTGGAGTCTCTGTGCCTTCAACCATCCTACTCTCTCCTTTGAACTTCAGAAATGCAATGTACTCATCTTGCTCATTCAATCATTGATTTTGGTAAGCACTTTTGTGCATTAGGGAGCTTGCATAAACCACGTAGCTCCATTTTGGCCTCTTCTGGAAACCCCCCCTCCCCCCCCACGTAGCTATTTTCCCTTTTGATTCCAGAAGACATTTTGTATTGTTTTCTCTTGTCAGACTATCATAAATTACTTACGGAGATAATTAAATGACGGAAATAAATATTCATATGCTGTTGTGTGTTCTGTTCCTCATTTTAACTGTGAAAAATGTTATGAAAGGAAAGCTACGTGACCTGGCTCGGAATCTCCCCTCATAGCCCAGCGTAGCCTTCCAGCCAACCCCTTTCCTCCCCCCCCCCCCCTTTCTCCTGGACAGAGCCATGTAGTTTGTGCACGCTCCCTTATCTACAAAATTTTGAACTTATTACAATTAACATGTATTAAGCAGTAAATGATTTTGTCTTTGCACAAGGATTTTGTTCAAGAAATGTTTGAAGCAGACAAACAAATAAAAAAATCCTTGTTTACTCATCCGATTTTGACAGTGTAACAAGGACTTGTTGCTTGAAGGAAGTAATAGTGTTTGTAGATCTCGGTAAGGTTCAGCCATGTGTTCACCAGGTGGTTAATGTGTGCATTTCATATTATTTCTTCATGTTTCTCCAAATATCTCAGTAATGCTCTCATAGATTAGGTCAGCTATTTCCTCATGTGGCCAAGCTTGTATTGCTCACTCAAGGGCGAATACTCTTGATAGGGCCCAAAAGTCAAATACAGTTGATTCAGAAGAAAGGATAGACCATGAGTAAATCCACTTAATGCAAAAAATCTGATGTGCTGACATTCAATCACGTGTCTTTCAGAAAATTTTACAAAAATAAGAAAATGCATCAAAAACTTTACTACTGAACTTTCTAGATAAGATTACAGATGTGTAAGTTTGAGCTTTATGCCCACAGTTGGCTGAAGTTGAGAAGTTATAATGCTCATACGAAGGAAATAGAGAACAAAACACTAGTGCGTCCGCATTTGGAATACTGTTGTGGAATTTGGGATCCGTATCGCAAGGGATTGATTGACACATTAGAGAAAGTACAGAGGAGAGCTGCTCGATTCGTGACTGCTAGTTACAGTCCTTACGTAAGTGTCACAGAGCTGATACGTGGGTTGGGCTGGGATTGTTTGGCGGACAGACGACGTCGTTTTCATTTGAATTTGTTGGAGAATATCCAAAAATCTTTCATTTGCGAGTGTAACGAAATACTTCTTCCGCCAACTTATTTAGGTCGCAATGACAGGAGGGATAAGATTTGAGAAATAAGATTCCGTACTGATTCATTTATGTATTCCTTCTTTCCTCGTTCTGTTTGGGATTGGAATGCACAGAATTAGGATTGGTGCTTAGCACCCTCTGCCACCCATAGTATTTGTGATTTGCAAAGTAAAGATGCAGATGTAGAAGTTATTTGTAACACCATTAACTTGGTCATGTTGAAACGTAGCTGTAGTTCACGAGAAACGCGCAATATTTCAGTGGTTAGCCTTACACAAGTACAGGAATAACAATGCATATTTTGGATCTTGGCCCTCTGCCAACAGAAGAGCATTATGGAGGGTGGGTGCTGTAGGAGACTGTCTCACAGAATGACTGTTAGTCATAAACGTGGTGGGGGTAAATTCAAACAGAGGATCTTCTTCTTACTGTCGGTCTTGTCGGTATTGGACTTCATATTTTTTATATATATATAACCTGCTCATCAGGGACAAATGTCCCGCCTTTACCCATTCTCAACTTTAACCTTCAAACTTATTCATTTAATCTTTTCTATTTAAATAATAATAAACTGTCATATGATTCACTGACATTTATTCCAGTTGCATTTCATTAATAGGTATTCAAAAAATACAAGGTCCTTTGCTCTCCGTAACTATTATCAACTCAAATGCACACTAACTTTCGCTCTCTCTTGTTACTCTGGTCATAACTATGGCTAAAAATTTCTCCCAGAGTAACCTTCAGTCTTTTATAATTTCTCCAAGAAACTCGTTATGTCACAGGAGGAGGACGATAGTGACTTGGAGCTAGTTCCCAAGCAATGAAAAATGTTGAGAAAAGATCAGAATAACATAGTAAAATTTTCACCATAAATCTGAGTAAGCAAAAATAAATAAGTAAACAAAATAGAAACAGAATAAGTATTAAAAAAATCTATGCAGTTAAACATCATCTCTGGTATGTGGTGTTTCACTTTTAGACCATGGGGATGGGGGCAAGGAGAGAATAGAGGGAAGGAAGAATCCTGACTGGGTATTACCTCAAATTGAGACCAGGAGGTTGCCTTGTGTCCAGTTTGTATTGTTGGACAAGCTCCCACCTTCTGAGTTCAGAAGGTGCTGCTGTTTTGGAGGACTCTCATAGCATGGACTGTGAAACAAGAATTAAAATTATTGGTGTCATGGGAGATGGCATGAACAGCTACTGTATGTTTTTGATTTGGCCATTAATTCTTATGGCTAATGGACTGGTAGTCAAACCTATTTAGGAAGCTAGGCAGTGTTTGTAGGCTAGCTGGTATATTACATGGGATGTTTCACTGGTGGTGTGTCCCATGATAGGAAAGCTCTTGCGGTGATAGGGTTGGTCAAAGTGGTGGAGGCATGGTGTATGTTGCACATCTTACAGCAGGGTCTATAGCATGGGAAAGATCCTTGGGACTGTCTGATGGGACGAGGACGACTATGTTTGTGGACTAAGAGTTGGGTGAGGTTGGCAGGCCTGCTGAAATAAGTCTGGGAGGGCCAGGGAGGATTTTTGGAAGAATGGATCTCATTTCTGGGCAATTTAGCAGGAAATCTTATCTCTGTCGAAGGATTCTATTGATGGATTCAAGGCCAGGGAAGTATTGTGTAACCAGGACTGGACTGGTTTTTTGGGGAAGTCATTAGGCTGATGGGGTTGTAACGTGGCTCATGAAATTTGTGAACCAAAGGAGGGGGATAGTTGTGGGATACCAATTCTTATATCGAAAATGCCTAAAAACTGCGTAAATCAAAGGTGTTCTAAATTTTTGTGATCACATAGGGCTTTCAGAAAATCACAATGTGTAGAGCGTGTTTTGTGTTATGTGTGTTTTCTCTCTCTGTGTCTTCAAATCAGTGTTAAACAATTATTAAGTTGGTGGAATAGGACAGTTAACCGACTCTGGGAAACTTCCGGCGAAGGGACCGTGCTGATTTTCCGAATATCGGGTTTGAACTATTACCAACCTGTTCTTACGAGCCTGCTGATTCCAAAAAGGTCAAAATCTTTCAAATCGGTTGAGTGGTTCAAAAGTTATTAATTTTTCTAAAATCTGTACTTTTTCAGCTTTACACAAATTTGCTAATTTTTTGTTTACAGCATGTATGGCCCGGATATTACTTTTAAAGTCTTTCTTTAGTTTATTTAAGTGATTTCTAAATGTTTTTAGTTGCTGAAATATGTTTGCCGGTTCAAAAATATATTTAAAAGGTGGCTGTTATTGCGTCGTAGATTTGCGACTCTAAAATTATTTATATCTTTTATTAACCGGTTGGTAGCTACTTGAAACTTGAAGAATATTAGTGTAAGTATTATTTGGTGGTATTAAATCTACTTTTAAAGCTCGGAAATTACTTAGCTGGATTGAAATCTATTATTGAAGTGGGCACATGGATAGTTTGTTTAAAAGTCATATTTACTGTTTTAAATCTATCTGAAACTATGAGTTATTGTTGAATTTTACTTTTAACGGTAGAATTATTATTATAAAAGTGCTTTACAGTGAAAACGTGTGGAATATTAGTGATATGGTTGCTTAACCAAATCTGTTTACCTGCAATTTTGTATACTTATGGATTACGCTCATTTCGGTAAGTTTACAAGTGCTGTTTTATTGGAAGCTGTTTATTTATTATTATTATGTCCTGTTTATTTATGTTTCTTGCTTTAATGTGTTGTGGGTTCGGTTGTAATCTGCAGTATCGTGTATCAATGTTAACCCCAATTCCTGTCGGTTTTTAACTAACTATTGAAAATACAATGAGTAAGGTAGCTTACAATCTCCAGTTTTCCAGGTGTGGTTTACGTGCCTTGGTTGTTGTAGATGACCGTTTTCCACTGTCTTCTATCCAGAAAAGTTTCTTTGTCCATGATATATTCACAGTTCCAGCCTCTTCTCTCTATGTCCTCCTTCAGTTGGTCTGTCCATCTTCTTCTTGGTCTTTAGGCCACTATCCTTTTTTAAAAATAAGTTTTTGGTAGTCTTGTGCTAGTCATTCTCTGGACATGCCCAAACCACTTAAATCTTGATAACCTAAGTCTCTCTTCCTTGGATTCCCTTAGCTCTAGGTCTGATTTAATCTCATCATTCGATATGTGGTCAAGTCTAGTTTTCTGGAGGGCCATTCTAAGAAGCTTCATTTCACATGCTTGGATCATGATAAGGTCCCTTGATGTTAGTGTGTATGTTTCCAAAGCATATAGAATAGAAATGAAAAATGATTTGTACATGACAATTTTTGTTCTTCTGGGATCCTTCAAGTCCCATAGTAAGCCCCGCACAGTACTGTAGAAGTTGGCTCCTTTGGTTACTCTATTCATTATTTCTAACTCACTTCTACCATTACTAGCAATTATGCTCCCCAGGTAGCTGAATTGGTCAACAACTTCAACTTGGTGGTCTTGTAATTTCATATGACAGTCTGCATTCTTTCTGCTTATTTTTAGTGCTACGATTTTTTAAATTCACTTTCATTCCACATTTTCAGTTTGTTTTGTATTCCTTCTTCAGCTTCCTCCCATACTGCCACCTCATCCATAAACACCAATGCCTGTAGGTCTCTATTGATTGCTCTCTTTAGTTCTTTTAAGATGTTATCCATCACCGCTATGAACAGAAGAGGTGAAAGGGCACTTCCTTGTTATACTCCTTTGGTTGTAGGCCTACTAAACCATTCAGAGTAACCACCCCCAACATTGACACAGCTCTTGCAGTTATTGTACAATATCTGAATCTTTCTAATGAGGTACTCTGGTATTTTAAGTTTTCATAGACTTTTCCAGATAGTTGATCTAGGAACATTGTCGTATGCCTTTTCTAGGTCCATAAACACAATAATTAGGTTTTTCCCTCTTTCCAAATATTTTTCTACCAGCATTCTCAAGGCAAATATTAAATCTGTTGTGCTTCTTCCAGCCCTAAACCCATGTAAAATGTATAATAATAACGTAATAATGTATAAGAATAAGATTATTATACATTTTATTCTTTTTTGTTAAATAAAATATTAAGTGAATAGAAAGGAACCTCACTGAGCATTGTGGGTGAGTGGTTAACGCTCTGGCCTCGAATTCAGGAGGACGGCAGTTCGAATCCTCATCCGAGCATCCAAATATGGGTTTTCCATGGTTTCCCCAGATCACTTCAGGTGAATGCTGGGATGCTTCCTACAAAAGACCATGACCGAATTCCTTCCCGTTCCTTGTCTCCAATCCCATCGCGCAAAGCAATAAGAAAAAAAAAGGAACCTTAATAAAAATAAACTTGTTAAATGTGAAGTGAGTGACGCTTGACGTTTCATTGCGACTATTGTAGAGATACACGAGAATCTTTCAATCCCGTACGTTGTGATGATCATTTGTTAAAACTGCGTTGGGATACTATTTTTGTGCATAAGAGATCAAACACTGAGGTGATAACATGAGTTGGGGGGAAAAAGTATTTTAATGTACTTCATTACTTTAATAGATTAGTATGCCTATGCAAAATGAAGTACAGTACTCTATAATAAAGTATGGATGGTAGCTGCAGCTATGATCCCCAAATCACTTTTAAAGTGATTTTTTTCTGTAAAACAATAAAGTGGATACGTTAAAGCAGACTAAAGACTGAGTAGGAACCCGTTTGTCACACAGACGAGCTACAGACCAGTGTGGACGCGAGGGGTGTGAGCTGTCACTCGGCGGAGTGTTGGTGCGGTCTAGCGTGGCCCGACCTTGAAGGTCAACAACAGGAGCCCACCAAACCTAATGAGTGAGTGGCAATTCTCAAGCCTGGTATTTGGGATAACGCAGGTTGGAATTCCCATCCAGATTTCGGTTTTCTGTGGTTTCCCAAAATCACTGCAGGCAAATGCCAGGATGGGTCCTTCAAAAGAGCTACAGCCTAATTCCTTCCCCTGCCTTTAATAATCTTGATAAGATATAAAGTCCTAAGTGAAAAAATAGATTCTCCAGAGATTGTAACTCAGGATATGACTTGTCATTTTCTGATGGACAAACCTTTTAATTCCAGAAGTAATTATCAAAGTAGAAGTTTTTTCTCAAGACAGATTTAATGATTATCTGTATGAATATAGAAGGAATATTTGGACCAAAAGAATGACTCTTCCAAAACTTCTGTAAAGAATAAAAATGTGTTATGCTGTGAATACCCCTCAAAAGACGGAAAAATTCTTGCACATTTTGACATTAGGAGTATCTTTTGACTGCCAGCAAAGGTATGAGATATGATATGCATGGTGAAGGACAACCTAGGCCTAAGAATTCATGGAGTTTGATATCAC
Source organism: Vandiemenella viatica (assembly GCA_031002005.1). NCBI lineage: Eukaryota > Metazoa > Arthropoda > Insecta > Orthoptera > Morabidae > Vandiemenella > Vandiemenella viatica. The sequence continues at coordinate 235,476,665 of JARYHS010009186.1, forward strand.
GTAAATGTGACAAATTATACATCCTCTGAACTATCAGAACCATAGAGGAAAGCAACATTGGGTGACGACATTTGCAACTGCTACAGCTTGATGTGGAAAACTTCCACAAAATAAATTTCAACAGAACTAAAGTTTTGGTTCAGACTTCATATTTCTGGGATTTGATAACTAATGTGTCACTGGAGATAAGGTTGAGCAACAACATATGCAGAGATGGAGGTCTCATTTTGAGTGAAGCATGGAACTTAGTGATGTATTACCACAGTAACCACTTAGACCAACTACTTCACCTGATGAAGACAATGAAGGTAGATGTCAAAACTTTGCCCTTGCTGTAAACCACAGTACAATTTTTAGAAGTTTTTCACTCTGGGAAAGACACGGTTATCACATGAAAGAGTCTTGTATGTCATAATAGCTTGTGAGATGAACTCCAAATGAGACTGAAGGTGCATGGAATGAATATTGCTATCAAAAGACATCATCAGCTGAATGGGAGTACAATATCTACAGAATCTGACTTTTTCAGTGCTCTGTACAGAAGTAAATGATATTAGAAATTAGTCCAACTAAACAACTGCACATTTTGCTCAGTAAATAAACCACCTAGTTAATGTTTCAACTGTAATGAAAGTAGTAAATTCATTTCAGGATTCTACAGTACTGGTATTAGTATTTGGAGATAAGAAAATAATGAAAATTGCGAGACGGTTTAATCCATAACACTAAAGGTACGGTTTCGAACACGTCTGCAAACCGCAAACGGCGGCCCGCCAAGAGGATACCTTAAGGTCGCCCGCAGACGGCGCCACTGGTTTCTATAGTTTTCAAGGGAACACATTCAGAACACAATGCCACTGTCGCTGGCAGCTCAGCCCTGCCGGCACCACAGACTGCGCACGAACCAGCCGCATACCCAAGAAATGTGTTTATTTGGTGACAATGAGTTTTTCTGACAGTGAAGAAGATAAATTAATAAATTCTGTGGCAAAATATCCAGTGATAAACAGGTCAGGCTGCATTCAGCAAAATTTTAATTAAAGAGGCATTTGGAACGCTATAGCATGGATCTATTATGCTTTTATTTATAAACATATTTAATTGTAAATTATTTGTACAAATAAACTTACATTATTGGTCATACATATTTATTATTTGATATGAGTCAGTGGTTGGGATCCATTATTAATTACTTTCTCCTACCACTTCATTAAACCGTATTCACTGCACAATAAATATTCAAGTTTTTCTCTAATCTGAAAATCCTTGACTATTTAAAAATCCTTCAAAACGAGAAAAGCTTAACATGTTATCCTGGCTGCTAGTTTAATTTTTACTGTAACTATAAAATGGAGTATTTTGTTCTTGAAGATGACTGTCAAGTAGTAAATTTTGTAAACTACACGCTGATGATATCGGGTCATCAGCCACTTCTGGTACTACAGTAAATAGGAGTATAAAAAACTCTATAAACACTTGGTGTATTAGTCCAAAAGCATTTTCTGTCACTCATTATCCATGGCGTAATCTATATTTATAAATAGGGTTTGAATCTTTATGACCAAAATGCAAAATGACTTTAAAAATGGGTAAATATGACCAAAATATGGCCAAACATTTAAATTTACTATATATCAAAACATGCTCACTTATACATCATATATTTTATCTAGGAGTGGCACTTTCATGTAGACAGCGTAATTTGATTCCGTGCACTCGCTGCACCATTGGGAAATTAAATTTTAAATCGTTTTGTTGAAGTCACTTTAATTTCAGATAATTTACAGAATAGAATTCTTTAATCTGTACTAAAATACTCTTCCCTAAATTCCTTTATGTAACTTTGCACTTGCAGAAAATTTTACTTTCGGCACGTCAGTAGGTCTACTCACTGATCCACTGCAGATTTGATGATGATTGAGGATATTTCATTGAGATATTGATTGACACGGATCGACACAGGCATGCTTCTGCTGCATTGTCGAGATTAAAAGGCAGGCGAAAAATTGCGCTTAGAGATTGACAACAATGTATAACTTTAATTCTTAACTGGTGAATTCTGACCACAGTAAAAATTAGTTTTTTCTCCCCCACCTGTATAGCAGAAGAACAGTTCTGCGAATAATCATCTTAATTTCTTCTCATCTGTATCTAGTGAATTCCCGGTACTATTAAAAACTACCAGATTTTTGTCAAAATTTGACCATATGACCATAAATATTATCGAAATGTGACCAAAACTAGAAAAATACGTTTAAATACAATCAGAAACATTGAATCAGTGTTTAATTCAGCATTTCAGCTCAAAAAGAAGGCAGGAAAAAAATATAACTTGTCCTAAACATCAGAACCCTAGTTATAAATCTGTTTAATTTAATTTAATTTAATTGCAATGGAGCACACGCTCCGGTGGCAATTTCCCTACACACCTATCTTCCCCCTATCCTGCACCTACCTACATTTGCCCTCTACAAATTATATCTTTAAATTCTTTCTCTCGTTCTAATCTTCCAACTCTTTTGGAATATGGTTTCATGATATAATCACTAAGAGCAAAGGCTTCGTCTCCAATAACAAAAAGGGGTAACACCACACTTGTGCCTGGCAAACATTTTGGTGGAGGAATATTAAATCTCTTTGATACTATTTTTCTCCCATGCCTCTTTTTTTAAATATGTCGTTATCAGATTCCTTTCCATAAGCACCGACATTAATGGCTATGAATTTTTAATGTGCATCCACAATAGCCAGCAAAAGAACTAAAAAGTAATTTTTTTAGTTAAAAAATAGTGACTCGCTCTTATTTGGTGCTCTTATGCGAACATTTTCCATCTATACCACCAACTCAATTAGATATATTCCATTCAGTACCGGATTAACCAGGTAGCAAATGCTACGGGCCTCATGTTTCCTAGGGGGGCGGCTCTGCACCGGCCAGATGGGCGACCTTTTTTACCTGTAAAGGCATTTTCTACCGGACGGCAAAAATCAAGGGCCTCTTTATGCTACAGGCTTAATCCGGCCCTGATATCATTTATGCCAAAATTCCTGTTAGATAGGTTTGAAATCTCTTTGAGTAGGAGGAGGCATCAATATTGGCATCAGTTTGTCTTTAAACCTTAAGTACATGTTTCACAATACGTGATATACAGTGTGGCTTAATTTTGTCACAAATAAAACTGAGTAAAGAATTAAATTATCTCTTATGTAAGCAACAATAGCTTCTGAATATGGCTTCATCATTTATTATAGAATATTTTTTAATCAACGTTGAATTACTTCCTTCTGGTGTTATATTTTTTATGTAAAGGCATTGTGAGCTTTCTTCTTTTCTTGGTGACATGCAATAGCAAAAACATGATCATCATCATCATCTTCCTCTACCAACAGAATTTTAATAATCACAGCAGAAACATCAGACATCTTGCCTCGTATAGCTCTTAAGTTTCGGTTAAAAGAAGGCTGACCTGTTGCCGAGTTCCGAACACCCCACAGTCGACAGCAGGTATGCAGTCTTCATTTGCTGCCTGGGGTTGGAGTCTGACACTGTAGCCGTGTTCGGAACCGTACCTTAAGCCTGGTGGGTAAGTGGTAACAGGGCAGACATTCGGGAAGACATGGTTAAAATCTGTCTGGATATCCACAGTTTGGTACCCAATGTTGGCATGTTAACTGCAAAAGGCAACGGCGGAATTCCTTGCCATTTCCCCTCCCCCCTTCCTCTCCCAGCTGTAATAACAATGGTGAACGATAAAGACCAAATCAAAAAATAAATATCAGCCATCTTTTAATCACTGATTTAATCTTAATCAATGACACTCAGTACTGACCAATTCTAGATGGATCTGATGATTATAACCTCAAACAGTGCCATTTAGTAGATGATATATGCACTGCTATGTGCATGAGGAAACACCTGTAGTCTCCTCATTTGTCTAGTCATTGATACTACAAAAATTCCAAAAACTTCTAATTGCGATAGAGCATAAATATGCTCTGATGTCAGTTTCCCTACACAACTAGTTTACCATTTCTTGATTTTGCTAACTTAAATTATTTGAGTGCCATTTCCCCTTCCACCTACTTTTGCCATTTATGTCATTCTATTTCTCTCTCTGCACGACCGTTCGTGGCGCACATTATAGTCCCAGTAATTTAGCCATCCCATCCCTTATTCACTGTTTGTTGTTTGGTCCAAAAATCTGGGGAGATTTGTTTGATATACTCCGTAAAACCTTATTGTCTAGCATCCTTTCCTTTAACCAAGCTCTACCCCTATAACTAATAATGGTTTTGTGTCCCTATTTAGTATCTAGTTACCAAACACTATTACTTTCATCCTTATAGTCCTGTAGTTCATTAAAAATATTCTTACAATAGGCTTTATGGTGTTTTCAGCTTTACTCTTCATGTTCTTTGTTGCAACTGGCTCTTTTTTGTTTCATCAACTTCAACTATTCCTTTGATACTTATGATTTCTCCCATCATGCAGTATACCTTCAGTCACTTTTATTCTATCACCAGTGGCTAGTTTTAAACAATAGCCACTGTTTCATCTCATGTCCATAAGGGAGCTAGAAACGAGGGGAGTGGGAGACTGCAACATTGCTAATAGAAAAGTTTCCTTTGAGATCTGGTGGTATTTCTTACTATTAAAGATTTCAAAATATTGAGGATTATTTTTCAAAAAACTTGTAATTTGGGATATACACCCGCAAAGTTAAAAAGAAGTTTGTCAAGTATATTGTACATGTAGTAGAAAATAAAATTTTTGCCCTAAATTAACTACAAACTATTGTCTTTACATTTGTTTACTTTTTCTCATTCTGCTGTTTTTTCTGTAACCATTTGTAAAGTCTAGAAATAGGAATGGAGTTTTCTTTTTTAAAAATAATGGTTTTATTAATACAGTTACTAAGAGACAGAAGAATAAATTTATTAAAAATTCTGTACAAACTTTTAAAAAATTCAGCATACTCGATTTCTTTATTACTAAAAAATAAGATGATCTCTGGTATGGTCTTAAGGCACTCCAATGTTAAATACACAAAGTAAATGAATATTTTCAAATAAGCTTAATAATCTCACTGCTATTAACATCTGAACAGTGGATGCTAGTACTTCAGCCTCATCCAAAATGAACCTGTAAATATGTTGGTACATTTTACTGTGAAAATGAGATTATCAAATGCTTCCAATATTGATGTATATCAATCCTCTGATGTTTAACTTCAGTGTTTGAGCATTTTCTATTACATAATTATGTTGAAGGGTTGATCTACAGGAACATTAGCTTTTATTTTTATTGTCATTATTTTTTTTTATAGAAATGTTTATAAGGAAATGATATGCTGGATCTAAAGGACAAAAAAAATATCAGTCATGTGTATCAATGGCACACCATGTAACAGCGATGTATCCTTGTCATCCAGTATCAGTTTTCTGAAACAGCAAAATAAGAAATTTTAAGCCTACAACATTTTTAATTTTGGGGTTAAAGAGTAAGACTTCAAAATTGTTAACATACTTGTTCATGTTTCAATAATTTTCTATTCATCTATTATAAATCGTGTAACACCCAAAAAGGAAAAAATAAGCTATAAGAGTGAATCTCTCCATTCCACTGCAATACCTTATGCTTACCACATATTTATTAAGTTTTTATCTTTATTTGCAATGTGAACCAGGATCTCATGAAGGCAGTTAACAGTAAACGTCATGTTAAAATGGTCATCAAGATGACATGAGCTTGGTGCGAAATGGATTGCTTTCAAATTCCTAAGGTTTGGCAAAATTTGTAAGGTTAGTTGCTAAAAATTTGGGGAAGAAGGAGAGTGATGGTGAGGTGGGGTGAAATAATTATTTGAACGTGTTAACTGAGAGTTTGTCTGAGATAGAGAACTGGGTGGTTTTGGTTCCAAACATGTTTGCAGGCTGATTCTCACATGCAGAGTTCAGATTTACAAGCCCTACAACATACTAAAGTAATTGGAATTAAAAGGACTGACACGAAAGAACCAGATGTTTTGGGTATTTTAATGAAATCTTGTGAAAATTCATTCTTGCTGAGAAAAGCCAGTGGGCTAGAAGACCTGGTAAATAAAATTATATGCTATGTTTGAAAAACAAAAAGGTTAGACTCTCAAATGTATTGGAGAAATAGTCGGTGTTGTAAGTTTTGGGTCGTCTTGAGAAACTTAAACCTAGTATTTCCTTAATTTCTCAACTGTTCAAAAATCCAATACAACAAAGGATGGGGAGAATTTTAGTAAACTGGCCTCTTTCTACAAATCATACGAGTAACTATTTTCCTGGACTATGATCATGCAGATAGACTCGGAGCCTGGGATAAAAGAACAATGAATGTGGTTTTCAAACAATTTGGCACTGTGGCACCAAAATTCTGATATGGTGTTTGGAATTTAGAACAAGAAATACCGATGCTGATAAAATCTATGTATGTAAAACCCAAATACTATTCACCAACACATCCCAAGCCTCCAGATCTGGAAAGCCCACAAACTTGAAATCTGGCATGCATGTCTCTCTTACAAGGAGAGAGCTCCTACTAGTTATCACCAATTTACATTATATGTAATTAACAGTATACGAAAGTGACGCAAGTAGGAGCTCCAGGCGGTCAAGAATTTTCAAAACAAAAGCTTTTCGTGGATCAGGCAATACATGAATCGTAAGTGATAAGCAGTAGTTGGTGCAGCAGCAAGATTTCAAATTTGTAATATGATGGTCACAGATTCAAGTTTCCATGCAGAAACTGTTTTTTTGCTTTTTTTTAATACTTTCTAGTACAATTATAGATTTTTTACTTTGTAAGATTTTATATTTGTTTATTGCAAATAACTTTCTGAGCAGGAATGATGATAAGGTGTGTTCATTTTGTTTTGACCTTCAAGCAATCCTCAATAATTGTATGTGACCAATAGATTTGACTGTCAACCATTAAGGAAAACACAAGGTAGCTCATTCGCTACCTAGCTATTGACTGAGTGATTAATACTGTCAAAGAGTATAGTCAACCAAAAATGTCAGATAGGGTGAAAATATTGATGTACCTGAAACATCAATAGAAAAAGGACAGGAGCCAAACTGTGATAGCCTTCACAACGAAACATCAAAAAAATAATTGAAAATGGTTTGGGACTATAGTCAACATCTTTTGGCTGAACAAGGTCTGATTTCATCAGAAAGTTCCATGGTAATAACTGAACCCATTCAAATTGGGACTAAAATATACAACAACAAAAAGTAGTGGGAGTTTTATTGAAGTATACGTTTATTACAACAATGAGTGAATTAGGTCCAAAGAAGTCTATGAAAATAGATAAAATTAAGAAATAGAAGGTGTCATTTCATCAGAAGACGAGTACAAACTAGACGAAAAAAACAAGGTATCCAGATTTAATTCCACTCGAATACAAAATAATGGTGTTTTTAATCTTGCAGAAATAAATCTACACTGGAATTTGAAGCAACAATTTCAATATTGGAATTCAAACCCTTGCCAATGTGTTTCAAAGAGTTTAAACAAAGGCATAAGATTTATCAGAGAAAAACTTGCAGGTCATATGTGCAAGAAAGACTGTCACTATTGAGGGAACCCTTGCTGTGGCAGAGATTTTCTGACTCCACGGTCATGATCTTATTCTCACTTTCGACAAGGATTTTGCTATCGACACCGATCAATTCTCATCTGTCTATCCCAATTGGAACACTCTTTAATGTCATGTCTAATAAACTTCATACTAGGATAGGCTGAAAAGAAATACACACTTTTGTAGAATGAAAGCAGATAGCAAGATCGGGCAAAAATTATATTAAAGTACAATTCTTAAGCTTCAAAATTATATATTCTTTTTCAACACAGTCACCATTAAGGCTAACATATTTCTACCAATGTGTATCAAGTTTTTTTTATTCAGTCACTGAAAGATTCTTCCAACTTTTCTCGAATCTAGGATTTGACAGCTGCCTTCACCTCATCATCCGCAGTGTAATGATTAACATTGTAGTCACTCTCGAGTAGAGGGGGAAAAAATTGCAGGGTGCAATATCAGGAGTGTAGGGAGGGTGTGAATCGGTTCAAACTTCAGGTTTCACAGATCCTCTGCAGTTGTGCATGAGGTACCCATCATGCACAAATTTTACCGCATGCTAATTGTTAAATAATGAAGCCAACACATTCTTTGGATATTTAATATGGTTTGTGGTATGCTTTTGAGTGATTTGCTGGTCATTTTTAATCAAATCGTCAATGAGTTTGCAGTGTTTATCGTCTATGGCAGTGACTGGACATCCACTGCATTTTTCATCAACAATTATGGCTTTTCCATGCTCGCAATCATTAAATTTTACTGTCCAATGATTTACAGTAGACCTATGAACAGTATTGTCACCATAAATAGCCTTTAAACATCGATGAATCTCAGAAGGAGTCACTTTTTCAGCAGTTAAAAATTCGATAAAAGCACACTGTTTAACTCACATTGACATAGCATTACAACACATCTCCATACTGCCATTTCTCAAAATACACTGGACGAGTTCAACAACTTCAAACTTGCGCATGTGTATAGAGGGGGAATGTTACCTCCACATGTCACCAGGCACACTTCTGAAGGTCATTCTGTTCACACTCTACAAGCTTGTGTGCATTACTTTTCAGCCTACCCTCTTTGTTCTTTTTTTCAGGTTGCCAGTACCAGTTGACTGGAAACCAAACCCCTATAACACAGAGGATCAAAAGTAGTTTTCGTGAAACGATAGGATATAAACAAAGTAACCTACTCATATACAGTGCAGTATGCTATGAGCCTTTCTCCTGGAAAATTATTGCTAATAGTATACGTTTACCTGCAAGAGAGTACTGGCTCTTTTAGACTGCAGGTTCAAAAATCTGTGGGTGAGTACATGGAAAAATTAAGGAATGTTGTCATTACTTCATCAAAATCTGGTTATCTTATACAAAAATTTCCTAACTGACGTGCAGGAGAACCAATTTTTTTTCTGTTAATTGACCTGTGGATAGTTCAAACAAATCCACAATTATACAACATTTACCAAGATGAAAAAGGGTTGCCAATGTGCACTATGAAAATGATTCCTCCCAAATACACTCTTCTAGTGCAACCCTGTGATGCATATTTTTGTTGTCAGGTAAAGTTTATCAGAAAGATTCAAAACCTCTTTCAAGAGAGAGAGAGAAAAGAAATCTTATTCTGAGAAGACTGTATTAAAATACATTGCATCATACACCATCAGCTATGCTCGCCAATATTCGACAACATAATGCATTGTGCATGGTTCGCTACCAAACCGTATGTGTGATGAGAGAATCTTTTATGAATTTAAACAAAGTTTTTTTTTATTGATACCTTAAAACAACCATGTAATTGTAAAAATGTGGTGTTTAATGTGTGAGCAATATGCCCACACAATTATTTGTCATAAAAGCAGAGGAAACAATATCACCCCAGCACATGCAATTCTTGGACTGTATGATGATAAAAGTATCAAATGTTCCATGATTCGTGTTAAACAAATGACCCCTTTAACATTTTTTAAAAATATATATAAATACAATAAGTAGAAAAAAAAATACATTTTTTTTTTAAAGAAGTAAAAAAAAAAAAAAAAAAAAAAGTTCCTGAATGGACACTCAAACCTGTGACCCTCACATTATGAGTCCAAATTCCTGCCACTGCACCAACCGCTGCTTGGAACATATGCTAACATAAAAGAATTGTGTATTGCCTGCTCCATGAAAAACCTCAAAAACATTTTAATATCAGCATTTTCATTTCTATTCTAGCCCTACATATAACATAATTTTGGGCAAAAGTGGTGATGACAGTAGGCAACCTCTCTTTGTTAGCTTTTAAGTGCTGCCTAAGAAGCAATTTTTCAAAATTCAACCCACAAATATATGGAATGGAAGATGATATGGAAATTTCAAAATAATTAGACATATGAAAATTGTATAATGAAATATTCGCGGGTGTACCGCTGGAATGTGTTGTGTAGATTGTTAACCTTGCAGTCTTCTTCGGGTGTGAATTTCTCTGTATTGGTCAATGGATCGACAGCTACTGGTCAGTGGAGCAACAGCTACTAGTTAATGAACCAACTGTACATATGGATTCACACCTAAAGAAGACTGTGGATCTAACTGTCGAAATATCATGTTCATGTTTTTATGAAACACCATGCATCGTGGGTGAGTGGTTAACGCTCTGGCCTCGCATTCAGGAGGATGCTGGTTCGAATCCCTGTCCAGGTATCCAGATTTGGGTTTTCCATGGTTTCCTTAAATTATTCCCAAGCGAACGCCAGGATGCTTCGTTTAAAATGCTATGGCTGAATTCTTTGCTGTTCATTCTCCCCTGTCCCATCGTTCCTCTAATGACCTCAACTTCGACGAGGTGTAAGGCCCTAAAAACAAAAACAAAAAAATTATGAAATAGTCTGGTGGCACACTTTTGAAGATTTCATTGCAACTACACACCAGGAAAGTCTGTTCTTAAATGAAAATTTCTATTTAGACTCTCAGATGATAAAACACGTATCCAGCAATTTGGAAAATCATTCCATGAGAGGTGAAATGACGGTAAATTGTTCTATGAAAATTTTGAAATATGTTAAATTAGAGACACGGAAATCCATATTTAGACTCTCAATGGAATCAAATCCAACAACATATTCAGTTAAATAATATCTTTATTACTAGCTGTAGACCATAACATCGTTTACTAGGTTTTTCAGTTGTGAAATGGTCAGGTCTTCTATTGAAGTTACCCACACGGACAATTTGACCTCCTAATTTGCAATAAACACAGTTAAGAATACTGGAAATGGCAAGAAATTCAATAGAGTCACGATCCTCAGATGAGTTAAACAACTATCGGCCACAATTTACACAGGTCTCGGGAGAAGGAGAAAGTCTTCATCCCCCGACTTCGTCTGATCCGATCAGACTACCACTTCGAGTTCAAAATTTTGCAATTTTCCATCAAGCACTACCATTAAGGTGTGCTATGCTGTGACCATCAATAAGACAAAGCAACAGAGTTTTAAAGTGTCCAGTATGGATGTGTTTCTTGCATGACTAATTGTATGTTGCACACTCCAGAATCAGTTCACTGCGAGCCTGATCATTTTCAGACACTTTTGCATGCATGGTCACATATTTCTATGTTCTTGACAAAGGGTTTTGCCCAAAATATTGTGTTTTTGGTGTTGTGTGTTATGTTTTGTTGCTGCTGTCCTCCTCCCTTCAACTTTGGTGAGTGTTGGGTGTAATTTATCTTTCTCTTCCATATAAATATTGCCTCATGACAGTTCTTCTTGCTCCATTGTTACTAAAATGAGTTATTAAACTACAGACATGTACACAACTATAAATACATACACTCTAGAAACATCTGTTTACAGTTTTCACATGTTCAAGCATCAGAGATTTCATGTTCCATTTTCTGATTTCTCATTGATTTTTTTTTTTTACCGTTAATCACCACAGCAAAGTACAGAAATCCAGCTAGTGTAGTGATGTAAGAGAAAACATTGTGAACTCATTTCAATGGAGATAATCTTAAATGATTCAGTCAGTTATACATAATGCAATTTTAATGTTCAAAACATTAGCATATCTTGAATTTAGTTAGTACTTCTTTTGGGCTCCATGGCTTGTCAAGGTCATTAGAGCAAAGATTAGTACTTTGTCGTTCAATCTACTGAAGTGCAATCAGCTTCTTAGAAAGAAACAGATTGAGACATCAGCTAATTGTAGTGTTCTTCAGTAACTTGTAGCAATTAGAAGAGTGCTCACATAAAACAGATTATTTTCCTGTCATAAATAATGATATACAGTGGTTACTTTTCTAAGATAGAAAAGGAACAGGTGGCAAGTTGGCAATAGACCGTGAAGAACCATCATCACACACACTTATTATAAAGGTAAATGAGTATACACATTTGTTGGCTGGGAGAGCATGAAAGATTGTTTGACTGCAGAGTGAGAGTTTTGCCTTAACATGGAATCCGAACCATGAAGACTTTGGGCCTATCTCACTTGCTGTTAGTAGTAGGCACACTGTTTCAGCTGGATCATATTAGTCAATATCACTAAAACAAGTTCAGAAGATGAAAGGAAAGTGTCTGTGGGTTAAATGAATTAATATGGCATTTTTATGATTTTGTGAAACAAATAGGGATGGTAAAAACATAGTTTCAAAAACCAAGTGCCATTAAATTCAGTTGCATAACTGTTGTGTTGTCTAGTTGGTTCAAGATTCATGAATCCTATGAACTGCACAGGTGAATAGTTTTCAAAAATAAAACATATTTTGAAAGGATAAAAACAAATAACACCAAAGTAAAGCCGTCTCTGAAATGCTTTAGTTATTCTGTTGTGTGTTAAAGAGTATGAAATAAATCCTCTTAATATTAAGGGATCTTATTCAAAGCATTTCCATACAAGCAAATAGTGACTAAGTTGCTAGTTGCTCACAATGTGCAGTCAATATGTTGAATGCATACGGCTGCGATGTCTGTTGTCATGGGCAACTGCAGACCTGGCACGAGGCCCCACTTCCTCACAATGTTTTCCTCCAAAATTGGGAGGACAGCGACACCTGTTGACACCTCGGCACCGGCCACCATTCAAGCAAGGTATTATACATTTTGCTGAAAAAGGAGACAAGTATACATTTAACAAACAAATATAGTTCAAACATATGAGAAAGCTGATATGAAAGACCTGCTTATTTTTATAATCTGGATGCAGACTGGAATAATGTAGCAAATGAAGAAAGGTTCTAAATTTGGCAGTAATCAGATACGTATCAGCCCAGTTATAACCCTGCTTCAAAAAGGTATGTCTAATTTGCCAGTCCAGTGGAAAATTCATAGACATTTGTCAATAAAACAATTACTTTTAGAGTATAGAGGAAGATGTTCAGGATACCAATATTTGAATTATTATTGATGACTGGTGCTTTTAGTACTGTCTGTTTTCCCATATTTTGAAGAATTGTAGCTAGAATCTAGTTAAAATAACTCCTGATTTAAGAGTTGTCTTGTGTTAGCCTCACAGCAAGATCACTGAGATAGGGTCACAGCTAATGTTAACATTAGAATTCTTTACTGTTTCCATACAGGTTAAGGTAATAAACACAAAATTCAAACACTGATTTAACACTTCTCATACCCAGGATTTTTTCTGAATTTGCTGATGTGCCACTGGAATATAAGAGGTACTGTTGCTGAAAGGTCAGAGCCGGCTTTAGAATGTTCTAAAAAATCAACTTCAAATATACATATTATCAAAACAAACTTACAAAATTTACATGGATTTTAGCCATGGAAACAGCAAAACATCCGTTAATGTTCAAAACATTTAAAAAATCATCAATCCTTAAGTGTATATGCACACTGAATGTGTAATATCGATAAATTTTCCCTTACTATGCCAAAAGAAATTTTCCTTAAAAATAGTTTAGGTGCCCTCACTCGTGAAAATAAATATGGGATCTTGCACAGACACTGGCAATCAACACAGCAACATGAACAACGGTTTTGACCATAATGATCAGAGTGAAAGTGTGACAAACAATGTTATTGGAAATGTTACTCTGAAATAAATTAAAGGTACTAAGTAGTGAAAAGGAGTAACAAATTAGGATAGGGAAATGAGCCACCACTTACCTTTAGACGATGGATGTGGGGTGTGAAACCAAAAAACACGAGAGAGAGAAATATGACCCAACACTTACCACAGATATATGATGTATATGAGGTGAAAAATTATTTAAAAACTGTGAAAGATAAGTAAATATAATTAAAATCAATAAATATATTTGCAAGTGATGAGTTTACCAGCATGAGGCATGACCTTTTTTTAAAAAAATTACTATAATTAATCTGTATTTCTTACATAAAATTCTAACAACCAACTCGTTCATTCTTTTTGCTGGACTTAACTTGCCCTACAATATTTTCTTCTTTTACATGCAAACAGGGACACCACATGAAGGAGAGGTTGACGTTTGGATAGAAGCAGCTAAAACAGTATCTCTAAACCCCTTATACCTCCAAAAATCCTTTGAAACATCAAAATATTAATAACCGGCCAATTATCATAAATTTATTTTTGTTTGAAATGAAAAAAATACTGTGAGCTGTACTTACAAAATTCACACCGAAGGCCGTAAAATCCTTTGGGACAGTCACAGGTATCCTTCTGCACACACTTTCCACCATTGAGGCATTTTTCTGCACAAATACCTGAAACATATCAGACATGTTTTGCACATGAATCCAAACTGCATGTATTACCTTCTGTAAGTTATTTTATTGTTACTCAAATTTGATATATTACAAAGTTTCCTGCTGGAAATTGCATATTTATGAAATACTGGGGAGGGGGCGGGGCGGTGAGAGGAGGGGTTGATGAGTGAATATATGTAAAACTAGCAGTTACCCGCGACTTTGTCCGCGTGGAAGAGTGTTGTAATATAAGATTTTCTTGAGAGGTTCGGTCGCTCAGTAGTTAGGGCTTCCAACTGGAGATGGAAAAGTCCCCAGCTTGAATCCCAGTCTCAGCGAGGATTTTCATAGGTTCTTAGCTCGACTTTCACCTCTGGCACAGGTTGTTGTGTGATGTGAAGTACGCCAGAATGCTCACGTGGTTCTGATTCGACATTGAACTTTAGGTCCCCTATGCCCGGTAGGAGTACAGCGATCTTGTAACTCGTCGATGGGTTGTAACATCTCTCGTGTTGTCCTCATGGTTGGGGTGGATCACTACCTTGCAGGTTACTATGGGCAGGGCTGGCTCCAGGATTTTGGGGCCCGGGGTAAGCAGCTGGGGGCCCTTGGCGAATTCATCAGTTATGGCCCTCCCTCAGACCGAATGGGCAACATTTTCTGTTAGCTCTACAACTTGTCGACTGGGGGGCCCCTACAGCCTGGCGGGCCCGGGTACATTTGACCCACTTACCTACCCCCCTCCCCTCTAACGCCAACCATAACTTCGGGTATGTTCTCCAAAGTCGTTTTGAATTCCCTAACCAAGGCATTGTTGTCGTGTAATACCCGTTGCATTTTTTGTATGTTCTCTCTCTCTCAGTCCCTTCAATAATTCTATAACGTCTTTCAGGTTCTGCTTCTTCATCGCCCGTGAAATATATCTGTAAAAACTGTGGTTTCATATTCGACGAAGGAAGCATAGATCCAATTCGGTCATATACTTGCCCATGGATAGTAAATGTCGGTGAAAATCCTTGCAATGCAACAACTGTATCAGTTCCAAAGGACGTCATATGGAAGCAGGAATTATACTTTCTGATAAGATTAAAAAATTGCCGTGATTCATCTGTGTTGTTAGAAAACAGCTGTTTCAATGATTCCGTACCTGGCATGCTGTTGTCGTCTAGCTCGCGATTGTTCCAAAGTTGCAGTAACTCATGGTGATGCCAGATATATGGCATGTTGTTGTCTCCACCTTTTCGTTTGCGTCGGTGTTTCAGCAGCTCTTGAGATCGATTGTCGTTCGGCTTGCTCTTTGTACTGAACTCACATTTTTCTTAGCAGATCGTCCTGACACCAAGTGTTCAGTTTGCTGTCGTCACCCAACTTGCGACTGCTCCGGCAATTCAGCCGCAGAAGCCCCAAGACGTGCCAACTGCTCAATCCTTTGCAGCTCTGCTTGAGAATTTGTCTCCTGGGTTTTGGCTATTTTCATAGCCCTAGTTTCCTAACATTTCTTTGAAAGATTTGCCTTTCGTTTACCCGGCATCTCTTAAAATTACTAATTTCAAATCTTGCGAATAAAAATGAATATGGATTTAATTAATGGAAACCCAAAACATTAGCAATAAATTTATTAAATCGACTAAATATGTATTAAAAAAAATACTAACATTCAAAGAGCAAATAAATACCCAAGCGCCCCACGTAAGTTCATTTCTCTTAAAAAATTGCGAAACTAAAAATGAATATTTTTATTTGCTCTGAGTATCTGACAATTACTGATTTTTTTATGTTTTTTGAAAAAGAGAATTTATTTTGCTCATTGAATATTGATTTTGTTTTGGGGATATATTGATTTTATGGCTTTTAAACTAAACACAAACTTGCATATCTAAGAAGGTTTTTGCTTTTATTTCTGAAAAGTAGTGTTTGCAATTTACGTAAAAAGCAAAGAGTAAACGTGGCATGGCTATCTATGAAGTAGGAAACTCTTTGTAGTTTGGAAATTGATATCAATGGCAATTTCTAAAAGAACTATGCGTTTTTACAGGATAAAATCTATCCTATGTCACTTAGCAAACAATTAACTGACTTCATGCCAAATTTCATTTAAACATGTTGAGTTATTAAGGCGTGATTGATTCCAGAAGTACATCCAAACTTTCTCATTTATATAGATTATCTTTAATTCCTTCCATTATACACAAATAATGATGCATTTTTGTTATTTTTGAAATGCAATTTTGCAAAATGTTAGTCATCATTTGCAGAACCCATTCATTTCATACCTAATCAACTCAAATCCTATCATTCTTTTTATTACCAAATGATTTAGCTTCACTGTTATTTATCTGCTCTATAGAAACTTATATTCCCATTTCCCATCCAAGGCCAAAGTTTGATGCTGGAACATTTGTCGTGTCAAAAGTGCTATTTTTTTTTTTTTTTTTTTAAATCAACTTCTAATATATTCCTTGTTCAACTATATATTGTGATTCAGCTCCTAAATAAAAAATTTACATCTACTGCATCTGTTCTAATTTTAACCTTTAAATATGTCCACACAAACAATTCATCTACTCAGTGGGTCAGTAAATCAAGTACCTCCAAAATCTCGTGTCGTTTTGTTCCTCTCAGTTGTTTATTTAATTTGTATGTCCTATCTTGCTTCTAGCTATTGCACTATCATTGTAAATTTTGTAGTTTAGACAAAGGGAGAAAAAAAGCACACCGTTCTTATGCGAAAAATTTCTGAGATTCAATGTATGGTTCATTGTATATCTTGTCCTGTCTAGCCAGTCCTGTTTCTGAAAATCTATTCTCAGCTGCCTGAATCTACTCAAATCCTTCTCCATAATCAGTGTGTCTCAGTTGTAGGTCAAAATCAGTATGCAGTATGTCTAGTCAGTTTGCTGTTCTACAGCAATGTTTTGCAGCTACAATAGTTGCCAGCAGTACAAGCAATAACAAAATAAAACTATCCGTTTCTTGTGTTTCATGGACTTGTATGTTCCTGTGCATATCATCTTGAATTCTTACCAAAAAAACACATTTGCCATAATCAATTAACATTTTTGACATTCCCAAACAATTTTTAATAAAAATCTCATTGGGTTGCTGTTTAATGTTCCACCACTATCATTCATTTTTCTGCACCTTTTAAATACTTAATACAATTTTAATTTCTACGTATATGCTCATCTTTTACGAAGTTGGCATTATTTACACTGCTGTGATGGATGTGCAATTAGGTTTGATCCTCATCAGAATAAAAATAATTAAAGTGTTATACCTAAGTGCATGTTTTACTAGTTCATTGAGCCCTCAGCTGTAATAATATTAATATTCTAAAGAATCCAATTCACTGAAACACAATATTAAAAAAAAGTTGTCATTGTATCACTTACCTGCACTATCCTCGACAGTACATAAGTGAATTTGGTTAACTATTTCTTTTTATTCATATTTTTGTCATTGCATTCAAGGACTTGAATGTTTTTTTTTTTTTTTGCTAATTTTATTTCTGATGATTTCTTCCTTCGGCAGGACTCACTATCAAATCTTACAGCAGAACTATTTTTTTCCCACTCCAAAATATTTCATCTCTACAGTCACATCAAACTAAATTAACTCTCATTATTATTATTTTTTTACAAATCAGTAACTCCTAATATTTAAAGTGATACGTAGCTGTATCTTCCCACATCTCCTGGATGAAATCTTGCCTGGACCACAACTCTCAAAGTAACGTGCTAGTTTGGTACAAATGATTACAATACCACAAATTAAAATAAAATTCTCGAAAGATACTTCACAAGTGTAGTGTTATAATCTCTCCTCTCTACCAACAGATGTTAGCTACTGGAAGAGTATTTCTACAATGCCACTACCCAATGTTACCATTAAGACGGTGTTTAGCAGCCAGAGCAGACTCAAAAATTGATCGAATACTGAGAGTCAACCATGCAGGAGAGCTTGGAGCAGATCGCATATATGCTGGGCAGATGTCGGTGCTTGGTAAGTGAAGAAATAATACTAATTCTATGTCTTTCTATAACATTTGTGAGTTCAGTTCACTGTGCCTGTTCAGGAAAAAGATAAATACATAGTGGACTGACTGAACAACAACGATGTATTCATTTGTATATATATGTTTAAACAAATTTCATCTATATTAATTAAATGGAGATACTTTATTTCCCTAGATTTACAAATGCAGAATAATCCATAGCATATTTGAGGATGATTTCAAAAGTTCTTGTCCTCGCCCACATACAGGAATACAAATTATTCTATGTTGTGATGATAAATGGCACAATAAACTTGCATTTGTGATAGCTATTTCTTTTAATATTTTTTAAATTTATTTTTACCAAAGGCAGAAATTAAAACTGTTTTTCATATATACTGAAGTACCAAAAACTCACTGAATAGCACTAAGTAAAAATAATAATTGAAACCAACTCCACATTGCAATCTCTCCAAGATGTATAAATTTGTGCTCTGACCTCAGGAATCAGGATGAATAGTATCAAGATTGCTTATGTTTAAAATTATGTGAACCATTCCTCTTTCATCTCTGCAGTACACACTAGAACCTTTGGAGAAAATTTCAGTACTCCTTCCTCTACACCAGTTTCCATATTTCTATTAAGTCAATAAATTACAAACTATTATTTTGTTCATTATACGCCTACAGTTCACTAGCGGCAATCCTATAACTAGTTTTAAAATAGTCTCATCATTATTGTTTAATCAGCATCAGTTACTTCTTTGGTATTTATGTTTTGTTTCACCATACATCTGCATTCAGTATCCCTCTGATCATGTCTTTTTGTCCCCTCACTGACAATGTCTATCGTAGAAAAGGTACTATCGTAACTGGAAGTGGACTAACCTTACAACTTCACTAGCAACTCAAAATATCCCGTTCTATTTAGATGCAGGCCTTACCTAGTGAAACTCCACCTACCAATAGTGTATGTACATTTTTTTTTTTTTTTTTTTTTTTTGTAACAGTTTAACGTCCCTTTTTAACAACGTGGTCTTTAGAGACGGGAAAGGATGGGGGCAAGGAATGGGAAGGAATTCGGCCATGGCCTTTTGAAGGAAGCATCCCGGCATTCACCTGGAGTGATTTGGGGAAACCATGGAAAACCCAAATCTGGATGCCCGGACGGGGATTCGAACCGCCGTCCTCCCGAATGCGAGGCCAGAACGCTATCCGTTACACCACCACGCTCGGTATATGTATGTACATTTCCAATGCAGTGCCTCTACCTCACAGCTGGTTTGAGCTGTGGCCAATCATGGCAAGGTAGGACTGCCAATAATTACACCCTGAAACAGTGCAATTCCATCATCTTCCTCGGGGCCACTCAATTCTATAACTCGCATTTCTATCAATACTATTCCCTACATTCTCCACCGTGACTAGCCTATCCTGTCAGTGATTCTATATTACTTACGAAGTGTGAAAACATTTGTAACCTGGTAGGCTGTACCTAACTAAACCTGCAGAAGTCTGCTTAAACTTCCATGGCCACTACCACTACTGTGCAGCAGATTTTTTTACACAAGTTTTAATTTTTAAATGCCTGCTGTGCCCTACCTACTTCTACAAGAGGCTCTCCCTCCCATTATTCTGATTACAGGTCAAATCTGTTTCTTCCAATAACGCCCATAGTGTCGAGACACTTTTATCCTGTTAACCTTGTTTGTTTTACAACCTGTTGCTAGCTCCCAGTCAGCCATCTCTCCTTCCCTTCTTACCCTTTTTTCTTTCTGCCTCTATAGCCAATCCTGAAGAGCTCGGACTGTTTCATACTGCTTCCCAATTATTTCGGCCTGTACTGAAATTTTCCTATCACTTAAACAAAGTGGATAAAACCACAGGAGTCTCATTACCTTATCCCTCATTGCTACAATACATTTATCAGTGTATTTGTGGACCAAAGTGTTCTTAAGATTGAATCTTCTACTAAAACGTGCAGGGTACAATGGGCAGAAGGGTGTACATTTCTAGAAAGGAGTGAAGGAAGACATGTCCATGTCGTAAGACTTGATTGATGGACTCAACACCAGGATAGAACTGGGTGATAGAATAAGGAAGTATTGAAGATAATTTTATCTTGTGTTTTGATTGTTTGTCGTCTGTCCTCAACTTTGGTAAGTGATGGATTTATTTTTTCCTATTCTTTGTCATTTTCATTGCCCAAAGGTTTTTCCTATTTCATTAGCACCGAAGGTAATTAATGATACTTCTGATTACTATCATCTACACTTTCCAGGTCCAGGTCCATTTTGCATACAAGCCCTTCTCCTTCCTCTCTCTTTCCACCAACTCTTATCGCCTTTTCCAGTCCTCACTTCTCTTCAGCACACACTCCTCCATTTTCCTCAGCCTTAAAAGTACTCCTTGGTCTTCATTTACGCAATTTACCTTTTAGCTTCATTTCATTTATATGCCTTGATACATACTGTTCCCCCACTTTCTTAACATGCATATATCACCTTAGTATTGCCTTTCCTGTATTTTCCTTCTGAGTTTCCTATTGCGTGAAGAATATGGCTGAAGAGCAGGGTTAGACTGGTGGGGATGGACGGGGTTGAATAAAACAGAGTAAACTAGCAATATTGTTTTTGCACAGTTTTTTTAAACTGCTTAACGTCTCTTAACAGCGAGGTCTTTAGAGACGGGAAAGGATGGGGGGCAAGGAATGGGAAGGAATTCGGCCATGGCCTTTTGAAGGAAGCATCCCGGCATTTGCCTGGAGTGATTTGGATGCCGGACAGGGATTCGAACCGCCGTCGTCCTGAATGCGAGGCCAGAACGCTAACCGTTACACCACCATGCTCGGTACACAGTTATTGAAAGTTTACTCTGTTTTATTCAAACCTTCTACCCCCACCCCATTTCCCACAGCATGTCCCTAATTTTTTCTTTCCATATCCTATCAATTCTTATAAACCCTTTTTTTGCTTCTCAGAATCTTACTAATATCCAATTCATCTTTGTTCACATTTAGACTGTATTTGTGAGAACAGGAACATAGTACGCATAGTAAATTATTCCCTTACTTCTCTGTCTCAGGTTTTTAACACATTTAAAAAACATGTCTTTCACTTATATCACAATAATTCCATTAACTTTACTCAACAAGGTATTTAATTTTTTAAATTTAATTGCAGTGGACCACACAATTTTCCTACACACTCATTTCCCCCTTTTTTTGTACCCGCCTAACTCTTCTGTCAACAAATTTTATTTTTTTTCAGCACTTTTGTTAAATTATTCATCACTTCATAATTTACTCCCTTATGGCTGAAATAGTTTGTGGCTATGATCATCTTTTTCTTTCCATGTATCACTCTTAATTCTTCCCCCAATATCTCTCTGAGCCTCATCACCAATTGTAAGCTATCTGTTAAATTTTGTAACTGCGTGACAAAATTTTGTTCTTAGAACTACAAGTTAGATTGGATAGAATATTATTGCATTTCATTTTCAAAGTTAGTTTTATGATTATTCAAATTAGAAAGCAGTTTTACAGTTTTTAAGATAGTATTTTCAATTTCATCAGTTTTCAACATTCGCCTGGAGTGGGAAAGTTCATATCTTAAGTATTTATTTTTGGCTAAAGTATTAAAGTTACGATATTTAGTATAATAACTAAAGTTAACATTTATTTAAAGATCTAGCTATTTGTAAAGTTTCAAGCAGATTGAATTATTTTTATTGTCAAGGTCAGATTAGCCAAGTTAGGACTTCAGATGTGCGATTTGATATCTGACGAGCTTCCCATCAGCCACCCTTGTGAAAGAGGAAAAAGATTTGTTCCCACGCTTCATGTGAGAGGCCACTAGGTTTTCCCACGCTCCGTGAGTACCAGAACTTTCCTGGTTAGTAGCCGCGAGTCAATCTTCAAGTAGCAATCGGCGTGACACCACGTTAGCTTCAGTAGTCAGTGCAAGTTATATTTTGGGAGTAATGTCTCTTCTTTTATTCAAGTTGAACGTAATGTTGCGTTAAAGTAATTTTCCTCAATGTGGAGCCTCGGGATTGTTTGATTTACTAAACTGTGGAACAATGGAAGCGTGGGATTCTTTTTCATTTAATTATTACAACTAAAAGTTTGAACTATTGGGGTGTGGTCTGGCTTGACCGGTTAATCGAACTTGTAAAATATTACTTTGGAAAAGTCGTCTGATTACCTGTACAGTTTTTGGTTTTGTGAAATTGAAGAATATAGTTATTTAAATGACATTGAACTATTTATTGAACTTTACCTTTTCATAGATTTTAGGTTAAAATCTGTGTGGCGACCTTATTATTCTATTTAAGCCAAAACTGTTACATTCAAGACTACACACGGTCAGAGTTAAGATTCAAGCTTTATGTAGAACCCCACTGC
The DNA here is from genome assembly GCA_031002005.1 of Vandiemenella viatica. Classification (NCBI taxonomy): domain Eukaryota; kingdom Metazoa; phylum Arthropoda; class Insecta; order Orthoptera; family Morabidae; genus Vandiemenella; species Vandiemenella viatica. The sequence continues at coordinate 235,499,344 of JARYHS010009186.1, forward strand.
AAGCTAGGTTCTTACACAATATATATTTTGTATACTCCCACCATACTCTTCAACCTTCTATCTTCCAATGAATCCTATTCTAGCCACTTTATTATACCAGTTAGTGTTCTGCAGTAATTTCCAGAGACAAATCTAGCAGCAGCTCTTCTTTGCATCCCCTCCAACTTGCGTATTTGATATCCAAAATGTGTGTCCCGTATTACACCATCATATTCAAACAATGATCTGACCAAATTTTTGTTACCTATTTCCCCACATCTCTGGTACATCCCCTTATCACTCATCTTTTTCCGCTGTACTGCTACCATCATAATTTCCCTGGTTGTACTGTCTAGTTATGACCATGTAATCACTTCTCTGTATTAAATTTTATGCCATAGATCTAACTGTCCAGATCATTAAGTCATCTGCAAAAGTCATCAGTTTTCACATTTTCTGCTTCGATCTTCACTCCCACCTCTCCAGTATATCATCCATGACCAAGATGACAATTATTAGCGAAAGTATATTTCCTCTGGTTAATTTCTTCATTCCAACCAATCTGTCCTTTCTCTCCCTATTTTCACATAGCTCACACTTCCCTGATATAATTTAGTCATGTAATATAGCCACTGCTTTTTTCAGGTCTTGCTATTACCATTTCCACACCCACTTCGTCGATGCCTAGTGCCTTTACCTCTTTTACCTTATCCGAAGCTCCCAGTTCTTTTTATCTCCTTCCTAGTCATTGTCCTCCTCCTGTAATACTTTTACACACACACACACACAATCTCTCTCTCTCTCTCTCCCCTTTGCTGTCAAAGGATGGGAGGTAGTGTCTGGAGAAATAACTTTAATTTAACCTTTAATCTCTCTTTCCCCACAATATTTCAGTTCATAAGCTTAATCATGCAAGAGGTGAGACTTACGGCAGGGGGAAGATGTGTATACATCTGGACCTACCGTATGAATGAACATCCGCCATATGTCGCCTCTTACATGATTAAGATTACAAATCGAAGTGTTTTCTTGTGTTCGTCTGGCCCTCCTGCCTTCATCTGTGGTAAGTAATGGGGTATTTTTTCCCCCTATCCTCATAATTGCAGTGATTAATGGCAGTTTCATTGTACCCATCATCCAATTTAGTAAATGTGAAATATTTGAAACCTGAAATTTAAAAATCTGATAGTTTGTGTAAATGATGACTGTCACTAAGTAGGAGTAGAGAAAAAAATATGTTAATGGTACAGTTTTATACTCCCTATATAACTGTGCAGAAAATTCATTTTAAATATCAAATCTTGCAGCCATTACTTCTAATCTTTTAACTCAAACTATTACAAAGTGATAGAAACTACACATCATATACATGATTTAATGACAGCTACAAAAGTGTTGACATAGAATTAATGAAGGATGGGCATCATTAAAAATTGTGTTTTATGTGATACTGTTAATCTGTTACTTTTTAATTTTTGTATCCTTGTACAAAATGACTTATTAAGACTATAGCATTTTATTGGAATATAAAGCCATCTGTATACTGAAACAATCAGTATAAGTTGTTTGCAGATTATCCATGACAATGATAGAAACATTTAGGAATGATCAAAAATATAAAACGTATCGATTTGATATAAACACATTTACAACAGTTGCTCAAAATGACATCCTCAGCTTCGATGCAGGCATTGTACTAAGTGCTGTCATACCCAAATAAAGAATCCCATTAAACTTCTGATGATTTCACACACCCAGAATTCTTGCAAGGGGACCTTTAGTATCATATCTCATATACAAGACTTTTCACATAACCCTGCAGGAAAAACTCATTTGTGGAACAGAAATGTGGTGGTTTTAAAAGTATAGCTCATTTTTTGAATTAACCTATTATTGAGGTGAATTTACTGAAAATACAAAATATGGTGTACTAAAATTTGATGTACGTAACAATGAAAGGAAAGAAATGCCGCGAGGCAATTTTTATATGGAAAGACAGATGAAATACACTCAACACTTACCAAAGTTGAAGTGAGGAGGGCAGCAGCAACACAAAACAACACAAAAACAAAGAAAATACAATATTTCAGCCAAAATCCTTCTTCAAGTCAACAGATGTAAGTGGCTGGGCTTGCACAAGACTTGCGTACGACGCAGCCACTTGTAGAATGCAATAGACCATCGGAGGTGGTGGGGGGAGCCCGAAATATTGTATTTTCTTTGTTTTTGTGTTGCTGCTGCCGCCCTCCTCCCTTCAACTTTGGTGAGTGTTGGGTGTATTTCATCTGTCTTTCCATATAAAATTTGATGTTCAATTTTGATGCAACTAAGGAAAATGGAAGCAGCTTCTACGCGATATAAATAAGAAAAGAAAGGGAAATTAACCCACCACATACCAAAGTGGACAGATGCGATGAGAGAACACTAATGCTGACAAACAACTACACAATATTTCGGCATCTGCCTTGCTCACAAATAGAAAAACGGGCCATTAGGCTCGGAACGTGTGTGCACAACAACGAACGTTACCTAAAATTTGCAGAGCTAGACACACTGTTTCATTTTCTTTGCTGCTTAAGTGATTCTGTTTCAAATTCAAATTTGATTCTAGTAGAATCAAGAAATCAGAATAAGTGGTATAACACTATAAATAATTTGTTGCACAAGTATAATCTGTAAGACATGCAAAAATAGATTGGATGGAACGTGATTAATTCATTCACTTGGATGTGTCATTAAAGACCCTCATTGTTTCACAGGAAGCAGTTCAGTGGGGAAGACCATCCAGCACATGTGGGACCAGGAGAAAGCACATCTAGCCAAATTTGAGGAGCTGATACGCAAGCGACGTGTACGTCCAACTGCTTTGCTTCCAGTATGGAATGTTGCAGGCTTTGTCCTAGGTGCAGGTTAGTGATGCACACCTGTGACTGTCACTAAGCCCAGCAGTTTGGCCAATAGTACTTAAATGTTGCAATAATGTACACAGGGAGATGTAAATTAACATTCCAATCCTGATATATCAGCCACTCATTATTGTTTTAGGTAGTTTACCAATGTCACTTAAAAGTTTGGATGATTTACAGACAAGTTTTGATGAACCTAATAATCCTGATAGAATATAAGGCCCCTGCACATTTTGTCTGAAAGAACTGGCATCTCTCCATATTAAAGGATACTGAAATTTTTCAATTATACTTTCTTCTAAGAGTTTCATCCAGTTCCAAGGGTTTTACGTAATCCATTTTTTCATCAAAATAAAGAATTTTATAATTTATCAATCATATATTTAATCAGGTGTGATTGAGAAGGCCAACTTGAACTAATTTACTTTCCTTTGTGTCTGGTTTTATAACGTCATTGTTACAAAATGCTTAGCTACCGTACATAACATACAAGTACAATTTCAAAAGAAATTTCTGAAACATTTAGAAATAAGACATTAAAAGTATCTAATATTTATATGAATAACAAAGACTACAGAAAATACTGCTCAAATATGTTAAGGAAGAAATTAGGCTCTCTTTACAATATTGAAGCCATAATCAAGCCAAATGCTCCCATTGAAGAAGTTACAAAAAGCATTGATAAACTGAGTGAAGGTTATAATCACAAAGACTGTGTAGTGGTAATGGCGGGGACAAATAACGTAGAAGATAGCTACGAAGATCTTTGTAGTGCGCTAAATACACTTGCATCCACTATCCATGCATTAAGCAAAAAAACAAATGTAATTGTACATCCGATTCCTCTCAGACATGATGTGCCGAATTTAAACTTTAAAATTAAGGCGGCTAACAAGTATTTCTGGAAGGCTATAAACTCGTCAAACAATATCAACAGTGCTCATGTCAGTATAAACTTTGAAACTGAACAGGTATGGAAAGGAACATGTTTGCAATAGAATTGCAGAATTAATCCAACAAAATCAAAGTGTGAGCAAACAAGAGACTGGCAAGATAGAAATGAAGCAAACTTTAATAGACAATTGGGTTTTCATCAAACCGAAGAAAACGGATAACATCATTGCATTTTCAAGTACAAAATCATGTGGGCAAAGGAGTGCAGAAACAAAACTTCAAGAACTTGTGAATAAAACATGTTACCAGCTAGAAGATGAAGCCAAAAGTGTAAAAGATGGTGAAATAATTTTTTTTAGGGTAAGTGAATCACTAGAAATGCCAATAATGCAACTAAGGAAAATAGAAGCGGCTTCTAGGCGATATAAATAAGAAAAGAAAGGGAAATTAACCCACCACATACCAAAGTGGACGGATGCGATGACATTAGGTAACGTTCGGTGTGCGCACACGTTCCGAGCCTAATGGCCCGTTTTTTCTATTTGTGAGCAAGGCATATGCCGAAATATTGTGTTGTTTGTTTGTCAGCATTAGTGTTCTCTCATCGCATCCGTCCACTTTGGTATGTGGTGGGTTAATTTCCCTTTCTTTTCTTATTTAGAAATGCCAATAGAAATTCATAAGGAACCCCATATCACAAGTAAAAAGCAAAGTAATTCACAACTGTTTATTCTACACCATAATGTGCAATCACTTACCAATAAATTAACAGAATTGGAAATATTACTATAGTACAAGCTAAATGTTGATATAATTTGTATCACAGAACATTGGTTAAGTCATGACGAAATGTATTCAGTTACATTGCCAGGGTACAAACTAATCAGCTGTTTCTGCAGAAATACTTCTAAGCATGGAGGTACTGCTATTTTTGTCAAACAACACATGAAATGTCAAAATATCTCAAAATGTGTTCAGCTTTCCATAGAAAAGAATTTTGAAGCTTGTGCAACTTTTTTGCATGATGCCAACATAGTAGTTATAAATGTCTATAGGCCACCAGATGGAAATTTTTTGACTTTCCTTGCCCAATTAGAATCATTACTAAACAATGTGACTAAACCCAGTAAATATTAGTGCTTTGTGGTGACTTCAATGTTAACTTCCTCAAAGACAGTAAAGAGAAATTAGATCTATTAAATATGCTCAAATCGTTCAACTTGAAACCAAAAATAGACTCCCCAACCAGGTTATCTAACCATCAAAATACTCTTCTTGATCAAGTGTTTGTATCAGAAACAAGACTCTTTTCAAAAGGGGAAGTGATAAGTATGGGCTACAGTGACCACGAAGCACAACTCATATCATTAAAAATAAAGAATAAAACCACAAATTGTAAAAAGATTACATATCAGAGAAATTTTTGTGATGATAATATACGTGTGTTTAATTTACTGCTATCAAATGAAACTTGGAAGGAAGTATATGATCAAACAGATGCAAATGACAGCTTTAATGTATTCCACAGTACCTTTCTACACTACTTTAATCTGGCTTTTCCCAAAAAAAGGAAATTTGTGGCAGAAAGACCAAACAAAAAGTGGGTAACTACGGGAATAAAAATATCGGGTGAAAGAAATCGTTTTCTACAAAGTTACTGTAAACAAAATCAAGTTAGTCAAGAATTTTCAAATTATGCTAAAAAATACAAGAAAATTTATAAAAAGTAATTCAGCAAGCAAAAATTATGGCAAATGACAATTTTATCAAAAAATCTTCCAACAAAATGAAAGCAATGTGGCATGTTATCAGACAGCAAACTGAAAGTACCAAAACCGAAAGAAGGAACGTCAAATTGTGTATTGACGATTCATAATTAGTGACCCCAAAGTGATAGCCGAAGAATTCAATAAGTATTTTACATCCTTGGCAGAACAATTAATTAATAAAAAGTGCAATAAACAAACTAAAGATGTTCCTAGTCTTTCCACAACATCTAGTATCACAATGTACCTAGCTGAAACTAATCCTGATGAAATTATAAAAACATTAAAAAATAGTTATTCATGTGGGTTGGATGAGGTACCAGATTTGATCTTGAAAACCTGTGCTAACCATGTAGCTACCCCCCTTGCAAAAATATTTAACATATCTGTGCAAACTGGAATTTTTCCAGAAATACTCAAAACCGCTATAGTGACTCCACTATTAAAGAAAGGCTCTCCTGATCAGGTGACAAATTATAGACCTGTATCCCAGTTAAGTGTCTTCTCCAAAATATTAGAAAAACTATTCCTTGACAGACTCCTTAAGTTTATAAACAAGTACACATTACTTTCTACTCAACAGCATGGATTCAGAAAAAATAAATCTACACACACTGCAATATTTGAATTCTTAGAATCTGTTATAAAAGCTTTGGATGGAAATGATATGGCCACAGGTATTTTCCTGGACCTATCAAAGGCATTTGATATAATAGATCACAGTATACTGCTAACTAAACTAGAAAAAATGGGAATAAGAGGAAATGCAAAAAACTGGATCAAATCTTATCTTGAAAATCGCAAACAAAGAGTAACTGTAGACCATGAAACAACATACCAAAAACATAATACAAGAGAAAAATTTACCTCAAATGAACAGTTTGTAAAGTATGGAGTACCCCAAGGCTCAGTGCTAGGACCTATATTATTTCTAATTTATATCGATGATCTCACAAGAACTGTTCATTCAAAAGATACAGTTCAGTTTGCAGATGACACAAGTGTTTTACTCACCTCACAAAATTTAGAAAGTTTAGAATTAAAAGAAAAAAAAACCATGAGCGAGCTAAAAACTGGTTTGACACAAACAACCTAATTTTAAATGAGGAAAAAACAGTATGTTTGAATTTTCTCTACCCCACTCAGTTAGCAAAAACAATATTCAGGTAGCCATAAATGATAAAGATCTAAAGAATGTAAACGAAACGAAATTCTTGGGCTTATGGGTACAACAAAACATGAATTGGGATGTACACACAAGCAAATTGGCTACAAGACTGTCTTCAGTGTGTTACGGACTGAGAATCCTTAGGAATACTACCAGTATAAATACGTAATACAAGCATACTATGGCCAATTCCACTCACTGTTAAGATATGGAATTATTTTCTGGGGTAACTCGTCACAAAGCACTAATATATTTAGGATGCAAAAACGAGCAATGAGAACCATATGTTGCCTAAAAAGATCAGAATCATGTCGAATACATTTCATAAACCTTGCCATACTAAATGTTCCATGCCTGTACATCTACGAAATAATCATCTTCACAAGAGAGTATCTCTTAAAAAACAACAAAATAATAAAAAATAATATGCTACATAATCACTTCACTAGAGGGCATTCAGACATCCACAAAAAATTTGCAGGACTACAACATATCAAAAAAGTATTTTAAATTCTGGAATAGCACTCTATAATAAAATCCCAGAGGAAGTAAAAAATGCTTCCTGTAGCTCATTTAAAATAAAACTAAAGGCATTTCTAGTGAGACACAGTTTTTACTCTATTGGTGAATATATGGACTCATAAAAAATATTCTAAGAATATTAACTTTGTATCTTGTCTGCATATATACTTGTTTGTCATCATATTATCCATCATCTGTACAAATCCCTGTACAAATCCCATCATCTCATAAGTATATGTATCATCAATTCATTAAAATGACTTGTCTAATGTCAGTATGTACACCTGTGCTATAAACTGACCAAATGGGATAAAAAATCAAATCAAACCCATCACTCACCCATGTTGAGGCTATGATGAGTAAACACCACACATAAAGAACAAAAATATATAGCATTTCAGTTTGAAATCTTATGCATGTGGAAGGGAATGAGCCATTTGGTTATGGAGATATCCACATGCCAATGTTTACCACATGACTGGCTTGGCAGTGGAAGATAAGGTGGGGGAGGAGGTGGTGTGGGTGAATTGTTAAGAAGTGAACTATAGACTTATTGAAAAAGACTCAGTTTAGCCAGCAAACCTCATATAACTAGGCAAGGGCTTAAAAAGCCCATCTGGCTTGAGGGCCCCAATATATTTTTTTGCACTGGCACCCTTGTTAACCTATCTGTGCTACTAGTCAAGAGGTAGGATATTATCAGTTGTGGAAGCCGGGAAAAGGGGGGGGGGGTATCCAGGATGTTTTGGGATGCACATTCTTATCTCTCTAGTTCTGATGCAGTGGCAGTTTCGGAGAAAACTGTTAGCTCTCACAGTAAAGCAGTCATTGCAGTTGTTAGAATCATGTTAATTCGCAATTTCTGCAATTGGAAAGTATAAGTTGCAGTGTGGACTGTCTGTAGCCATTCATTCTGACAGAGTTGCTGTGCATTGAGGCCTTAAAGGGATTAGTGCAGTGGCAGCAGTTAGTTGATACATGATCTTGAGTGAATGAGTTTTAAAAATTTCTCAATTTCAACAGTGGTACAACTTACACTAAGAGACATCAGCACTGTCCATATCATTTGGTCAGTTTCAGCAGAGAAAATAAAAACTACATTTTCTGTTAAACTTTATTTAAATTAACTGCAATTACATGAAAGTTAATGGCAAAACTTTTCCATTAATTTCAGTGGTTGAATTGGTTGCTGAAGTATAATAGAACCCCAAAATACCTGGGTGTCACATTGGACAGACCCCTAACCTATAAAGGGCAACTTCAGAATACAGCTGTCAAGTCTGAACCATTTACTTCAGTGGCTGGCAGGAACTTCATGGGGAACTGATGTGAATACATTAAAAACAACAGCCCTAGCCTTGGTTTACTCCACAGCTGAATGCTGCTCCAGCATGTGGCTTAATAGCTCTCTCACCCAGTTGGTGGACATTCAGCTTCACCAAACATTGCACATCATGATTGGCTCACTTCTATCCACACTATTCAATGGCTGCCAGTGCTCAGCAACATACCACCACCTCACATCAGGAGGCAAAAGGTCCTAAACAAACTATGGTCAAGAATTCTGAACAACGAGGCTCTTCCCATCCATGTAGATATTAGGGAATACAAAACACGGCTGAAGTCATGTTGCCCTGCCTGGAAGAGAGATGTTAGACTGACAGCAAACTCATTCAGCCCTACAGATAGCTGGACAGTGGAATGGGCATTGTCAACACCACAGGGCATAGTGCAAATTACCAATCCCTGCTCAGGACTACCAGAATTCATCTTACTGCGGTCAATTTGGTGCAAATTAAATCAGATTAGATGTGGTACGGGAAGAACTGCTTCAACTCTCCACACCTGGGACTGGGCAGATTGTCTGTACTGGGTTTCACAATCTGTGTCGCACATTGTGCAGGACTGTCCACTGTGTGCCTTTCCTGATAGTCTGGAAGACTTAAATTTGGATACTCCGGAGGCAGTAGCCTTATTGGAGCGCCTCAACATTGTGTTGTAGTAGTTGTGACTGGAGATCCTGTCTCAGTGGCCGGCTGTGGGTATTGTCTGCTGAACTATGTGTATATATATATATGTGTGTTTACTTTGAGACAAAGTTGTTGATTGATTACAGTATAATTTTTGTTGAATGTTGTAAATGTCAGATGGCATCATACACAAATAAAATAAATAAATAAGTAAGTCTTAAAAATGATCCAAGTAGAAGACGTATATGTATGATACACACAATCACTAACAGTAACAATAAGATAAGGTGCAATATCATTCTGATGCTACGTTTCAAACAAATGTTTTGACAAAACCTTCGTAGTTAATCACTGTTGTGCTTGCTAAAGTAGAAGATATTACATTTGCATAGAAAATTTGATACATCAAATGATGAAAGCAGGTTGTTCAGATAGGATCTGAAAAGGAAACTCTTCATGAAGATTGTGTTTTAGCTGTGGGGAAATTAGGAATTTGAACTCCCCCCCCCCTATTTCAGTTTTGATTTTCTCTTACTTTTTCTCTCTTCAAACAACAGTCACCCCTAACTGATCAAAAATAATATCAAGAGAGATACAGCAGCAGTACACACATATTTAACGGATTTCATGGAAAACATCAGGATGTTGGAACAGCATTCAAATAATTGTACCAATTCTAAGGTAGATTGAAAAGTAAAAATAATACAAATTTATACAATCCTTATTAGGCTGTGTAGTTTTTTAACTAGTCTCAAAGAAACATAAAAAGTAGCAGCATTTCTAACCAGCTTCAGAAATAAAATATACACATGCTAATAGGTTTCAAAAGTATTGTCTAAAATTTATATATAGCATGTACAGTAAATAGAGATATAGTAAAATGCTCTTGCTATTAGTAATGATACCCAATAATTCTATGTGGAAAAATGACTTACATGACCCCCTCCTAAAGAGATTTAGGAGCAGAAAGATTCAAGTTTTGGACTGATCCTAAATATATTAGAGATAATCGAAGTACCCTATTTACTGATTACTAAAGACATAAAGGCTATTTTCTTTATGCCTTGATGTTTCAATCCAAATTTGTTCTGTTACAGGCAGTGCACTTCTGGGACCAAAGGCAGCCATGGCTTGCACAGTGGCAGTTGAATCTGTGATAGTAGAGCACTATGATAATCAATTGCGTGAGCTAGTTGCCAATCCTGATGCGGCTGCCAATCTCTCTCAAGATGACAGAGAATTGGTTGAGGCTATAAAGCAATTTCGTGACGATGAACAAGATCACCATGATACTGGGTTGGCTTATGATGCAGAGAGTGCACCTCTCTATTCAGCTTTTACTGCTGTCATCAAGGCTGGTTGCCATGCTGCAATTGCCATGTCAGAGGTCATTTAGCTCTAGAATAAAGTCAAATGAAAGATTTGTCTTTCCAATGAAAAGTTATTTTTTAGAAGATTGCTTTAATTATGAATGCAAAATAGTCTTGTAAAAATAACCAAATGTTCCTCTGAGAGCAGCACTGCTTCAAACAAATGTCAATAGTTGAATTAAGAAACTTTTTCCTTTATTGAATGTTAAAAATACCTATAATCTTTGGAAAACTTTTCTTACTGATGAAGAGACTTATCTCTCTGACTTTTCAGCTTCTGTAAATAATTCCCTCTTTCTCATCCTAAACATTCATGTGGTGTGCTGGGATGTGACCACATCTTTCCCCCTGCCATTTGTCTGACCTCTCACATGATAAAGACTCATGTCGAAATTTTGTTTTTTCTTTGTTTGTGTGTTTTTTTGTGTTACTGCAGCCCTCCTCCCTTCAACTTTGGCGAGTGTTTGGTGTATTTTCCGTTTCTTTTCTGTGTAAATATTGCCTAGCGGCATTTCTTTCCTTTCATTGTTACCTAAACATCAAAGATGTATTTTGTTAACATTGATTACATTATGAAAGATAAGTCTTTCCCGGCGTATTATTGATACATATTCTTTACGAAGAATATGTATTGATTACATTATCCATTCAAGCTTTCCTTTATGTAAGATGTTGCAATATCTTAAGCTATTGAGTTACCACAAGTAGTGCATTTATTTAAATTCAGCACAAGTGTCCTTGAAGGAAATATTTATTTAACAAATAAGTTTGTATCTTAAATCGCTAAGACACCAGCTGCCAAAGAAAGAGCTACTTACCAAAGCAGAAGAATCGTCAAAGTAGACGAGTGGCCCTCAGGGTAATTAATTCATATTCAGAGTTGGCAGGTGGATATCAGATATGAACTTAGTAACTTAGGAAATTAGTAACACGATTGAGCTGAGATCTGAAAATACTGAGCGAAGGAGACTTTGTGCAAGTAAAAGTACTTGTGTACTAAACTTATCAATATTTGAATGAACCTGGGCTTCCCCCATGTATAAACAGTAAAAATGTTCGACAGCAGAGCATTTCAGGTAGAAATGTTGCATCATCTACTTGACATGCTTATAACTACATAGGATTTGAGATCACAGAAGGAATAAGATCAGAAAGCAATTCTCATGGACATAAAATTTTAAAATAATCAGTAACCTATGCTGACGGTAGCGATAGGAATAACTATAAAAAGGCACAAACTCTAGTACACTGTTTCAGAGAAATAATGTTTATTTGAAAAAATAAAGTACCAGTACCAGATCTTTATAATATAGTAAGAAAAATGCTAGGCAGTAGGGAACACTTGAAACAACTAAATAAGGAATTAGATAAAGGAAACAAAGAAACTGCCATGAGGCACTGAAAATAAGATAGCATAGGGAAAATAAACAGCTACCCGTCACTTACCACAGATGAAGGCAGGAGGGCGAGACATGTAAAAACACAGAAACAAACGAATTGCACAATATTTCGACTTTAGTCTTACTCATGTGGGAGGCGAGACATATGGCAGGGGGAAAGACGTGGTCACATCCCAACCCGCCAAATGAATCTCGCCCTCCTGCCTTCATCTGTGGTAAGTGACGGGTAACTGTTTATTTTCCCTATCCTATCTTATAAATAAGGAATTAGTAACAGCAAGGTGGGAAACCCATGCATTTATGGGAAATAATATGTCTAGAAGAGCAACACTGAATGATAACTAGAAATTTCTGTGGATGTGCTAGAAATCTGAAGAGAAGATATGCAGACAATTACAGATAAGGATATATAAGAACATGTTTATAATGGAACAGACTAGATCAGAAACAGATTCTGATATGAAGGCTATAGATTAATAAACAATAAAGAATTACCAGACATACACTATACCATGAAATATTATTTATGTGCAATCTGAAGATAACTTAAGCATATCTGTAATTCTGTTGTCATAGGTTTCATTTTCGCTGTTTCTAAACTTGTATGCTGTCAAAAGTATTTTAAATGAAATATGTAACAATGAGAAGATCGTTCTTTCTTTTTCCTACAATCCCTATGTTTAACTCCACGAAGTGGTTGAAAACAAAATAATGTATGTGAGTGCTTGATTTCAAAATGTTCACTGCTCCAGTCCTGGGTTCAAATCCCAGTAGGTACTGGAATTTTGAGAGTTGTGTTTGATCATATGAGCTACGCCAGGATATTGCGTGGGTCAGATTCCACATTAAACTGTAGATCCCCTCTAGGGCTAACCATGCTGGTTGTAATACAATGTGTACACATCCAAAACAAAATTCAAGCTTAACAAAGGCTTAACGTGGTCCGAGTTGGCCCAAATGAACCATGTATGTGACGAAAACAAAATCTTCTTATAGCCAATTTTCAATGGCTATTGGTGAGGTATATTAGGAAGTCATTGTTAGTATATTGGCCGAAATTGCATTTGTTGCATCTGTTAGAAGTAATGTAATTTGATTTTAAGTTGAAACAAAATAAAAAAATGCTCAACAGTTTCTGCAAATAAAAATGTCTTGATACTGCGGGGATTTAAACTGGGATCAGAAAATTCAACATATATTCAGGAGATTAAAATTCATTTTTACAATATCTGATGGTCTCTTTTGAGGGCTTTAAAAGGTTTGTATTTGCTTTGGATTAAGCTTGAATAAGAAATGTTATGTAAAATACTCCTATTAAACTTTGAATAGATAACGAACTTATGTGTTATAACAAATTTACCATAACAACATTGAACACTTATGTTCTTACATTAAAGTGATCTTCATGACAATATAAACTACTAGTTGATTCTTTATGTCATCTCATAGCTGTACACCACTTTTTTCTTACATTCGAATTTTGCGGGACATTTAAATACATTATCAAGTGCATTTCTAATCGTATTTTTGCACATAGATACAACACAGTATTTATAAAATGGTTTTGAACCTCCTTCCATATCAAAATTAGTTACAAAAGTGTTGAGATATAACACTTAACAATGTGTCTGTATAGTCATGTACAATGACGTCATGGTGCAGCGGAACTGGATTGTAGTTTTAAAATTTTTATGTTAAATTTTAATATTTTTATCAATATTTTTGTCGTTATAATATAAGTGATTTAAAATATAAAAATAGTAGGGTTCACACATGTATTATCAGTGCAGAAATTACTTTTTTTTATATTTTGGATGTATTCATTTGGTAATCTATATACTTGTAGTTTTGAAATAAACAAATTGTAACTGCTATTGTTCTCAGAAATTCGATTACATCTGTAACGTCAGAAAAATGAGAAAAAGTTCACCCACCACGCTCGGTCGTAGATTGTGAGAAGAAAAATTTTGAAGCACCAAATTATATATTACACAATATTTCTGGTAATAAAATTGCTTATGCTTAGAGATGCCTACTAAACAAATTTCAGTTTTAACAAGTTTTTGGCTATCACAATTTACAAAGAGCCACTCAGCCGTCTGCACAAACGCTACACATAATTTTCCGCTGTTCTACTACATTTCACTGTCACAGTGATTTCCTGGACATTGCCATCTGATGGCAGGTACCAGCATTATTCCTTAGATGAGACTGTGTCACACCTAGCCACATTTGCATATTAAATGCCATTACATTTCACTGTCCCAGTGATTTTGTATAAGTATCCACCTAGTGGAAAATATTAAATGACATGAGACTTTTCCTTATAACTAGACCTAGATGGTTTCTTCACATCTCTTTAAAATGTATCTGTACAAAACTGGAACACTTAAACATATAGTTATGAACTGATGATCAAAGATGATGTGAAGACTCAAATCTAACCAACTGCTAACTGAATGGCATACATAGTGCAGAGACCATACCTGTATCATGAAGATATTTGATTAACTGTATGAAAAGATCTCGGGTCCCTCAGTGGCTTTGAAACATTCCATCAGAGTGACACACGAGTTCCCGATGGTAAGCCTGAGAACTTTTCATACAGTTGATACATTGAGAAAGCTTTCATCTTTGATCAAGATCACCAAATAATTATTGTATGTTGTTAATAGGTTATCTGCACTTCCAAGTTATATACAAGATAGTTTTCAAATGTTAAACTAAAATGAATTGATTTTAAAAAGCCAATAATAAACACTGTCAAGTGCCCTCTACTTTTTACAGGACAGTTGTATAGTACACACATCCTTTTAGGATTACAGTAGGGCCTGTGGCATTAATGTGCTGGAAGCCATCACCTATTAGGTTGTGAACCTTAATGAGCCAATACAAATTCTGGAAAGCCTCAGGGATCTCTAAACTTACCAACCAGCACAGAAAAGGCCCAATGATACAGTGAGGTTAGTTCGAGAATCAGTCAGTTCAAGTCAGAGTGTCAGTGTAGAAAGACAGATTCAGTTATCATGAACGGGGAATTACAGTAATTGAACAGTTGGGTTTTAATGCAGGTTGAGGCCAGGGGTATGTCTGCTGTCTAGGATGTGTTGAAAGGCCAGTTCCCTCCTGTGGAGTTTCGAAAAGAGACTGAGGTCTGAGAAAACTGACATCTCTAATCATAAAACAGGTGTTAAGATTGTTCAAATGGATGCACATTGGATATTCTGATTTGGCAGAACAAACTTTTGGCCTGTGGCCATTCATGTAGGACAGTTCTTGAGTGGTGAGACCAACATAAGAGACAGTGCACTGAAGACATAAGTTGGTATATTAGGTGAGTGGTAGTGTAGATGGTGCGTTCAATAATAGGGAAGGATTCTCCTGTGATAGGACTAGAATAGGTATTGGTGGCTGGATACCTGCTTCATGTTTTGCAGCGGTGTCTATTGCAGGTGAAAGATCGATGCTGAAGTCTAGGAGTCAGAAGGTAAGTGCTTGTTGAGCAAGAGGATGTTCAGATTAAGTGGTATGCTAAAGCAAAATTGGGGGGCAGTGGGTAAGATTTTTGGAAGGAAGACAAGCATTTTGGGAAGGGATGTAGAAAATCATACCCACGATGAAGGATCAGCTTAATTGATTCCAGGACAGGAGAGAACTGGCAGTAGCTTTAGGAGGTGCAGAACAGGAGTTTTGGGGTGATAGCACAAGAGATTTACTTTTTCACAAGATCTGGTGTGTAGTAGCAGGAAATAAGGGCTTGGGATAGTTTTAGGGAACATCTGGAAAGTGATTCATGATATGATCAGAACAGACACAGTTTTAAACAGAACACAGCATTGAATGTGGTATAATGTTCTTTTTTTAACTTATGGCTTTACACCTTGTCGAGGTCATTAGAGGCAGGGAAAGACTGCGGACAAGGAGTGGAAAGGAATTTTGCCATGGCCTTTTGAAGGAAGCATTGGATGCCCAGATGGGGATTAAACCGCTGAATGCGAGGCCAGAGCGTTAACCACTCACCCACCACGCTCGGTTATATAACGTTCTTGCTTTGATCTCTGAAAAGTAGTGTCCAATATCTGTAAGAAGCAAAGGGTAGTGTTGGCTGTAGGAGGCTCTTTGTTGATGGGAGAATGTGCATTGATGATGACAATTTTCTAAGGAACTTAAGTTTTGCAATATGAAAATACTAACTCCATACCGAATTTTATTTAAATCCATTGAGCAATTAAGAGGTGATGGAGCAACATAATCCAACTTTTGCATTTATAATATTAACAGGATTCTTTTGAGAAAAGTTCTTTAGTTTTTGTGCTGTAAAGTTCAGTTATTAATTTCAAGATGGAGTTTTAACTAGATTTGAGCTGTTTGATAGAACAGATATGTACATAAGGAGATTAATCTACTTCAGAGGTTGTTTACAAGTAAAAAAGAAGAAAACTTATAATGTATTAGTTGAGGATATTACAGATTTAATTTCATATTTCTAATTTATTAAATTTGTGTAATAACAAAATTGTACAGCTTTTTGGAATAGTTAAAATGTTTCAATTTTATGGATTTGAGAAAAGTTGGATTTGATCAAGAACATACGATTTCAGTAGATTTAGCAATGACAAATATTCAAGAATAGGTACATATGACGTGAATTAAAGTGGTTAAATATACGGAATCTGGGGAACGGGTAGAAACATATAGCGAACATCTTTACAGTAATCATTTGGAAAGTAAGTTTGATGAATAAGATTGCAAATTTTGATACACCCACCTATTTTTTATCTTTTACATTCTGCAACTTGTAAATTGTTCTACAAGTGAATGAGGAGTGAAGATTTTAATTATAGATAGAGACAGTTGTATCTTGCAGTTTATCATTTCAATGTTATCCAGGTTAGTGAATATTTTACGATATAATTGGGGGAGTGAGGGGGTGGGAGGTGGGACTGTAGCAGTACCGTGTAATTCATGCCACTCTTTACAATATCATTTGTTCCATTTTATTACTACAAGCTCCACAACCTGACACTGCCAATGATATTCTTATACATTACAAGCTTATAATTTAAAACTGTAAAAAATGGTTTAATCTGGCTCTAAACACTAGATAATTTGACTCTTTAATTAATATTTGAGGAGTTTCTGAGCATAATGATTGTCGTGAAATTCTATTGGCTTACTGATTACATTATTATAAGCAGAAGTGTATCTGTAACACCATTTAATATTACTTATATCAAATTCTACCATATGTGTTATGATCACTTCTGGTATTTAGCCACATTCAGTACTCCTTAAATCAAGTAGAACAGTTTCCATTAAAATATATCATATACTTATTTAGACTACAGGGGTGAGGCTTTTTATTCTTGGTCTGTTCAGCAACTCCATACTATTTGCTTGGTCATGTAAAGCTGTCAGCTTCTTCAATAAGCCTTCCAGTAAACAGATGTGTCATAAGTACTCAGTGAGTTAGATTGAAGTTGTCACACACATTTAAAAAAACTTAACTTTTTTACCATTGCACTTCTGATAGTAATCTGAACTATTTTTATTCATCAATTTCTGGAAGATAGCCAATTTGTAGTATTGATGTGTAAGATGAGAGATTCAGAGCATTAAAATAAAATAACTGCTTCAATTTCGAGTTGCAGTCGTGGAGGTTATGAAGATTGATTAGTTCTGATATAACTACTGTTTGGAATAAACTTTTAACACCTTCAGTAAAGTGAAAGAGTTGGTACTTTGAGAGCAATTCATTCACATGATAGAATAGTACCGTTTTTTTGGTTTGCTGCTGACTGGTCACATCATACACTAATCTGTTCAGAACTCTTGTGGTTGAAAGCAGACTTTGTTAACCTAAATGCGAGATAAAACAGTGCTAATTGTAGTGCCACTACAGTCCATACAATAGAAATCATACCTAACTTTTCTCATAACTGCCAAGGTATTGAGTGGGAGTAGCTGGAACTAGCACCCTACCATTCTCCAGAAAATAATTCTTGTTTCTGTTGGAGTATCACCCTATATAGCACAGAACAGCATTCAGAATTATAACATCATTGCATTAAAATCATCTAGCTCCATTTAGAGCTTTGAAAAAACTGGGTGAACTGTTTCGTCACAGCATGCTCACATCAACAGCTTTCTATGGCATTCAGTGTTGCTGAATAGTTGTAGAAAAACGAAAGCAATCAGTTCCTTTACAGAAAGACTGACGGATTAAAGTATACTGCAAAGTTTATAGAAATTTATCATAAGCCTATATTCATTGAGGCAGATTTTACTGTACCTCCTTCACAATGTCGACCTTGGAAGCCATCGGGACAAGAGCAGACACCTGGTGAAGTGCAGCTTCCACCATTCATGCACTGTGGATAGCAAAGAGCTGTGTGGCAGTGTCGACCCATGTAGCCATCGGGGCACTGACAAATCTTGTCATGGTTGCACCAGCCCCCATTGGCACACTTCTTGTCACATTCTGGATCAGGGCCTGCAGCCAACCATGAAACTGATTTTAAATGCCTTTGTAGTGTTCCTTCTAGAAGGGCAGACATTGAAAAATGAATAAAAAATTCAAAAAGAAAGCAGATTTTTTTTCCCTAAATACTGTCAGCTAATGGTGCAATAGTGCTTCCACTCCTTCCACCTTTCTTTATTAATCATTTGTCCAGTTTGGACTAAAATTACAAATACATAATAATTTTTGATGCTCTGGCAGAACCTTAAACTATCATTTTTGTTTATCGTGTGTGTAGGAGAAACAAACAGAAAAATGATAATTTGAGGACATGTAATGTGTAAGAAGTATCATGTACATTAATCAGCTGTAAAGTAAGATGTCAAGAATACAAAATTTATAGAGGTTCATAAATAACTGACAATCCAATATGATGAATGCCAAGGCTACAAGACAGAGAGAGTGTTTGACATGATAAGGGTACACTCCCTGCCCTATAGTCTTGGCTTTCATGGGAGACGCATATGATAGGTTGCAAACCATAATGGTACAAGTGAGAAATATGAGTAATGTATGCTACATGTGACAACACACAGACCTTGTGTTTATCTTTAGCATACCAAACCGATACAAGCTACAGCTATTGAAATGCCACCTATCCTTTGGATGGGGTAACTGTGTCTTGATAATGGGTCTGTGTTCTGACCACAGAGGTACAAGTGACAAAATGGCAAAGAGAAGTGCTAGCCGAATATTACTTTATCAAGAATAATTATTTTCATGCAAGATAGTGATGCTTCTGTCGAAGATATATTTTATCTGTAAATAATAGTATAGTATTTTCATAAAACAATAGCTGAAAAGTTGTTAGTTTACGGTAAATTTAAATTTGAATCTAGTTTTCTACATAACCCTACTTTCCATACTATTTGTACGGGATTTTGGTGTCAAATTTTTGTGTGTGATAAAAATTACGAAAAATAATTTTCTGTAGATAGAATATTTTTTATTTGGTCTTGTTGATATATTTTAAAATAAAATAATTACTTGCAGGCAATTTTTTTTTAAATTGTGTTTGATCTGATTTTGTTTACACGTCACTTGTATCGGTCTGGCATAATACTTTATGCTATCGTTTTAGACGTTCAGATGTCACTTGTGCCGGTATAGAATTAATACATTTTTATGCTTTTCTTATAGATATTACATGAAAACCAAAATAAAAATAAATTTGAACACCTAAAAAAAAATCTGTTAAAACCTGCTCCCAAAAAGGACTTGTGCTAAATGTACAAGCATCATCAAATTTGCTGCCAATAGAGCCACTACGATCAGACACTCTTGCAATTATGCCATTATCATCCACCTCTCCACTAGTGGTGTTGATACCACCTGAAACACCATCAGTTGTACAAGCGCCATCTGCATCTTCACCAGTGTTTACAGGCACAATATGATGAAGAACCACAAACAGATCATGCAAGAAACAGAAAAACATCACAGCCTGGAAGAAAAATACAAGAAAACAAGGACACAATGAAGGAAAAGGATGTGTGTCAGACAAAACAATTCCAGCAAAGATTTTAGAAAACTTCCACCATGTTTGTTGATACGAATGCAGATTATTCATTCTGAATTTTGGAGATTAGGAAATTGGGAATCACAAACGAATTTCATTAGCAGCTGTGTACAAAAATAGAGAAACCAAAGCATTTAACTAACAAGAAAAAAAATAAGTACAGTAACGATATTAAATACTAAAAGAGTATGCAAAGCCTTTTTTCTGAAAAGGGTAACTATTTATAAAAGGAGATTTACTAATGCAGATTTCATAACTTCAGTCAAAAAATTTCCAGTATTTTACAAATGTGGCAAACGTGAACCTGGAAATAAAATCAAAGAGGAAATTTGGGAAATTGTCAGTTTTTCATAGTTTAAAAGCAATTATACATGCGGAGATGCACTACTTAAAAAGCTTAAAAAGTATCTGTCTCCTGAGTTATCAGTATCAAAAATGTATTCGCTTTATAAAGTAAAAATCATTAATGAAGGCAAACAAACCAGCTAAAACACGAATCTGTAGAAAAGTGTTCACAGCATTCATTTAATTATTTTAACATGCTTCGTGTTTGCTTGCACATTATTCTGAAAATGTTATCCCCTAAGAAAAATAAATAAATAAATTGAGAGTGACCATGTGCAGATTGATTGAAATGATTAATGCAGACGACAGCTTCCTGCACAAAATTGCAACAGGTGGTGAGACGTGGTGCTATCTTTATGACCCTCAGATGAAATGGCTCAATGGAAGTAAAAAAATGTCGCCAAGTAAACAAAAATTTCGCTTGGACAGAATCTGGGGTAAAGTACTGTTGGAGGTGTTTGATTACTAGGGCTTGATTCATTATGAATTTATTCCTGATGGGAAAACAATAGTCAACAAAGAATTGTACACAGAGATCTTAAAATGGTTACGAGATGCAATTTGACGAAAACAACCTGAACCTGGGCAGGGAACGATTGGTTTTTGTTGCAAGACAATCCCCCGTCACATCGATCCGTAATGGTGAAACAATGCCTTATCCGAAACTATGTTACCAGTCTGGAACACCCTCCATATTCTCCTGATCTTGCACCACTGGATTTTTACCCGTTTACACAGCTGAAAATGACATTAAAGGAATGATGTTTTGTCGATTCGTCAGAAGTGATTGAAAATGCAACGAAGTGGCTGAAAGAACTTTCGAAAAACGGCTTTCAGGAGCAATTCCAACAATTGTATGAATCTTGGAATAAGTGTGTAGAAGCAGGAGAGTATTTTGAATGAAACCAAGTTTAAAATGTTATACATACTTTCAATAAATTTTTATTAACCAATTCTGGGAACTCTTTGACCCTACATCGTATATTGAAATAATAATAATCTTAACAGAATAATAATAATCATCTTAACACAATTTTTGCACAGAAAACATCAAAATTTGATGACAAATACATGGTATGTCTTATGTTAAATATTTCAAATACATTTACTAAAACCTGTTTTACTCAAATAGTTTATTTCCACACTTCTACCACTATGGTTCACAACCCATCATATGTTCTAATCTAGCAGAAAAAATAAAATAAAATAGAAAGCTTTTTAAGCATGAAATATTTTGTTCCTAATGAGCCTATAATGGATTATTGAAGAAACTGGTGATTTAGCTGCATGTGGATGGTGGCCCTATGTCTTGCTGCTAGTACAATGACTGCACCATAGGATATCTTTAGCCAATTCTATAAATGTCTCTCTCTTATGGACCTCTGTCTCAAACAGGAATCAGTCCTACTCAAATTGTTTCAATGACCTTAATCTTTAATGTTGTCTCAGTCGTGCACTCAGTAAGCAGCACAGATTCTGTTAATAAGTAATTTTCAGAATACTTCACAATATTGAGGGAGTTGCTGAGTAGTTGCTACTCTAGTGAGGAAAAGACACTTTAGCCTTTATTAACACCATGGGATGCTAACCTATGGCTGAAGATCCATTGAAGTTAAGAGTAGTTACTTCATGATTGCAATAATAGTCTGATTTTATAATCATGTGTTTGGTCTGATAAAAGAAACTGCCATTAAGATTTAGTTTATTGATCTAGAATGAGCCATTTACAGAAATTATTAACATAAACTAGATTTGTCATATTGCAAATCATTTTTGGTTAATCATTATCTGAATCAGTATATTTTGGCTGCAATTAATGGACATTACCCAGTAGTAGAGCATTGTACTGTTTTGAAGTCAAGAATGATTTAGCACACATGGCAAAGCATCATCGTCTTTGAAGTAGTCCGTACAACCACACCATTACATTATAATGTCAAGTGCATGTCTGCAGAGTTTGTTACACAGCAATTAGATACAACGTTAAAAATGAACGTTTATTTCATTAAATAAATGTATAATTTGTCATTTCACAAAATAACTTTTTTAAAATTTATAAAGAAATTATTGGAGCAGATTTCTTAAGAATTTTCCACATTTTGTAATACCGTTGTGTCCTCAACAATGTCATTAGCTGCTACACTTTAAAAACCAATCAGATACACTTACCCCATTTTTTATTATGTACCAATTTCTATCTCCAAAGTATCATCTTTGACACCATAAATTCAGACCCAGCTGGAGTAAATAGATTTCTACTGTTCCGAAACATACTTTCTAAATTATATTAGTAAGGTGAAACTACCTCGTACATTACTCATATTTCCAAATGTTTTAAAAGTGAAATACCGTAGCTCATTAGAGGTGTTAGCATTAATTTTTAAATGTATTTAAGTCCTTGTTGTTCATGACCTAACTCTAAATCAGGTGTCAAACTCAATTTTGCAGAGGGCCGTATATTAAATTTAGAATGTGTAGGCGGGCCAGATTCAAATTAAAAAAAATGTACTTCCGTAGAAGAATCGAGTGAAGTCTAAAAGCTCTAAAAAACATGATTCTTCTTTCCGTGTCACATCGCGATCACGGGCCGTATTGATAGGGCCCGGGGACCGGATGCGGCCCGTATCTTTGACATCACCGCTCTAAATGATATTCCTGATCAGGATTTAAAGATTCTGCTACTTTTAACTGTAAGAAAAGTAAAATAGCTTCATATTGCTCTCCTACTTTGTTTCAGATAAACCTGCCAACAGCCAATAATCAAAATCTTATATTGCTTTCAATTAATCCTGAACAATATAGCTAGGTTTTCAATAATACAAATTATATTAATTTCCCCACCTTTAAGCATAGTTTTTACTTCACATCCATCCTCCAACACCTCCCTATTTTTATATTATCAACATTTTACAGAAAACGAATTGCTTAAGAACACGCATCCCAACACACTCATTTCAAATAAACAAACCAACTTACCTTATACAATATTTAAGCAATTGTTAGGCTGAATTAAATGGCTTTAATCACAAAATCTTCTATTAAAACCTTAGGCTTTAGTTTTCAGTTTCAGTAATGAAATTACTAATACTATATCACATAAAAAAAGTGAGAAATGTACCTCTTTGTGCACATTCCTTGCGCAGGCGAAGTCTCAGTGGTGTCCCAGGCAGTGGCTTGCCTTTACGACTCTCGATCACTAGTCCAATTCCAAATGCAGCAATACCAGAGCCATTGCCCGAGCATGGCAGGAATACACTGAAACCTGACCCTTACTTTGAGTACAAATGTGATTTGATGGCAACATAACAAACAGGAAAAGGGACTGTAAGAGACAAAAGCAAGTAGCTAGTGGGGCTTATCTTTAAATAATTTTTTGTTGACTACAAAGATACATAAATTTCTAACATGGTAATTATTAGAAGCAAAATGCTTTTTGTCAGTGAAAATAAGAAACGATGTGGAAAGTACTTGCTTCACTTATTAGAGATGAAGGTATTTGGACGGTGATGCACATATATTACAATTTTTGTTTTGTTTTAAAACTTTCTATAGAGAGAGAAGACATGGAACAAGCAGATTGGGTATGCACACACCTAGATACCATGTGGCACGATTTCATGTAATGCACACCCAATACCCTTGCCAATGCTCCTGCCCCTGTCTCTGGTACATTGAAGGAGTCTAATTTTCATATCCTTTCTTATTTTCTAATGACATTTGTTTTTCTCTATCATACTTTCTTCAGATTAATTTGTATTGCTACCTAGCCTCTTCATCCGTTACCCATAAAATTTAATCAGTTATGCCTTTCTGAGAAACCTTGAAAGCAGAAAAAATCTTTCCACTCATGTCTTAGAATGCAGACATGCAGCAGAGCCTTCTCAGTCCAGGTAGAAGATGAGAAAAATTGTCTAAAAATATGGAAATTACAAAAAATAAATAAATAAATTGAAAGGGCAGTAGAAATTGCATAACACACAAAACACATATTTAATGAGCATAAGCTTAGAATAAAATGTAAAACACTTTCCAAACAAAGCAGTTTGAACTGAATTTAGTTTGTGCCAATCAACTTTTTCATTAGGAAAAAAATCCACAGACACTTCAAGCAGTTGTAGTACGCAAGATACATCATAACTGTTTCATTGGGTAGTATGTATTTTTTATATCAGACACTTCTTTTACTGGTAACTTTTTCTCTCTTGTCCCAAGATCTCTTTACTCCCATCCTGAATCTACTTCCACTTCACCTAATAAATGTAGGATTACATAAAAATCTTCCATGATCACTTTCACATTTTCAAACCTGTCCATAAATTCATCAACAATGGACGTCTTTTATTTCTCCCCTTCTAGCTCATTTATAAACTGCCTGTACTCTCTTAAGAAACACCTTTTAGAACACGTTCTCTTGATAATGTGTATGATGGTTTAGTCCACTGGTTGTAATGGAATTGTACAAGCCAGCAGATATATCCCACATCTTATAAACTCGATTTCGACGAGGTGTGAAGTCCAGTGCAATACATATATATTCCTCGTCTTAAATTGATTGCCTCGATATGTAATCTATGGATAACAAGATTACTGATTTTTCCAATTTATAACTTCTAATTTCAGACATAATTTTGATGTAAACCAGTTGAGCCATAACGTGTTTTAAAACAAGAATTTTCTGAAACATAATAATAGAGTTCACCTTACCATGAATCTCTACAGCTTCAATCTACCCCTTTTTTGTGGTTTGAAACAGTTAGCTTTCTGTCCTAGTACTTAACTGGGTTTCTGATAAAATACCTGTAAGGAAAAGCAAAATCTGGTGCCAGAATTGAAGATTTGACTGGTTTTAAAAATTATAGTAATTAATGTTATTACTCACAAACCAGAATTAATTGTCATTCAAATCGTGTGTTTGGTATTATGTGGTTTTATTGTGCTTCATTTTCTTTATACTAACTGTTTATAACAAGTAAAGTACATTTCCACTTTTATAATGTGATAACAAGACATATTTTCCATTTAAAATGTCTACCTTAATACAGGGTACGGCAAGGAAACTTCCTTATTTGAAAAGTGCACCTTTAAGTGACGGTTATCCCGCGAAGGGTAGAGATGCACTCATTCGAAAGAGCAGAACCTAACATTTTCTGGCATGTAGGTTTAGTCATGACAATGCAGTGGACGAGGGAGGAGAACACGTTCGCTTCAAAGGTGTACTTTTCAAGCGGCCATTCAATCACTGCCATCCAACGTGTATACAGTAATCACTTTAATATCACGCCCGCAGGTGGTCGTGTTCCTGATTAAAAATCGATTCTTTAATGGGTGGACAGTTTCAGGAGAACTGGTAATGCGAAAAAAACAACAACCTGGAATTCAAGATCTGTTAGGACAACCAAAAACACTGAGCAGGCTAGGCCATCAATTATCCGATCTCTGAGGCAATCTGCGCGCAAACATGCAGCTATTCTTGTGATGTTTAATCATTCTGTGAGACGAATTGTTCATGAAGAACTGAAATTTCATCCATACAAATTGGTAGTAGAGAAAAAAACTTAATTCACATGATTTTCTTTCATGAAAAATGCACACAAAGCCATTCTTAACAGTATGATTCATGATACCATTGTGTTCTTCAGCAACAAGGTTCATTTTCATCTTTTTGGCTGTGCGAATAAGCATAACATGGGATACTGGAGTGGCACGAATACCGGAGAACTTCATGAGCAGCCCCTGCACACAGAACATGCAACTGTGTGGTGTGCATTGTCCGGAGTAGGTATCATTGAACCATGGATTTTTGAAGAAAATGGTTAAAGTTGCAGTCAATCTGTTCATTATGTCCACATGACTGAGGAGCTTTCATTCCCCCTTGATTGTTTGTTTTTACCCAAACTTCAATAAATGGATGTGGCCGGTGTCTGGTTTCAACAGGATGGCACCACAGGCACATGGCATGAATGTTGATGAATCTTTTGTGAGAACACTGCCCTAAGTGGCTCATCTCCTAGAGGGGTGATCTTCAGTGGCTGGCGCAGTCACCCGGTTTAGCCCTGTTTGAACTTTATTGTGGGGCTTTTTGAAATCTCTAGTTTACATTGACCATCTATTACACAAAGCTGAAGTCAGGGATTTGCTTCAACACATATTTAAGCTAAGTTGTGACCATGTCTGGTGCCAATACAGGTTTTTTGCTTTTACAGCCGCCATGCTAATGATTCTATCCCAATAGTGAAAGGCATTTGTGAAAAGATAACATGATACACTAGATGCAAATTCAAAGTTTGTATTAAATGAAAGTTCTCTTACAGTTTTATGATACCAGGATAATTTATATAAGGCATCAAATTATAGAATCCAATTGAAGATCACAAACTAGGCACATTTACAGCATCTTACATCCTATTCCCCAAGTTAGGACGAAATTTTACCAGTTCCCGACCTGCATTGCAGCACTTAGTAACACAAGCTAACTGTTCTATGGAGGCACTGCTTGCCTCTCCTGTCGCAATTTAACCTCTGTGGAAACTGAGAGAAGACTGTCCACTATGGATGCATTGCTCGCCCCTCTTACCACAAATTGATTGTAATAACAACTGATGAAAGACTGTCCAAAAAGTAATTCGGCTGCCGCCTTAAGGAAGAAATTTGAGACTCGTGTCATCGGCTTTTAACTTCAAAATTCAAATTCAATATCTGATTAACCACTTAATATTTTTAACTGTAATTTCTAAATGTTTCTCAGTACAACCTGCTCTTAATTTTGAAGACTTGTTTATTCCTCAGGAATGCTTCTACAGGATTTTTATTTAATTCTGTGATGTCACTGTTTTCGTGGGATGACCGACAATGCTTCTAATAATACAACTTAGAAAATCTTATTTTTCTCCTCGAAACCTTTAACTTTTCCTGAACCTAGCAATATGATTTTATCTAAGTAATGAACCTAATTTTATTCTTTCACCTCTTTTATTAAAAATGTCAATTTTGTTCTTGCATTTTCAGGCAAAGGCCGAATTTCAACTGTAATCGGTCTATGTGAACAGCTGTTTCTAGGCATAAAATTATTACCCAAAGTAATAGATTTATGAAAAGCTGGCAAAATGAGGCTGATTAGGGAAATGAAATGAAATATTGGAGAGAAAACTTGGGTATAAATGTGTATGAAAGTCAAGACAGGAAGTTTCAATATGGATTCTAGTTTGAAAAACTGGGAGACATTTCAGAACATCAGATCTGACAGTAATGAATGCATACGGAGAACTGATGAATAGCAATAGAGATTTTTTTGTTGTTAATTTGTATAAATAAATAGATGTAGAAATAACAGAAAATGAGGGCATACAATAAACAGAGCAGCACTTACCTAACAGCAGAATAATCTAAGATGGGATATACAGTACATAAATAAAGTCTTTTTCTTCCAGTTACAGAGAATTCTACACAGGTCTAATGTCAAATATGATTTTCTTAATTAATATATCATAACAGTAACAAAACAATCAATACTCACACCTTTTGGTTTACGAGGTATTCGGCCTTTAGTTTTGATGGAGATGACAGGAGGATCTAAGATTGCTTCATCAAATGATTGTAACCTGTCAAAGTTATAGTTATACTTCTTTGTACCAGATTTCCATGTGAAATTAACATAGCCAACCTGGAACAGGAGTTTTAATAAATATGATTCTCTCAATGTCCCCATTCCACTCAGTCACACAAAATAATGAAAAATATGATACTGCCAAAGCAAAGCACCCACACATCCATGAAACATTTAAACCAACTATATTTAATTTATGAAAATATTTCAGATATCAATAGTGGCAAAGGCTTCAAAAAGACCATTATATACCCAACTACCATCATTATCTCTATAATCCAATTTCAACTAAATGAAATTAGCCAAATTAGTATGATATTTTATGTGTGTGATAATATTCTTTTAATCACTCTTTAAACACTTATTGTTGCAATGGTTAGTAGACTATAACTAATGTCACCACATAAATAATGGATGATCACCATTGCAATTATTTATTATTTTATTTACTATTATTGATTAATTACAGTTTCAAACTCCTTTGTCTACGAATGAAAACTTCCCCATTCCCTTATGACTGAACCCAAGGGCTAGTTCCTGGTCACTATTATCTGCCAAAGACTAATCCTAAATTCCTCATGCAATATCTGTTCAGGCCTCATCACTAACGTATGCGTAACACCTACCACTGCATTCTTTCTTCCAATAACTCCTAACTCAGCTTCTTTAGCATGGCAGCCAGAGATTGTGTTACGTGGCAACTTTTTAAATTGTAGTAGATACCCATACTGTGAGCAACATTCTAGATCATCTTACTCCCAGTTCTCTCACTTCCCTAGTACATTACCTAACCGAACCTCTCCAGTACATGGAAGATATTAAAATCTCCCCATCTCTCCCTACCACATGTATAACTAAGTTAATTATTAAAAAAAAATATGACGATTTTATCTTAAGTGGAAAAGACTATCCATGTTTTATCTGAACGCATAATTCTAAGAGCCAACATCATTTAATGACTGAACTGGCTGATGATATTAAGATATTCAAACTTCGTGCCTTCAACAGATAATTCATCCTCTGTATCGATTTTCTGCTCCAGTGGACTCGGAAAGATAATGAACAAGCCTCTTGCAAGGAGTCCTGTCATGCCACCATTTCTCTTTCAATATTTTATTCCTCTTTGGATAACTATTGGCCAGATTTTTTGTACTTGCCTCAGCCAACTATCTCGTGATCTTCCTCTTGGTCGTTTTCCAGTTAAAGAGCATTAAAAATATGCCTTAAATAGTCTGTCTATATTCTCAGCATCTAACCAACTCTTTTCAGTCTTGATTCTCTTAGTCGTCTAGGATGATTTCCTGTAGTACTGCTCGGACTGGTTCACTTCTGTTTGGATACATAACTTGAGGAATTTGATTACAGTACCTTGAATCCATCTGTAGCTCCTATTCATTGTGGCAGCTACTAATCCATAGGGTAGGATAGAAGCAGGTAGTTTTACATAAAGATACTTTTGCTGCCAAGGAAAACTATTGTCCCATAACAAAACTATTGAAGTTTGCAGCTATTTTAGTCCTATTGTTTATTTTTGGAATTAGCCTATTATCAGCTAATACAATGCTGCCAAGGTATTTAAAGTTTGGAAGTTTTGATCCCATGCTGTACTAATTTCAATTTGATCAATTTGTTGTCTCTACTGACACTTAGCACAGTTTTAAATTAAAATCTGTCGAATTCATCTTGTCACTGGTCAAGCTGCTGTTGCAGTTCACCCTCCCTCCCCCCCTCCTCCCCAGATAACAACATCTGCGAAATCCATTGGATTAATGTTGCCTTTCTTTTTGACCAACTGATAATTTCATTCATCTATTACAAAAAGCAGAGCAGACAAACAACTTCCTTCTATATGCCACTTCTTGTCTCAAACCACTCAGATTTGCTGTTTTTTGGCCTTCAGGGTGTGTCGATGTTGGAGTCATCAGTGCCTAGCATATATTTAAAAATGGCAACCTGGTTAATTTTAAATGCCTATACTGACTGTATGATAAACTGTAAATTTTTTGGGACAAGACCAGGCAATACACAAAAATTTAAAACCTTCGCCACTGTCACTATTTAAAAGAAGTGACAGAACTTTGGCTAGGCCAGTGACCTATGCAGAGATGGGTAAGGAGAACTCGCCCCTACTTGCTGCCTGGAAGGAACTGCCCTACAGCTAAATAGTTTGTTTGAAAAGCTGGAGCTTGTTATACTCAACTTACAGCCTTCTAAGATTACTCAAGGCATAATGCTGTTAAATTGAAAGTTTAAGTAGGATTTTTCCTCTCGGTAGCATTCAACTACATATTACATTACCTGGTCAGCGTTTTACGGTTAAGGTGTTTTAGTTTTATTGTTAATGAATATTTATAAAACAGACACAAGTAAATTAATAAACTGAATAAATCATAAACCGGTTGAATAAGTAACAAAGCAGTAACAAGTTTCCTGGTATCATGTTTCAGGACAGTTACCTTTAGAAAGACTCTGATGTTGAAAACTAGCATTAAGAGTGACCTTGTATAATAATACTCACATGAAATTTGATAAAATCACAACAGAAAGTGCCAGAGAAGGAACACTATTCTCAAGCAGGTATTCCGGGAAATGAAATGCAGGCCTAGTAAACACGATAATGGTCCACACAATAAATTGGCCTTCTTGCCCTACTCTGGCGCCACAACATCTAGGGTCGGAAGAGTCCTGGTAAGAAATGGCATTAAGACCATTTTTCTACCACCGCCAAAAATGAGAAACATTTTGCACTCTCCAAAAGATGACCTTGCCCTTCGTACACCCGGCATTTACTGCATCCCGTATGAATGTGGAAAGAAATACATCGGCCAGACGATACGGCGCATACGACAACGTTGTTTGGAACACGCCCGACATGTTCACCTGGGGCAAAAAGACAAATCAGCAGTGGTGGAACATAGTTTGGCAGAAAGACAGGTTTCGATTTCAAAGCGACTAAGGTGCTGACACATGCAAGAGGCTTCTGGGACAGCGTCATTAAAGAAGCATTTGAAATTCGCCTCGCGTCTGAGTTGGTTAACAGGGATTGTGGGTTCCAGATAAGTGATGCACGGCTTCCTGTTATTGAGGCTGCTCGTCACCAACGTTCTGCTTTTTGTGTTCCGCGGGCATCTAATGACGTCTGAGATGCTGCTAGGCAACATAACGACGTCTGTCGTTGCCATGCCAGTTTTCAAACAACACGCTCAAGGCTGACTTCAAGACTTACAACTGCACCTGAAGATGGCGATGGAAAATAAAGTTGCTGAAATATTGTGCATCAGTAATGATATTACTCGGTTTGTTTCCCGAGAAACGTTTATAAATAACATGAAATATTTGTTCATTTTTATATTCTGCAATGACAGGCCTCCAGATTTGGTAATTGGTGGATTTACTTTCTCTTTCATTATTCAACTTCATTTTTTAAGAATGTTTTCTGTTTCATAATTTCTCTATACTTAATTTTCTATTATTTTCTGTTATCACATTCCTACTGGATATACTGATACTCATTGCTACCTCACCATCTTCCCAGTTTCTTTTGATCAACCTGTATTCCCACGTCAATTGCTTCTACTCTAATATACTTTTCGTCCATCAAGTTTCTACCACTCTCTCAGTGTTCACCTTCTCTCTTATCAACATGTTCTTTCTTACACATTTCCTCCACTCCAATACTCTGCCTTTTATAGTCTTTTTAGTTGTAATAATGAAACAGAAAAGCTTTTAGTAATGAAAATATTAAAGGACACAGAAAGTAATTACATAACTTACCAGAAATGAAGGCAAGACAGCAGTGACAAGCAATAAAGACCAACATATTTTCTATCTTTCAGTATAAAACCTTATTCATGTACAAGAATATGACACATGGCTATGGGATCAGATGTGGAAATACCAAGACTTACCTCTTGACAAACAAAAGATGACTGTTCACGAGGGTGGGTGGGAAGGGGGGGGGGGGGAAGTCAGTGGGGTACGGGTGGTGGGGTGGAGAAGTACGTAATAACTGTGAGGAAGTATTGTTGAGCAGCACACCCTATACAAACTGCATGTCTGATTCAGATACATTAATGACATATTTAAAATATGAACCCAAAATGAAAACCACTCACAGACCTTTTTAATTTCCTAAACAATAGCACTATCTACCTCACCTAGACTCGTTCCCCCACATTTCATCTTCCTCAATACAGACATGTCGCTGCAGAAAGGTGACCTACATACAGTAATGGAATGGTTCAGTAATCATTTTGGTGTGGTTCAAATTAGTATTTGACATGGGTATATTGTTATGTAATAAATTAACAATGTTGTATAATTTAGCTTCTGATTTACACAAGGTCAAGATTTTTCTGGATTGCGTCTAGAGGGAGATTGTGTTGAGGAGTGAGAATAATTTCAGTTTCCGGAGAAGACAGCCTTTTCTTGGGGAGGGGTGGGGGCAGGGACTTGGGATATTTAAAACTGTAATGCACCTCGCACCTGCATGCAGCATTATTCATCTTTGTTGAACATTATGATCACTTAACATGTCACTCAAATATAAACTCCCGTTCGTCACTTACCTCTGATGGTATTATTGGTAAGTATTTCTCGAAGTTTGGATCAAGAATGTAAGACAATACACGTCCATTTGCAATTGCATAAATTTCCATGGAAAAACCTGTAGACACATATTGGATGAGTATTTGATATTAAAAGATTAATAGAAATGAGGCAAAAAAAATATAAATGTAAAAGGCATTATCATTGCACCCAATTTTAACCAACTGAGGATGTTTATTGAAAGAATATATAATTTTCATATATATATATATTTTCTGCAATTCTCAAAATTTTTCGTGACAGAGGATGCTTTGCACCAAAACTAATCTCTGTGCCTTTCCAATCTCGATTGAAACGGGAAAAAAAGAATGCATTTACCCATCAGTGCAACACCTTATTTCTCTTATCTGATCTCTCCCACCATTGTGACCCAAAAAGGTTGGTGGACGAAGATCGTCATCATACCTGTAAATGAAGTGGGTGTACGCATGTTTATCAATAAGTTAAAATGAAGCCTATCTACCAAAGCACCCCTGCCTAATCCAAAAATCAATTCTGTGTCACTTTTGTAATTACTGTGGCAAGCAGCCTCAAATTGAGAAGCTCCTCTCTGTACTTTCTCTATGCTGTCAATCAACATCCTACAAAATGGATCCCAAACTGCAAAACAGAAGTCCGAATGTGGATGCATGAGAGTTTTATGTGCTATAATCCTTTGTTTGTGCATTAAATCTTTTCAAGATTCAGCCTACGAATCACAGCCTCGAATTAACTTTACCCACAAGTGAATTAATGTGCAGGTCCCATTTCATGTTCCTAGGTACTGTTATTCCCAAATACTTCAGGGAATCATCAATAACTGAACTGTTATTTTGTTCTTTTGAAGAAATGGATTATTTTTGTTAATTGTGCATATTGCCTTGCACTTTTAGAATTTAGCGCAAGTTGTCATTCGTCGCACCATGCCAAAATGACATCCAGATCACACTGAATTTGTAAGCAGTCAATCACAATCCTTATTTCCCATAGATGACCACATATGTAAATAAGATCAGCTTTGTTTTACATTATCTTTCCTTCTGAAATCTGTGTTGTTTTGGTGTAAGCAAATAATTTTCTTATAGAAAATTCATAATGTTTGAGCATATAATACACTCCCGAACTCCACTACAAAACAGGTGCTAGAGATATTTGCCAGTAGTTCCTAGCATATCTTTGATCTCCTTTCTTGAAAATCGCATTTTTGTTGAAAGGTATTTTTTTTTTCTCTTCAAACAATTTACGCTATATATCATACAGAAAGGATCCGATCTCCAGCGCATACTCTGAAAATACTCTTACTCGAATTCCATTAGTACCCAGCGTTTTCCTCCTACTTCAGGAGCTCTACTTGCTTTACAATTCTTGCAGCACCTTTTCATAATGAATCAATCTCTCTAGCTCCACACAGCATGTGAAAATGTGTGTTTTATCCTCATTTTCATCAGTGAATGAATTTTACCATTCTGTTAATTACATTAGCTTTGTCACGGCTTTAGTTAACTTCAAATATACCATGAGTTGGTGCTGGCATATTGTTGTTACCACAACCGACTTTCCATACATATGACCAAAATTTCTTTGGGTTTACTGTGTGGCTCTTAGAGAGTTGCAATGGAAATCATTAAAGATAGCACACTTTTTAACACTTCCTCTTAAATCCCTTGAGACTTATACAACACTACCATATACTGCCATGAACTGCTTATACCACTATTTTATTTGTTTTTTGCTCACTCACTCATCCCCAAATGCAGTCATCATCATTTCAATGGTCTCCGCACAACTTTTTCACATTTAAAGCAAAATTTAATGTAAACTTGTTGCTCCGATCTTTCTGCAATTTTTTACAATAGCAAAATGTGATGAATGTACAAAACATAATGTAAACAAATGCATGCTGCATGTGAATTAAGGTGTCCCAGCAACAACTGTGGCATTTAGGGAGTTTGTGAAGCTTTACTGTTAACACTCATACCTGTAATATGGCACTAAAATTGTCAGGAGCGAAGATATGAAGGAAGGTGGGATAATTTTGGGAAGGACCTTGTATACAACAGTGAATCATTCCCCCCTCATTGTCTGTTTCACTATATGTACGGGGGTTGAATGATAATGCCTCCAAGGTCATAACTCGGGACTGAATGGGAATATTTTTAAAATCAAACACCCCACGTTCAAGGACATCAACATGGATAACACTAACTGCGTCCCAGAACACTGTTGGCATGATTTTTCCAGCTGAGGGCTGTGTTTTGAATTTATTTTTCTGGGGCGAGTCTTTGTGTCGATATTCCATAGATTGGCGTTTAGTCTCCGGATCGTAATGGTGTACCCATGTTTCGTCTCCTGTCACAATTGAATGGAGAAAGGCATCACTTTCATTCTCGTAACGCAAGAGGAGTTCCTGGCAAATTTCAACTCTGTTCGCTTTCATTTCAGGCGTCAGCATCAGAGGTACCCATCGCGCACAGATATTACGGTAGCCAAGTAAAGCAATAATGTGACCCACATGTTCTTGTGAAATGCCGATTATGCTTGCAATTTCTCTCTGAGTGATACGACAATTGTCCTGAATCAATTTGTCAAATTTTATCTTGTGAGACTTGGTGGTTGGTGTCACAGGATGCCCAACTCTTTGTTTGTCACGCAAGTCAGATGTTCCCACCTCAACATCTTTAAACTTGCTCGCCCAGTACTCACATTGACACAATCACCATAAACAGCTTGCATTCTTTGATGAATCTCCTTTTGGGTGACACCTTCTGCTGTCAAGAATTCAATGACTGCACGTTGTTTAAATCTCATTGACTGACCGTCTGAGCATGGTTCCATACTTTACACTGTAACACTACAACTGTAAAGCTTCCTGCCAATATAATTAATGGCAGTTTTGCTTTATTACAAATTTATTAAGAAGTATAGCAAATTTACTTGATGAGGAAGCAAAGATATAACTGCTTAAGCTTCCCGCCGCCTGGAGCTGTAGAGGAGTGTTTACAGAACAAGCCAGTAACTGCTGCATACCATTGCTGCCATCTGTTGAGGAGTTATGAAGGTGGAGGCATTATTTATCGTTCAACCCTCGTATGTCCATACCTTCCATGACCATATGTATAAATCAATGCCACATCTCTTCAATGGTGTAACTTGTTTTAGCTTTATTCCTCAAATAAGTTCTAAAAATTTTCTTTGAAGCCTTATCGAATCTGTACACAATATCATCTTTTTCCTTTTTTGTGGTCAGCTATTGATTTGCTGGTTGCAATTACCACTTTCTAATCACTAATTCCTGTTGTCATTGAAATGTCAGTGAATAATTCTA
The DNA here is from genome assembly GCA_031002005.1 of Vandiemenella viatica. Classification (NCBI taxonomy): domain Eukaryota; kingdom Metazoa; phylum Arthropoda; class Insecta; order Orthoptera; family Morabidae; genus Vandiemenella; species Vandiemenella viatica. The sequence continues at coordinate 235,535,218 of JARYHS010009186.1, forward strand.
GCCTATTGGTAACCACAAGATCTAAAATGAACATCTTTTGTGGTTGCTACCAGAAGCAACATCTATTTATAGCCTCTACTACACCGTTTAACAAGTTATAATTCCCAAATCAATAATAATAAAAAAAATCAATGTTCTGCATTTAATAACTTGGAACTTCACTAAGGAATTACTTGATTGAATATTTAATAGTTTTTTTTAAAAAATATATTCCTATTTGTCTATTTCCTGTGTGTGTAGAGAAATAGGTATAGTTCATTACTTACATTACTAATAGCGGTTTAAATTATTACATATGCCTACTTAAGTAAATTTTTGCTTATTTTAGTATTTGAAGTATACTGATCATACCTCATTCCAGTACTAGAATAACATACCTACACCTGAAAACTTTCCCACTAAATCTTGAACTTGGCATTCATCTGATATGCTTGGTAAAAAATGGAACTTATCAACCATAAGAGCTGTGAAGGCTAAAGTGTTTAAAAATAAGAGAACACATTAAAGTAGGGAAGGAGAAACAAGGTGATAGGAAATACTGGAAACAGCTGAACAATGAATTAATAGCAGCAAAGAAAGAAACTAAAGATGCTTTCACGGGGAATACTGAATAATTCAGTTCAAATTTCCTAAGGATATGCTGAGAAACTGAGCAGCAGTGTCTTGATACCATTATTGACAAGGATGTGAATAAAGTTAATGAGAAGATAAAAAATGCAGAAAAATTAAACATTCTTCTTTTGCTTCATGTTTTACTGCTCGCTGAAGTCAGTAGAGCCAGGAGGTGAAGAACAGGAGGAAACTCTACCTTTTGAAGGAACCATCCTGACATTCGGCTGAAGTGATTTGAGAAAACCAGTGAAAACCAAAATCTGGATAGCCAGATTGGGATTTGAACCCGAGTCCTCTCCAGACCTGAGCACTGTCACTCACACACTAGACTCATTAATATTAAAGAAATGGCTTGATGAAAATATTATGCACTTTTATGAATGGATGGAGAGGAGAAATATAAAAGCCGGATTTTTTTAAAGAAATGATCATACCAGGAAATTACAAATAATTCAAAGGCTATTTAAAGTAAATAAGTAGAATAAAGAAAGATTTATATTGATAAAAGTGAGTTAAAGATAGATGAATATGTCACTTGATTGTACCTAGAAATAATTAGTTTCAGTACGAAGGCTTAGTTGTGTATTACACATTGAATTGCGGACTTGCTGCATACCAAAGGACTGTAACAGTAAAACCAGTATCAAATGAGGCAGAAAAGAGTCGTATCATAAGAGTTTTATGTGAATGAATGATTCTGTTGATTTTCTGTGTAGTTTGTGGACAACATAATGCTGCACCACAAGATTTAAGAAAACTAAAGATTAATTACGATAATAGGTGGAGGTCAGAATTGCTTGTTGAAGGCTTGGAATGTAAATATCTTGGCATAACGTTTGATAACAAACTCAACTGGGCAGAGCACATTGGGCAGGTAGCAGGAAAAGGCTACAAAATCCTTCATTTACCGGAGAGGGTGATGAGAGGATGTACCAGACAAGTTAGGGAATTGGATTAAAAAAAACTTTGGTCAGATCATTGGTTGAATATGGTGGTGTAGTTTGGGACCCACATTTTGGTTATAAAATACAGGAGTTGGAGGGTGTGCAAAGAGCAGTTAGATTTGTTTGTAGAAATTATCACAGGACCCAGTCAGTAACTGATATGATAAAGGAGCTAGATTAGGAGTGACTGGGTGAACGTAGGAGGGTGAAGAGAGTGCTGGCAATGTACAGAGCACATGTTGGTGATAGAACTTGGAGGGATATTGGTCAAAGAATTAGGAATAGTGCATGGAAGGGGAAAGATGGCCATGACCACAAGCTGGCACTCTATTTCATGAATAAGGAAAGAGGGAAAATTTTCTTTTGTTGGAAAGGATTGTCAGGGAATGGAACAAATTACCAAGTGAAGTGATTAATAATTTACCAAAATGCTTCAAGGAATTTAAAATTAAAATTTATAAATTGGAAAATTAAATGGGGGAGGAAATTTTACACTCCAATTATAAGAGAAAATTTAAAGAAATAAAATAAAAATGGGAAATGTCACTGGAGCATTAGCTCCATCACAATTAAATTAATAATAATTGGATTCTGTACAGCTCCAGAGATATCTATATAAGATATGTCAACAATAAATGAAGAGATATCAAGCACACAGATAAAAAAATAGAAAAGAGTTTTTTGTATGATTATAAGTTAAAACAAGAACTGCTTGTTGAAGACATAAGTGCTAATTATCTTGGAATATCACTTTAAAACATAGGTGTCAAACTCAATTTTGCAGAGGGCCGTATATTAAATTTAGAATGTGTAGGTGGACCAGATTCAAATAAAAAGAGAGGAATCGAATGAAGTCAAAGCTCTAAAAAACATGATTCAGTCTTTCTGTGTCACATTGCGATCGCGGGCCAGTATTGACATGCCTGCTTTAAAATAAACTTAATTGTGAAAGGACATATTCTGGAGATGATATAAATTACAACATCCTTAATTTATATGAGATGGTGTCCAGGGAAGTGGTGGATCTGTGGATAAAAAAATCTTGCTCAGGGACTTGCTTAAGTACTGTAGAGCAGTTTGAGATCCACATTCATCATCAACTGTTTCAAGCTATAGATCTGGTCAGCTTCGCACAAAAGCCTCTCCATTTTATTTCCCTCTCTTATTACCTCCAGTGGCCCAGCCAGTCCTCTGCTTTCTTCAGAACACATTTCTCCACTCCTCTCTTTGGTTTTTAAATATGAATGTTGTAGAGGGACACAAAAGAGGGAAGCCAGATTTAATTTTATAAACTACCAAAAAATATTAACAGTCATGTCATAAAAACCAGGACAAGGTTATTATTATTATTTGGAATGGAACAAGCAAGGCTATTATCTTTATTAATGAAGTATTGCCCAGACCATGATTTAAGTTCATATTGTGATAAGCTACTGTAACTACATTACACTGAAGTATTAGAACTTTTGATATTTGGAAGCAAATCCTAGAATCACATGTCCATTAAAAAAAAAAAAAAAAAAAAAAAAAAAAAAAAAAAAAACAGAGGTAGTGATTATTTTAATTGTGATGGAAGGCATACTCCAGTGTCAAATTCTCTAGACACCTATTTTCCCATTCCTTTTTCTTTTCATCGTAAATTCTTTGTGTTTAGTTTTCCCGCATAACTATGAGATTTTGCCTTTTAAAAATTCACTTTTTTCAGAGATATTCTTAAAACTAACCACAGTCCCTCATACCCATACAAAAGAAAAATTTTCCACTCCCTAATGCTTGAAGTACAGTGGCAGCATATAGTCACGGTCAGCCCTTCCATTTAGCAAACTACCCTTAATGCTTCTACCAATGTTATTCCATGCCAATATATGTCACCCTCATGTTTCCCAATGACTCCCAACACAGTTCCTTTATCATGATTATTGATTATGTTCTATGATACTTTTCACAGACAAATCTATCTTCTCTATTTTGCTCCTCACCCCCTTCTTCCCGAATCCAACTTGATGTCCAAATTGTGAGTCCCTTACAACACAACAATACTCAAGCAATGGTTTGACAAAAGTTTTGTAACCCAGTTCCCTCACCTCTGGTGTTACCTCCTTTCATCACCCTCTCCAACGAATTAACGACTTTGAAAACTTTTACTACCATCTGTCAAGCTGAGTTTATTACCAAATGTTATGCCAAGATATTTACATTACAGGGCTTCAAAAAGCAATTTGTACATCATCCTAAAATCACAGTATATATATATAGTAACCAGGAAACAATAAGAGCTAAGTAGAGAATGGATTTACAAAAAAAAGGATAGCTAAATGAACCACCACTTACCTTAGATGATGGTTCCATCGGGTGAACACACAAAAATGCACCAGAACAGGAAAAACAATGAATATTTCAGGACTTGACCCTTCATCAACAGGAGAACATTATGGAGGGAGAGTGTGGTGTGGGAGACTGTCTCACAATATGACTTTTAGTCAGGAGCATGGTGGGGATAAATTCAAACAGAGGACAGAGAGAGGAGGACAGAGAGAGGTGGACAGTGAATTGGAGCTAGTACCTTCGCAATGCAAAATATTGCAAAAAGTGTAGAAAAATACATTAAAATGTTCACAACATAAATTTGAGAAAGTGAGTCAGTAAATGAAGTGTAGGTGGCACATCTTGCAGTGGGGTCTATTGCATGGGAAAGAGCCTTGGCGCTGGCTGCTGGGACGAGGAAGACTATGTTTGTGTACTAGAAGTTCGCTTAGGTTAGGAGGTCTGCTGAAACAAGTTCTAGGAGGGGCAGGGAGGATTTTAGGAAGAATGGATTTCATTTCAGAGCAGGTTTGTAGGAAACTGTAGCCCTGCCAGAGGATTCTGTTGATTGATTTGAGGCTTGGGTAGTATTGTGTGAACAAGACTTAAATTGTGGTTGGTTTTTGCGGGTTTCGGATGACTGATGGGCTGAGTAGGTTGTAATGTTGCCTGTGAAAGCTGTTTGTTCACCAAAGCTGGAGGGTAGTTGTGAGAAATCAATGCTTGTGAAATACTGTTTGAATAATCCATGAGGGACTGTTGGTTGGAGCAAATGCGACTACCTCGAATGCCAAGACTGTAAGGGAGGGAACATTTGGTATGGTATGGGTGGCAACTGTCGAAATGGAGATACTGTTGAAGAGTTGAGGAAGCCATTGGAGAGGGATAAATCCACATCCAGGAATGTGGCCTCGGTGTGTTGAGAATCAGGAGTGCCAATTTGATGAGGAAGGAAGTCATAGCGAGGCTGTTCGTCCAGAAAATGTTCCATGGCCTCAGGGCCAGTGTGGAATGTTTGTGTACAAGGATGTGACGCCAATGGTAACCAGTATGGGGTTGGAAGGGAAAGTGTTTGATGTCCTTTATATGAGAAGGGAGCTGACTAACTATGGGTTGTAGGTACTGGTCAATCAAGGCACAGATGTGCCCAGTTGGCGATCCACAGGCTGCAACAATAGAGCATCCTGGATATCCCAGTTTAATCCTATTTTACACCATTGTGTAATTTACAAACAACCTAAATTCTTCCTTAAGACACCCATGGTCATCTTTGTACATGATTTATAGCTTTAAGGGCTATGCCGCATCATTTACTGGATTATCTAAGGTAAGGAGAATTTGCAGGAGTTCCTACACCACCTGAATAGTGACCATCCAAGAATCCAATTCACCATGGAACTAGAAGAAAATGAAATATAATCTTCACTGGGTGTTCAGCCGGATGGTGTCAAAGTAACACTTTAGTTACTTTGACACCATCCGGCTGAACACCCTGTGAAGATTATATTTCATCACTTCGCCGGGAAAGTCTCCACTCACACATAGAAGAAAATGGACAAGTGCCATTCCTCGATGTCCTGGTTCAAAAGAGAGGTGATGGACGTTTGGGTCTTACAGTGTACCGCAAGGCAACCCACACCAATAGACATCTGCACAACAAGTCGCACCATCGCCCGGCAATGAAGAGAGGCGTATTAACATCACTAAATTTAAGAGCGAGGAGAGTATGTGACTCGGAAAAGTCTGAAGGAAGAAATGGAGACTCTTACAAAAATATTCCGACCCAATGCCTATAGTGAATCAGACATCAGAAGGGTTTTCTGGCCTAGAAAACCCCATGGAAGACTTCAACTTATCTCATGATACCAATGTTCCAAGAAAATTCGCCCATCTTCCATACATACGTGGCATCACTGACCGGATTGGGAAACTGTTTAAGCGGGTGGAGGTGCGAATCATGTATAAAGCTCACTGCAAACTTGGCCAGTCATTATCCAGGGTAAAAGACAGATTACACCCTCACCAGCTTACGGGTGTTTATGAAATCCCCTGCAGCTGTGGCAGTGTATACATCGGTGAGACAGGTCGCACAGTGGCGGAGGGACTTAAACATATCCGCCACTACAAATATAACAACAGCGACAAATCTGCCATCGTTCGCCATACTATTAACACCGATCATGAAAAAAAAATTTCGAGACACGAGGTTACTGTGGAGAGAAGACCAGTGGTGGCCTCGACGTGTGAAAGAGGCAACAAAAATCTTAAGGAATTCCAACAACATGAACGATGATAGCGGCCTTTTCCTCTGCGATGCTTGGCGACTGTTGCTGAAAGCTTAGATAATCCAATAAACGATGTGGCATAGCCCGTAAAGCTATAAATCATGAACCTAAATTCTGACTGTAAACCACTCAACCATTAGGTTAATGAACAGCAATAGTCCCCTTCCACTTCCACCGCTTTTCACACTGCATTTCGTACATATTAAGAATTCTTCAACCAAGCATGTCACTTTTTCATACACACTAATAATTTCTTGTACCTTATTCAACTCCATTTCAAAGCTCACTGTCAAATTCCTTGGGGAGATCTAGTGATACACTATCAATTTCACCTCCCGTGTCCATTGGGTTTAAAATATTTTGCATGTAGCTCACTAACTAAAAACCACAAACCAAATTACTGATATGCATGTCGCACATGTCCGATGTGATTGCATATCAATCTCTACAACAATTTACTAGCCACTGGTATACTAATCAATCTAAGTTTTAACCCCACTGGCATCTGGATATATCAGTTGACAGGACAGATTGTGGAGGCTGTAGGTAAAGGTTCAAAGTACTTCCATCTACTGGAGAGGGTATACTGGGGAAGACAGAGAGACGCGCTATGAAACTTTGATTGGACCTTTACCAGAATATTATGGAATTACATGGTACCAATGTATGAGTATCAAGTACTGATGTTGAAGAATGTGCAAAGGAGGGCAGCAATATTTGTATAGGGAAATAAACTCAGTCACTGAAATGATACCTAAATTTGCTGCACTGGGAATCACTGTAGGATACGTAGTAACTTTAAATGATTACGGGCATGTGTAAAACATTAGGTGATAAATATTATTATTTTTTTTGTTTGGGTTTTACGCCTCGTCGACAGCGTGGTCATTAGAGGTGGGATGGGACTGGGTACAAGGAACGGGAAGGAATTTGGGCATGACCTTTTTTTTTTTTTTTGAAGGAAGCATCTCGGCATTCACCTTTAGTGATTTGGGTAAATCATGGAAAACCCAAATCTGGATGCCCAGACGGGGATTCGAACCGGCGTACTCCCGAATGCGAGGCCAGAACGTTAACGGTTCACCCACCATGCTCGGTATAAATATTAGAGAACAACTCGGAAGCTGAATATTTAAGTGAAGAGTGGATTACTGGAGAGCGTGATTCCGCAATGAAATGGCGTCATAACACTGCAGTAGGAAAATGCAAGATACCACTAAAAATACGTTCCGAAGTACGTTTAACGATCTCATGCTCATCCAAGGTGTATTGCAACCTAATTTCTGTTTGAAAATAGTGGTCCAGGCTATATTACAATAGAATTACTGCTTGAAAATAATAGTCTTGCGATTGACCACATCAGTAATACAATGTCACTATTGAATGTTGTAGCAGAATAGTGATCTCCAGTAGACCCAGGAAGAGAGCTCCATGATAGAAAATTAGCATTTGATTTCAGACGTAAGAAAATAGGGAAGTTGTCATTTGCTGGGAGGAGAACATATTGTCTAGAGATATTGTAAACAATAGGCCTATACCTAAGTCTACAAAGTATTTTAAAGTAAAAACGAGTTTGAATACTGAGAAGGATCATAGGGAAACTGCCACAGGGGCATGAGCCGAATCGTTGTCAATAATTATAAGAATAAAGAAAACATTTATCAGGTGAACAGTTATATTTAAAAAGTGTTTATATTTAATATGAATTTGACATTTTCTCTTACCACTAAACATTTTCACTTGCTGCTCATCAATCCATAGTGAAAGATCGTTGTTTATATCACTACCTCGTGATATGCATGTCACCAGAGAAACAAAAACTGTAACTAACACAGTGCTCCACACACTTAAAATCAAAGCCATTGCAGGTCAAAGTGTGATAACTCACACAACTGGTAAAAAAAAAAAATAGTTTCAATTAACAGCATAACAAAACAGAACAAATTCTAATCTTTTTAAAAACAAAAACAAAACATTTCAGTAAATGAAGTTCATTAATCTACCACTGTTGTAGTGCAATAGCAAACGAACTGGTTTTACATACTCGTAAATTTAAGGCTCCTTATGGAAAAATATGGACCACATGAGAAATGTGAACACTCGCTCTGAAGTATGTACGATTCCTTTTAGGTTGACATACATCAAGCTCGTTGGTGATGACAAAGTACGAAACTGTAATTTTCGGATAAGTCAAATTATTATTATTTTTTTAATATTTATTTTACGCCTGATCTTTGGTTGGTACTAATCATCACCTTTCGAGGTTCACAAAGGTGGTCCCAAAAATTTTAAAGACTGTATGTCACAAACAATCTTGCATTAATATCATCTCAAGTTGGAACAAGTTACGCCAGTACACTGTATTGATACGGACAACAAACAGATTTAACTTCAACACAGATTACCACAATTCCAGTCAACACAAGCTTCCATTCTTTCGGCGAACCGGCAACAACAAAGAACACCATGTGTTATCATCAATTCCGTCCTCTGACTTATTTTGCTTCTGCCTCTGACAGACAGCATCCATCCAAATAGCAGCAACTCTGTGACTTACGTGTATCGATAACAGGTAGCAACCAATCGAGGAAAGAAATACCTCCATGGTAGCAACGCGTCTCTGTAGCAAAGTTGCAGCATAAAAGATTTTATTGTTTTCGCAGCCATCATATTAATATAATTTGCTTGCGGGATTAATGCTGCGTTGAAATACTCCAACTTCTTCTTCTTCCCGACGTTTCGATCAGGGCTTAGGTCTTCATCAGGGGCCGTCTACCGAATCTGCTACAGACTGTGATCTGCTGGAGACTGGCGTGCTGGTTGTTTAAGTATTTGTACTCATGAGTGAAGCCAGAAACTTTATCATGAACCTCCCATAAATGAAGGATTCTGAATCCTTTTCCTACCACATGACAAAAGTGTCTTGTCCAGCTGAGTTTATTAACATTTGACAATAAACTGAACTAGACAAGACATATTGGTCAGGTGGTAGGTAAAGGTTTTAAAACCCATCATTTGTTTCAAAGAGTGATGATGGAACGTACCAAAGAAGTGCGGGAATTGGTATGCAAAACTTTTTTTAATTCGTTTAATTTTAATTGCAATGAAGCGCACACTCCGGTGACAATTTCCATACCCATTTTTCCCCTTTCCTGCACCCATTTACTTTTGCCCTATACAAATTTCAACTTTAAATTCTTTCGGCGTTTTTGGTAAATTATTCATCATTTTCCTTGGTAACTTATTCCAATACCTAACACCATTTGCTAAAAAAAAAAAAAAAAAAAAGAATCTTCTGACACCCTTGTGCCTGAAAACGAGTGCCAGCTTGTGGTCAGGGTCATCTTTACCCTTGCATGCTTTACTTTTAATTCTTATACCAATATCTTTCCATGCATCATCACCGATGTACGCCTTGTTCATTCCCATTACCCTCTTCACTCTCCTCCTGTCTTCCAATGAATCCCATTCCAGCTCTTGTAATATATCTGTTACTGACTGTGTTCTGCGGTAATTTCCAGAACCAAATCCAGAAGCCCTTTTTTGCACCTTCTCTAACTTCTGTATTTGATACTAAAAATGTGGGTACCATACTACACACCATATTCAAGCAATGGCCTGATCAAAGTTTTGTATCCCAATTCTTTTACCTCTCTCGTACATCCCCTCATAACTCTCTCCAACAAATGAAGGATTTTGAAATCTTTTCCTACTACCTGTCCAATGTGTGCTGTCGAGTTGGGCTTCTTATCAAATGTTATGCCAGGATATTTACATTGTCTTCAACAATCAATTCTTTCCCCATCTTATAATCATAATCAACCTTTAGTTTTTTATCTGTTTATCTAATAAGCTGGCTCTTCTTTGCATTTATCTTCATCCCATGTTTAACAACCCAGCTATATATCCTGTCAAGATCAACCTGATGCTGTTCACAGTCCTCTACCATTTTTATCCTTTTATATGGCATTATGTCGTGAGCAAACAATCTAATTTCTGATATTAAACCATCAACACAATCATTCATTAGAATAATGAACAGGAATGGCCCCAATAGGCTACCCTCTGGCACTCGCATTTTCATTTCCACTTCTTACCATATTGCATTTCCTACCGTAACTTTTTATCTTTTAAAAATTCTTCTACCCAGCAAATCATTTACACATCCACTCCAATAGTTTTTACCTTATTTACCACAATTTTTGGCCTACTCTGTCAAATGCCTTTGAAAGGTCTAGTGCAACACTATCAATCTGGCCGCTCTTGACCATTTCATTTATAATATTGGGCAAATATCCTACTAATTGATACTCTCATGAATATACTTGCCTAAAACCATGTTACCGACTTGAAAACCACTTACGTTCTTCACATTTATGTGGTCGCATATCAATCTCTCCATTAATTTACCAAACCACTGATGCCAAACTAATTGGCATATAATTTTCAACTCTATTTCTTATCCTTTCTTTATGTAGTGGTACTACTATCGCACTTTTCCAGTTCTCTGGTATGAAGCATGTATCCAGACACAGTTTAAATAATATTTCATGATGAGGTACAATGTCACATCCTGCTATCTTTAAGACATCCGTAGTAATACTATCTAAATCAGTTGCTTTATAGTTTATCAACTTTCTTAGTGCATTCATGATATCCTCAGGATGGATTTCAAATATTTTGGTCTGCTCATTTTTAATTGTGTTGTAACCTTCGTTCTCCTATTTAGACCCTCCCGTTTCTGGTTCACTGTCCCCCATGGTCTCATTAAACCGGTTACTTAAAATCTATGCCTGTTTCAAATCCTCAGTAATTTCTTCTCCGTCCTTATTTATAATTGTCTCAACACCCTCATTCCATTCATTTTTCTAACATAGCTATAGAAATTTATAGATGCATCAGTCAAAGGTCCCCCTGCACCGACAATACTCATAAATCCATTTTTAGCCATCTTCTTTGCTATTATAAATTCCTTGTTTAGTTGTTTCAAATATTCCCTACTACCCTGCTGTCTCTTAACTTTGTTATGTTCTCTTCTTACCAATCTTTTTAACCTCCTTAGCGCCCTGTTATAGTACATAGGTTCTGTATTTGTCTTTATTTTCCGTTTTGGAATAAATATTTCTTCCCATATTCTTATTATCTTCTTGAAGTCTTTCCACCTTTTAATTTAATTTAATTGTAATGGAGCACAGGCTCCGGTGGCAATTTCCCTACACACCCATCTTCCCCCTATCCTGCACCTACCTACATTTGCCCTCTACAAATTTTATCTTTAAATTCTTTCAAAGTTTTCGGTAAATTATTCATCATTTCTCTTGGTAACTCATTCCAATCCCTGACACCCTTACCTAAAAAAGAGAATCTTCCCACACCCTTATGCCTGAAATCGAGTGACAGCTTGTAGTCATGGTCATCTTTTCCCTTCCATGCACTACTTTTCATACCTATTGCAATATCTTTCCATGCCTCATCCTCCTCCTGTCTTGCAATGAATCCCATTCCAGCTCCTTTATCATATCCGTCACTGATTGCATTCTGCGATAATTTCCAGAAACATATCTAGCAGTCCTTTTTTGTACCCTCTCCAACTCCTGTATTTGATACGTAAAATGAGGGTCCCATACTACACTACCATATTCGAGCAATGGTCTGACCAAAGTTTTGTAACCCAATTCCTTGACTTCTCTCGTACATCCCCTCATTACTCTCTCCAACAAGTACAGAACTTTGAAACCTTTTTCTACCACCTGTCCTATGTATCCTGCCCAGTTAAGTTTGTTATCAAAAGTAATTCCAAGATATTTACATTTCAAGTCTTCAGCAAGCAATTCTTTCCCCACCTTATATTCATAATTAACCTTTTGTTTTTTATTTGTGTATCTAATAAGCTGACTCTTCTTTGCATTTATCTTCATTCCATGTTTACCAACCCAATTAGATATCCTGTCCAGATCACCCTGCAACTGTTTACAATCCTCTATCGTTTAGATTCTTTTATACACCATTATGTCATCTGCAAACAATCTAATTTCAGATAGTAAACAATCAATCACCTCAACTATGCTGTACTTGTGCCATCCTTCCATTTGCCGGAGCGTTCTCGGTAATACCTCTTCAAGTTCAAAATCTGTGCCCTTTTATAATTGTACCCATTTTCCCCTTCAATTTTGGTTACTGGTTTACTGAATCATCAGAACTGATTCATGATCACTTATTCCTTCAGTTACTTGACATCCTTCAAGGTTACCATTTGGCTTTATTAGGAAGATATCCCAACATGTTTTGTCCCCTAGTTTTCTGCTCTACGTCTTGTATAAGCCCTCTTTCCCTTATTAAGGTATTTTCAAATCTCAGTTCGCTTGTGTTTTTAATCTTATTTCTCACCCACTTTACACCTGGTAAATTTAAATCCCCACTAATATTCACCATTCTATTCTCATCCCTGAAGTGTGAATTTAATTTCTTTCCAGTCTTCATCAGTCAACCTTCTATTGCGATAAGCGGCCAACACCCTGATTTTTTCTTTTTTATTACCCCAGAAATTTACCCCAAGCAACTCACGGTCATGATCTATGACCACCAGATAGCTTTAATAGTTTTTGTTAACCAGTACGAAAACGACTCCACCAGTTGCTCCTCTATTTCTGCGGTACACCCTGGGAAAAACCTTATTGTCTAGTACTTCTTCTTTTAACCGAGACTCTACACATATAATTACTTGTACTTCGTGTATCTCTATTAAATTTGAAATTCTATTACTTTGTTCATTATAGTTCTATAGTTCAGTAGTAGCACCCTTATTATTAGCTTTGTGTTGTTTTTAGTATTAACCTATTCCTTCCCAGTTCTACACCAGCCAGTTATTGTTTCAGCAGCTTTATCTATTTTTTTTTTTTTTTTTTTTTTTTTTTTGCATTTGTGATTTTTCCCATCGTGGATTTACAATCAGTATCATTTTGATCATCTATTTCCATTCCTTAACCAGCAGACCCTAACCTAAAAAAGACACACTCCTGAGCCCATCATCACTGGAATTGGGCTCCCTTACAGCTTTTGCTAACAACTTAGAAAGTAACCCATTGCCACTTCTATTTAAGAGTAGGCCATGACTAGTAAAACCCCATCTACCAGCAGTGTTCACAGGCACAACCCTCAAGATAGAAGTAATGCCTTTCTCATGTAGTACCTCCACTTCCACATTTACACGCCTCACACCGTGGTTCAACTATGGCCGGTCATGGCGCCTTAGGACCTGCAAGACCTCAACTCGAGTATGTTGCGCCTCGTTCACCATCTTATCAGGTCATTTTCTATACCAGAACTTCCGTTGCTATCAATAATATTCTGCACCTTCTACTATCACTCTTCTATCGTCCTTAGTGAAATTCCTACAAAGAGAATATATATCCTTTATAACCTGGCCTAATGTTGCGCTAGGTTTGAAAAAGCTTGTGACCTGTTAACCTGCACCTAACTGATCCTGTAGAAGAGGGCCTACACCTCTCCTATGGCTACTTCCTAGCAGCAGAATCCTTTTCTTCCTTTTCTTTTCGTGCTCGCCCCTATTCTTGCAGACCTGCGGCAGCTTACCTACTATGTACTACATCTACATGATGCTCTTCCCCATCTGATTCTGGTAACAGGTCAAATCTATTTCTCCCCTCAATTTCTGGAGTGCCTTGCTTCTTCATCCTGTTAATAATATTTCTCCTACGACATGTTATCAGTTCCCAACCATCTTTCTCACCTCCACAGGCTGAGATACACAGGACGAGCCTACACAGGACGAGCCTCAAGAACCCTGACCGTTTCAAGCAATTCCCTGATCGTATCGCCCATCTCCCTCATCTTCTCAGCCTTAAGGCTAAGTGGACAAAACCTTGTGAGAGCCTCATTTATTTCCCACTTTCTTTCTTCCCTACACGACCAATGAAATAAATTCTTACACCAATTACAACCCACCCCCTTCACCATGTTTCTGCGACGGGAGCAAGACTTTCCAATCTTGATTTTACCAAAATACATCTAGTATCTTCTAAACGAACCTTAAATTTATTTGATTAAGTAGTATAATCAAATTTATACTATGTACTTAACTTTTTTATAAAATGACATTAGATCTTCACTGATCAATCAAGTTACTTACTTACTTACTTCCTCTTCATGGATAGGTCAAAAGCCTGTTCCGACCTCATTCTTCCGACCATCTCTTCCTAGGTCTTCCAATGTCCCTTCTGCCTGTGGGATGGTACTCCAGGGCAAGCTTAGGAAATCTGTCTTTTCTCATCCGTAGGACGTGGTTCTTCAAGTTATCCCTTTTTTGGGTAATTCTATCATTTAGCGGGGAGATATTCAGTTGTTCCCTTATTTCCTCGTTCCTCCTCCTATCATTTAGGGAATACCCTTTTACTGACCTTAAAAATTTCATTTCAGATGATTGAATTTTGCTTTTGTATTGCGTTTTATTTACCCATGTTTCGCTACCATATAGCAGAGTCGGTACGGCCATTGTTTTATAAAACTTCAGTTGAGTCTCCTCTCGTGCTTTACCTTTCAGTGTTCGTCGAATTGTTCCACACATATACTGAAATCGGTGAAGTTTCTTCTTCACCTCGTTATCCTCATTGAAAGATAATTCACATCCGAGATAAGTAAAGCTGGAGACTTGTTCTATTGGCTGATTGTCTACCACTATTTTAACTCTGATAGGGTATTTCCCCTGCCATGCCATAACTTTCGTTTTTGCACGAGACAACTGCAGATTGTAATCTTTGCTGATAATGTTTAGTATATGGATTGCTTTTTGAAGTCCATCTTCATTTTCCTGGAGGATAAATTGGTCATCTGCAAACAACATAGTATTTATGTAAGTGTTGTTGCTTATTTTTATACCATCAATCAAGTTATTGTAAGTAATTAGGAGATAAAAGTATTTTAATTGTAATATTATTACTGACAAGTGGCTATTTTAACATTTTTGGAAAATAAGTAAATAATAATCTTGTTTTAATAAAGACTGAAGTTATATCTACAATAGAATTTTTTAGGATTGATACTATTTAGCAGCATAAGTCAAATATTTACTGTTACTTAGGTAATTATTTATTATATTTATTTCTTGTATTGCTAGCACATTATTGTTATTTTTATGCTTTAATACTTATAAAAATAACAACAGAATAAAAGTCTAGAAATTTTAGCAACAATATACAACAATTGGAATATCTAATATGTATTTTTTGGTTACACAAGAAATTTAAGATATTAATTAAAAAGATTAACTACAATTTGCTGTATTTAATCTAACTCTCAAGCTTTCAGCTAAATTCCATATTAATAAACCTAGCGAAAAAAAAAAGAAAATTAACCACTAAGAACAGACGATTTTTGAAGTTCTATTTATGAGTGTAATTTTGTATTTAGCCCCACTAACAATAATCCTAATTATTTACTTTACAGTTCAAAGCGTCAAATTAATTTAGATGGTAAAAATTAGCTATGACGAAGTTATTTCCAGTATAGTGCACATCGGTTCACACACGCAACCAGAGCTCACTACAGCAAAACTTTGCTCACTCCATTGCTTGAATATGGTCGCTTTGCATGGAATCTACAATTTGCGTATCAGATACAAGAGTTGGAAGGGGTGCAAAGACGGGATGCTTAGATTTGTCTTTGTGAACTACCCTAGAACACATTGAGTAACTGATATGATAAAAATAGCTGGAATTGGATTCATTAGAAGACAGGAGGAGTGTGAAGAGTGTGCTGGGAGAGTGAAAGGTGTATTTATGACGAGGCGTGGTGAGATGTTGATGGCAGAATTAAGAGAGGTGCATGGAAGTGAAAAGAGGACCATGACCACAAACTGGCACTCCAGGAATATGGATATGGGAAAATTTTCTATCGTAGATAATGGTATCAGGGATTGGAATAAATTACAAAGGGAAATGATTAACTTACCAAAAGCGCTGAAAGAATTTAAAATTATAATTCGTTGAGGGCAAAATTAGGCGGGTGAAAAAAGGGGTAAAATGGGTGTGTAGGGAAATTGTTTGGAAAGTAATGCTTTAATCTAATTTTATAAGTAAAAACGTTATCACATATTATAAATTTAGTTACAGTACTTTATCAATTAAATTTAAGGTTCGTTTAGAACGTTTTTGAAGAATTTGTGGGAAAAAAATCATGACTGCAAAGTGTGGGGCCTATCGCAGTTAAGTGTTGAATGGTGTGAGTTGTAGCTGGTGTAAGAAGTGGTTTCAATGGGCATGTAGGAAAGAGGTAAACGTGGGGACTAAATGGGGCTCTCGCATGGTTTTTTTCGCTTTGTCTTAGAGATGAAAAGATGAGGAAGATGGGCGAAACGATCAGGGAGTTGCACGAAAGAGTCAGGGCTCTTGAGGCTCAACCTGTGGAGGTGCAACCTGTGGGGACTCAACCTGTGGAGGCTGAACATGTTGAGGCTCAGCCTATAGAGGCAGACAGTAGAGATGATGGGTTGGAGGAGATTGAGAAGGATGGTTGGGTGCGAATTACAACTCATAGAAGAAATATGTTTAACAGGACGAAGAAGCTAGTCAGGAATTGTGGGGGAAAATAGGTGTGACAGGCTACCAGAGTCAGGAGGGGTAAATGTAGCAGTAAGTAAGGTGCAACAGACCTTTAGAAATAGGGGCATGGGAGTAGAATGATTATTATTGGTGGGAATTTCAATTTACTGGGTATCAACTGGGGAGGTAATAAGATGAATAATCAAAGGGAACAGATATTTGCAAATACCTTAATAAGGAGCCTTTGCAGAAGTGGTTGAGCAGAAGTGGTTGAGCAGAAGTGTAGGAAACGAAACATGTTGGATATCTTTCTAATAAAGCCTGATGATAACCTTTTGGGGTGCAAGTAACTAAAAGAAAGTGATCGTCAAGTAGTTCTGATAGATATTAGAGGATTCATTAAACCAGTGGCCAAATGACTCTGAATTAAGTTTGACAGAGCTTCCATTGTTTGACACCGTAGATTTTAAATTTAAATCAATTGTATGTTTTATGATTATACGTCACCTAGAAATGTAATAGAAAATCAAAATCTTTTCTGATCGTCTAATTCTTCTGCAATCTGTGATAATTTGAAAACAACTGAACCGATTTTGACGATGTCTTCACAGTTTGAAATTAGTTTCTGGAACAAAATTTGCTGTTTATATTAATGAATTTCCCTAGGTGCGGATGGAGCAGAAACATAACACCAGATCAAAACAGTAACAAAGAAATGTGAAGCTGTTATAACGCCGTATATGTTTTTGTTGTTGTTATATGTATCAATTATTAAACTTCTAAATCTTTACAGATGAACATAGTATAATTACTTAGACTGATAACGAATTGACTGATTCACAGAAGAGATCTAACATGATAAAAATTGTGAGAGCAAATATTTTTGTCGGCTCCAGGAAGTTTCAGGAAGTCCAATAGAAAGTGGAAGTTACGTGTAAAAAAAGTAATTAAAAAGGAGATTAATTTTTCATGGATAACCTTGTCGCAATATTGTAATATTATAATAATTTTACGTTGTTTAATTAATATGATTACAGTGTTAAGCAGCTCGCACGGTGTCTTCGTAAACTTAATTAATTCTTCCTGTCGGCAGAGTCGTGACAAGAAAGTCGCTGGATTTTCCTTTCTGATAATACTGATAGCAATTAATTAGTTTTCTCGTACGGCTACCAGTTGATCGTTTTACTTTTCACCACTATATGATTATTAATACAACGTCTGAACGGATTTATGAGTTCAATGAAATAACCGATGGAACACTTCTCATCTTTTTATTTCGGTGAAATCTTCATATCAACATTACATGCCGGTTATGCTAGACTCGTTCGAAGTTATTAAAGTACAAAAAATTTCAAGCGATTAAACTTCAGCGAAAATTTCTGCTTGACAACTCACAAACAATTACCAAAACTTCCGCGGATCGTCATCTCCACGTGTTTAGTCTCTAGAGAAATACTCGAAGACGATAAAGGGTGCTGACAGAAGATTATCGAGCGCTATCAATCACGTGACAGTCAAATTTACACAAAGACAATTACAACTTGTATAAAATCACTCACAATCATTAGCAAACACTTTATAATCGAATTAAAAATGTTTGCTTGAATTAAAACATGAAACAGGTAACGTAAACCACTCCAAGTAGCTGAAAATCGTCCTCAAAACATCGTGACCTATTTCAACATTTGTAATTATAAAGTATCAATTATTATTTCAAACGTCATACTACTTCTGATCATATTACACATGATTTACACAATCTCCTTTTATAAAATCCATATTCATTCACATGAAAAAATATGAAAAATCATAATTGCATAAAAGCGCAGTTTAAATTCATAATTAATCGACTCTCGTCTTAAATATGTACTCCCTAAGATTAAAATTCATAAAAGACTGAGATTTAGGGCTGTTACAACAGGCTGAGCTGTGCGTATGCTCGAACAGTTGTTATTTTTGTGTACGTGATGACAGTCGAGGTCAACCGTTGGTCGAACATCTGGGATACATAGAAATTTCTTCTACCTGGCACATCATTCCGCAAAGGACACCTCAAGAGATTGGGTGACCCTTCTCAGCTGTCAGCGAGTGGAACTTCAATAGGAACGTTTTCTAATTACGTATATTTATGTGTTTGTAGAAGCCCTGTAACGAATTCTGGCTTCACATATTCAAAGTTACGCAAATTTACGGCAACAGAGGGATGAGACGCAAGTGGCCAAGAGAATCGTGGATTTTAAGAATGCCTAGGAACAGAATACATCGTAGTGGTTTCCCGCAAAAAGGAACAGACTATCTGTTATAGTGGCTTCCCCGACCCGTGGTTTTGTAAGCCACGCCTTGAAACCCAGTTGTACGGATCAGCACGCTCCAAAGGCTAGCCCTCGCCACCTCTCCACCACGTTGTCTAGTGTCAGCTTCCAGGGCGTTTGATGTTTACAGACCGGGTGACGGATAGGGGTGCATCATCTCTGCCAGCAGAGGCAGGTCCCTTCCCACGGCCCGCTGTTCGCAGCTAGACCGTTGTAAACGTCATTTCGAAGACCATTACTATTTGGGAAATTGTAGGAATATTCAGTCGTAGAACTATTGGCAATTGGCGATCAATGACATGCTGAGTGCGCTCGAGCGGTGACCAGCCAAGAATCCGCTTGCTAGCAGTGAGCACCTCAGGGCGCAGTCCCCGTCCTAATTATAGGTCAGTCAAAGCGGCTTGGACAACGCAAGCGATCGAGGAGTGGTCTTTATTGTCGGGCAGTCGGCGAGAGTAGTCGAACATACTTCGATGGCCACCTGTTAGGAGCTTGCCACCCTCCCAAGGACCTCCCATAAGGGGCGACCATCTTCCCAACAATTAACTATTGAAGATTGCACTAAGAGATTCACTAACTACCGTATGAGGGTTTAGATAAATTGGCAACAGTTGGAATCCTCTTTTCGGCACGTTATTCAGTCTTTGTGTCCAATAAACTGTTCCATTTGCAAGTCTCGCCTTCCTTCATGTAGTAAGAAGTTAACTCAGTTTCTGACCTTCGGTCTGTGGCCGTGAATCCACAGTGGTGTCAAGGATTAGCGCAAACAGCCCAGCGGTAAGGAGCTGCCAGAAGAACAGAAGAGACGCTTCGAGCAGAACTGGAATTCCCTAAGGTTAGTTCGTCAGCACACCTATCCACACACGACCACTAGGCTTGGCCAAACAGCCCCTGACACCCGGCGCGACCGTCAAATGCACAGCCCGTGGGAAACCACCTTTAGACAGAGAAGCTCGATTTACGAAAATTCCCTGAAGACTGAACATGGAGGTGAAGCTCCAGCCAACCAGAATAAGTCTGGGTGAAGAGGGGGGGAGTGAAAAGGGAGACAGATTGTGAATATTGTTTAGTTTAAGTTACTATTTGTTTAAAACAATGTTTCATGTCTGGACATATACGAAGCGGGAGACTGGATCCGAGTGCTCTCAGCGGATAGGAGAGTGGAACATATCGCCTATGTTGGTGTGTCAAACCCCAGTGCCGGCTGTTACACGTTTAATCTGAACTGCTCTAAAATTCAGTCAAGATCTACAACCCAAATAACGCCTTGGCAGTAAGGATTGCAATCCCGCAGTGTTTTCAATCCCGCGGGATTTGCGCCAATCCCGGGGAATTGGCGCTAACAGTTTTTCAACGCATATTTTTTAAAACATAGTTATTTAAAATGTTAACAAATTAAATAATAAACGACTGTTAATTAAATTAATAAATCAATTTTAATGTTAAATGGTAAAAATTAACAGTTAACAATACTTTAACTGGCGAAATTACATAAATTTTTTTTATAAGCATGTTTTGAGGTTTTACATTTAAAAAAAAATCTAAACTATTTATTCCTAGAACATATTATGTGCCTTACAATAAATCACATCCGTTTGAAAACATGGTATGGATAGTGGCCAAATCAGAGTATTTTTATTTTTTATTTTTTTAAAATTATTATTATCGTTTAGCCCACTAAGGAGCGCGTGGAACCATTAATTTGAATTGTCCTTCATATTCTTCTTGCTGTTCTTCTTATATTCCCAAAACCTTCTCATCCTTTCGCTGTGGGCTTGACGTCTCTCTTGTGTCCATGCATTTCTGAGTTTCAGATTTTTTGATGTTGGGCTCTTAGGGGCAAATTTATGTGAGGTGATCAATCGTCTATATTTACTGCGTGTTAATGTCGGTGGGTCAAGGCTGGCTTCTGCGAGGTCCTTCTGGGTTTCTACAAACCAGCGTGCTTTGTTTTGTCGGGGACCGTTGACGATGTGGAAAATTTTCTTGGTAAGTCGTGAATCATCCATTCGTGCTATATGTCCATAAAATTTCATGCGTCTTTTCTGTGCGAGTGAGGTGAATCTTCCGGTCAGTGAATACAGTTATTCCGAGCTTTTGCGCATCCAGATGCCATCTTGGATTTTGGGGCCGAATATTTTTCTCAGTATCTGTCTATTTTTTCTATTCCTTTGACATTTACCGTTAATGATGATGTCACCGTCGCATTCAGTGCTCCTGGAAGAACGACGGTGTGGTAGTGATGAAGTTTGGCTTTGGTGGAAAGTGATTTCTTATTCTAAATAAACTATATATAACACCGAGAGAAAGCATTCTATTTCAAAAAGTGAATATACTTTGTAAAGTATATACTTGCCTCAGAACAAAATCTTATAACTTTTCCGTCTCTAAAGACCTCGCTATTAAGAGACATAAAAAAACAAAAACAAAAAAAAAAAAAAAAAAACCACATTATTATTTTTTGTCACTGCACAAGCGCGAGACTTGGTCTGTTTTTGTAATAATTTTTTTTGTGGGATTCGTTATTATGTCTCCTGATTTCTTGATTGATCTTATAGTTGATTCATTGTTATTAAAAGTAACTACTCACCAAGACGTAGACTGTCAAGTATTTGAGTTTTGGTTTAAGTTCCAAAACGGCTTTTTTTTTAGTGGAAATTAATTTTTCATGTAAGAAAGTAGACTTTCTCGGCGTATAATTGCAATGAAGTCCTCACGGGTGTATCGCCGGATTGCATTGTAAAAACACGAAATTTCACACGTGAGGAAGACGGCGGAGGCATGGGTTTTTACAACGCAATTCGGTGATATACCCGTGAATACTTCATTATAACTTTTATTGTCTTCAGTCGAAATAATAAGAAGGAGTTGAAAGGACGCATGCTATTCACTCAAAAATAATGTATTGTGGCGATTTACCAAATCATCCCAAGAGCGATTAATCGAAAGCCAGAGCGGCACATGTAAGAAGGCGGATTTTGTCAAAGAACATGTGTTTCAAAAGCATTGAGGCGGCGGTTGAGACACTAGCCTTTTGATAACTACTACATAAAAAGTTATTCAATCGTTAAAATTACAATAAAATTAGTTTTCTTATTAACGAATAATCAAATTATCAGCCGGAAATATAGGAAATTGTCACAACTACTTTATCTGCAAATACAGAAAATGGAATAATGAAACCGTGAATAAAAAGCTTTAACTGTGTATTTCAGATGACGTGTGCGACACATAAAAAATACTTATTATGTAGTAAGAAAATCGTACTAAATACGCAACATAACTCAAATTTTAAAAATGTGTACTCAAAACAAACGTAAGTTTTAATGAATACGTAAAAGTGTATCTATTTACTTACGAACCACGAAGGTTAACAAAAACAAACATTTGTTCACACGAGTCAAATGCCAACTGCCTGGGTACAGGCAACAATGCAATACATCCCATAGAGACCGGGTGCGGCAGCGAGTCACAGACTGACACACGTTTTCGCTGCATTTTGCGGATTGCGGAGCCGTTTAATTTTGTGCGGGATCCGTCCGACTGTCTAACTCTAATTATGCGGAATCCCGCGGGATACCGCTTTGCTGGATGTCAATCCCTACTTTGCAGAGAGTTGCTTGATGAGAATCCATGGTTTATCGATTTTTAATGAGCTAGGGTCAGAACTTTGATATAGACATTCGTCGCTTGTAAAAGACTGTGCCTTTTTGATTTCCTTCAATTGTAAAATGTCTAAAAAAAATTAAATAATTTGTACTGCTAGATGAGATGATAGTTTTCTCCTTTTATTTCATTTGCAAAATAAATTGATAATCAGGCTGACCATGATTATGTCATTAAGATGTTTTTAAATTGTCACTAATTTCAGTGAACGTATCTGAAAATGTGTTTCACATAAAAGATAAATAAATGGTCAGATTATTGCAGTCTAGTTTTTCATGTGCAGTTATGCCTTTTCAATATTTATAATTTTGAATCCTCTTTCATTTGGAATCATTTTAATTAAATTTATCTGAGATTATAAAATTAAATTCATGAATAAATTAAGAGACACCCAAGAAACTCCGGACCCAAGAAACTCCGGACCCAAGAAACTCCGGTTTTTACATGGATGGAACAGTGTTTAGCGTTGAACATAACGTAACTCAGTAGTTATTTCTGGCATCAGTTGTAGATGGTAATATTAGTCGTTAAACAAAAATTACACTTCTTTTACTGTTTCCTAATAATTAAAACTACAAGTAATTTATATTATAGTATAGTTTTGTTAATGCTGAATTTTCTGAAAATATCATAGTCTTTAGTATAAATAGGCCTACACATATGAATAAACGTAAAATAAGAAAGACTATAGCAAGTATCTTACATTTAATTTCATTACGAATCTGTTCCATGTGGACTAAGTAGGTGCAAACTCCAGTCACTAAACAACTATAACTCAGTAACGTGAGGTCATCTTCGTAAAGCGGCAATACGTCTGAAATGGGAGCTGAAGGCCAAATCCCAGTTGGAGAAGGTGCAAAGAAGGACTGCTAAATGTGTTTCTGGAAATTATCTCAGAACGCAATCAGTAACAGATATGATAAAAGAGCTGGAATGGGACTCATTGGAGGAGGGTGAAGAGGGTCATGGGAGTTTACAATTCGTATATTGGTGATGAGGCATGGAAAGATATTGCTGTAAGAATTGAAAGTAATGCATGGAAGGAAAAAGATGACCATGACCACAAGCTGGCACTCGATTTCAGGCACAAGGGTGTAAGAAGATTATCTTTTTTAGGTAAGGGTGCCAGGGATTGGAATAAGTTACCAAGAGAAATGATGAATAATTTGCCAAAAACGTTGAAAGAATTTAAAGTTAAAATTTGTAAAGGATAAATAAAGGTGGATGCAGAAAATGGGGGATATGGGTGTTTGACACCGGAGCATGTGAACCATTGCAATTTAACTTAATTTAATCCCGGTCGGCGTGATTTGGATTACACCGTTGTCGGTATGATGTTCAACTGGATTTTCAGTTTTTGAAGATGTCTCTACCTTACAGTCACTGGAAAAGTTTCCTCTGGTGTGCTTCAGGAACGGTTCATTGATTTTTTTTTTTTTTTTGCTTCTGGCTTTATGCCTCGTCAACATCAAGGTTGCCTGTAACTTCGTTTGCGTGGAATGTAATGCACAACTTCTCTCATAAGCCAGCATCGAGAGTTACATGATCCAACTGAACGTTAATCGAAACTCCATCAAAAGCCGACCATTGTTTTTGCGTGAATCACTATCAACTTAAGATTATCTTACGTTTACTAGCTTTCCTAGTTCACTTCAAAATGAAACTCACCCTATTTTACGTATGGAAGGACGGGTTGTACATTAACTGAAACGCAGTCAAAATCCTACCACCTGTTTTTCCATGAGTCGCACTCAACGAAAAATTATCACTTTAGACGTCACATCAAAATGAAACACACTCTGTTTTACCCGCGGGGCCATGGGTCGTATATTAATTCGAACTTCATCGCAATACGACCAGCAGTTTTTTTTCGTAAATCCAGTTTATCCCAGATTATAAAAATACGGACCCAAATTAAAAAAAAAATGTTTGATTCCTTCTTTACAGCCTATTAATAATATCTCTGACTCATATTTTTCAAAATATCTAAATTATACAAACTTTTTTCCCGTTAAAGTTTTATTATATGTACAGATCTAAAAAAATAAATCCAAAGAATATTTTCCCCACCGACGAATATACTCCTGGAATTTACGTACCAACAACATTGCATAATCTCCAGCGTGTTGAGCTTTGAGCTGTCGCGTAGCGTTATTGCATCCATTTGAAGCAGGGTTTAGTACTTTTTTTTTTTTTGCCAACTAATTACGAGGCGCCTGGTAGGTTAACTTTAAATTCCGGGCGGGTACAGATTTTAATTATGTCTTCTCATTTACTTACGCAGTATTTGACTGGGAACCAACTACTGTCGTGGAACTCGAGCGTTGTGCTCTTTCTTTTCTGCGAGCCGGTCAAGAGACTCAGTGCCGTGCCAAAGAGCTTTGACCCCGCAGAAACAGACGAGACCTTCACGTCGAGGTTATCGGGACGCACTCTGCTTCTAAGGCCGACTCGCTCCCCAATCCTCTTTTATCGCCGCGCCCTCGCATTTAGCTCTACTAAGCCAGGAATCAGCGTCAAACGGACTAATGCCACTGGTTGAACTAGATTGTTATCTGTCCTACATCTGCTATTATGCGCAATCTGCCTATCATCCTTTTCGATTAAGTGCGAAGTACCTCCACAAATACTCATATTAATAAATTTAGCTTTGGAAGGGAAAAATTTCTTTTGACTGGAAAACCATGTAGGCAACTCCCTCCATTTTCAAGGAAGGGAATCGTGGAAGCCCAATAACATGCAAATAGATAGCGTTAAAATCAATCTGAAGTAGAGTCCTGGAGCACGTTATACAATTATGAAATTCTAAAATGGGAACATATTACTTATTCGGAAAAAACAAGAATTTAGGAGAAACGAATAATACGAGAAAAAAAGATTCTGTTCTTTCTTGACTTATTCGCTTCTTAACAGAGATCTAAGCGTTCGAAACATCGCAAAAAATTTGTGAATGTATACGGGATTTCATAAGAGGACAATCGTAGCATCTCGTTAAGAGATGTTATACTGCGTGCAGCGCAAGGAACTGAGTAGCTTATTTTCTTAATTTTTAAGGAGGCGTTCGAAATAACGTTAAAAACATTTTATGTTATATTGATTTTTTAGAAGCAAGGTGCTACAGACGGCAACTTATACTACAAAAAAGCGCAAAATAATGACCAAAATGAACCAAAGTCATTAATCAGCACAAATTAAACTGTTGATCTCCTTATAACACTGATTTCCTGACATGTATGGGCGTAAAAATAAAACGCAAACTGAAGATCGACAAACCATAGAGACAGATCATAGAATCATATTTGTAACATTTTGCCTGACTATACAAGTATAAACGGCTACACCTGAAGATACATCGGATTATTAAACACATTAGGTTTAACAATATGTGTAAAAATAACCATGTAAAACCGAACTATGAAAACATTAAAGTTAGGAATAGTTCCATATCAGCACAGAAAGCAAAGCAAACAATAGAGACAGTTTGGGTAAATAATGAAATTAAAGCTCTCTATGCAAAGAAATCACAACTCAATAAAAATTTGTATGAAACACATCTAGAACTTTCTAAAACAACAAACAACCCTTAGGCAATACCGTAATAAACATTGAACATCTAAAAAAGATATACATCAGTAAAATGAACAGACTTTTGGTCAAACATCGCAATAACACGTTGGACCATAGTAATTTGAATACCCCTACAGTAACACTGACTTTCCATTCACGAGTAGTCAATTTGACTACCACGTAGCTTACAGACAATGAGAAACAACTTTTGGGGAAAGGCCTGAAACACAACCTAAAATGCACAGATACAAATAAATTCATGGAGAATACCATAATCAGCATACGAATCATAGTTCGAATTTCGATGAACTGAAACGTATGTACAAACGAAATAGTTTGTAAAATTCTGTACAGACTCATCTGGAATACTGCAATGTTGTATGCGATGTTTATTGAGAAATTTCAGGGTAGAACTGGTCATTTAAATTTTTAATTTAATTTTTAATTGCATTGGAGGACAGGCTCCTGTGGCAATTTCCCTACACACCCATTTCCCCCTTTCCTGCACCCACCTAAATTTGCCCTCTGCAAATTTCAACTTTAAATTTTTTCAACGTTATTGATAAATTATTCATCATTTCTCTTGGTAACTTATTCCAATCGTTAACTCCCTTACCGAAAAAAGAGAATCTTCCTACACCCTTGTGCCTGAAATCGATTGCCGGCTCGTAACATGGTCATCTTTTCCTTTCCATGCTTTACTTTTAATTCTTACACTTTTATCTTTCCATGCCTCATCATCATTATACGCCTTGTACATTCCCATTACCCTCTTGACCATCCTCCTGCCTTTCAACGAAACCCATTCCAGCTCCTTTGTTATATCTCTTACTGATCGCGTTCTGCGGTAATTTTCAGAAACAAATCTAGCAACTTTTTTTTACATCCTCTTCAACTCCTGTATTTGATACTTAAAATGTGGATCTCACGCTACACCACCATATTCAAGCAATGGTCTTATCAAAGTTTTGTAACCTAATTCCTTTACTTCTCTCGTACATCCCCTCATCACTCTCTCCAACAAGTACAGAATTTTGACACCTTTTCTTACTACCTGTCCAATGTGTCCTGCTCAGTTAAGCTGGTTATCAAATGTAATGCCAAGATATTTACATTCCAAGTCTTGAAGAAGCAATTCTTTCTACACCTTTAACCATTAGTTTTTTTTTTTTATCTCCGACCTATTGGAACAGCTCTTTCGGAAGTCAACACAGTTTTTGTTTTAATTCTTTGACTAACATGCGAATACTTAATTTATTTGCGACTGCAGTGAAATATATTTCCTCCGACGAATTTTGGTTATAATAAGTATACATGAGATCCGCAAAGTAGGGTGCCGTTTAGGTAGGTGTTAGTTGTTAGTCCTTGAAGGTGTATTGTATATTGTAACTGTTCTAGAATAGCTTCCAGGTGTCATACGGGTTCAGGTTAGGGTTGCCAAACGTCCGGTTTTCAACTGGACTGTCCTGTTGTAACGCGATTTGTCCGTCTCCGGTTCACTACACACAGCCGGACACAAATTGTCCGGCTATTAAGAAATTAAAAAAAATTACGGGTTGATGAACGGAATTTAACCGTTTAGCTCTGTGTTCAAATGTTTATGAAAGTTAGTCGGATATCTGATTATCGTGAAGTTATTGGTTTATTGTTTCAGTTACCTATCTGATGTCGAAGATGGAACGTCATTCTCGTTTTGTTCACGGAGAATTAAAGAATGAATATGTTAGTAATATGTACGTTACAAATACATAATGAGTGATTAATTGACTTTCAGGTTATGGCCGCGGAAGTCTGGGGAAACATAATGAGTGAGTTACCAAAGAAAATACAGAAACGTTATTGTCGCTTCAGAGACAAGTAGTTGTCAAATGGCGGGTTTAAAACTTGGCTACATAAGGAATCCTACTGCACCGCATATTGTAAAATGTGTAAAATTACTTTCACTATAAAGGCAGTAGAACACAGATTCTTCCGCAGAGGTATTTCTTAGTTCGCGATTGCCATAAAAATTATTTATAAAAATAAATAAAAAGAATCCCCCTGTAAATTTTACTTTTGATGACATACAACCCCACCTCTCCCTCACGGACAAGTTTACGGTCGTGGATATCTGAAAATCGGTATTTCTCTGGTCGTGCAAATCTGAAAAGTTGGCAAGCCTAGTTCAGGTAGGTAAATGTCTACTTTGTACAGTATCTGCCCTTGGGTCTTATTAATCTTGAGATGAAATGCTAATATGGCAGGGAACGGCTTCATTTCCATTTGAAAAGAAAGGTCACCACTTATTTTTAATGTTGGGAGGAGAATCTGTGAGATAACACAACCTCAACCTCGGTATCCTTGGCACTAATCAAACTAGGATATTTTTGGAAAAAAATTACTTCTTGTTGTCAAAGATAATGACGGCGTGACATGATCTGGCTGAAATACCAACTTGACATATATTTGAGCCTCAATTCTGGGTCGAAAAAAATTTAAAAAAAATTCTGTTGAGTTTGAAGGTCTTAGAAGTATTAACGAGGGACAGAGGCGATCTATCCAGAGGAAAAAGTAGTGATTTATCAGAACTCGAAATTTAATTTTCTCCATTTTCACTAAGCAACACGCCTATTGTTATATCGGATGCTATCAACAATGTTGTATGACGAGTTCCAGCGAGGATAGATGTACGAAAGTACGACTCCAGAGAAATAAGAAACCTGTGATTCGCGCCAACCATGGAGGCTTTCCTCCATGACGCCAACTGTTAACAAAGTCACGGACATATTCCACGACTTCTTTCGAGGAACGTGGTGCTGATTCACAAGTAGTTTGTTCCTCTCCAGATATGCGATTTCCACCAATCTAAAAGTACGAAAATGTGAAACAAATCTGAAGTACGACTGTGTAGTCTAAGCAGAGAATCCATAATACAACATAATGTTCATAAATCTGCTGCTAAAAAATCTTGCAGAAATTTAGACAGAGTATAGAAACTTCTAGACCTGTGTCTTATGGAATAGGTCAACAATTTACAAAGATGATGCTTCCTTAACTATTGCTGTTTGGTCGAAGTTGAACAAGATACGTAGAAAGTTATCCCTGAGCTCTACCACATACTCTTTAAAGGTAGTTTGAGGATTAGTTCCTCGAGACAGGATTCAGACAGTGAATTTAACTCAGCTATAGAAGAAACTTACTCCATAACGAAGCTTCAAATATGTAGTATGTAGTTGTTCAAATTAGCGTGATTCTAAATTATTAATTATGCGTTCGTACGTATACAATGTTTTTTTCGTATCTGATGGATGACAGAGCAAACCATCAATGATCTTAGCCTTACTAAATTTCAGTTTCACACTAAGAAATTTAGACTTTTTCAGATCGCCTGTGTCCCAAAAAAGGGCTTATATATGAAACTTTCTTATTTCTGATCTGGTTGATGATGAAGAACTCAATAGAGTACATTTATTGATCTTAATTCATTTACAGTATTTTATTTAGGACAGAACAGAAAGCAAGCGTTCACTTTAATTCCAAGATGAGCGAAGATGACATTTTTCAAATAATCGTAAAAATTTATTGAAAGGAAACAACTGAGAAAATAAATTCATAATCACTGAAATGTTACATACTGTTATTAATTAGAAGATTAACTGCATAAATTCAGAACATTAACACAAAAAATAATAGTACATTTTATTAGTTAGTAATTAACAACATAATTTACAATTTTCTAATGAAACAGGCTTGAAAGAGTTCAATAAATCTGTTTTTTATTATTATTTAGTCGAAAGTTTGTGTTTCATATCGAAATGTATTATTTTCTCGATACAGGTATTAATTTTATTAATTATTTATTCCTAAGTAATATTAATATTTGTAGTGGATTTCTATTATTGACTTGAGTAATCTTACACATTAAAAATGACTGGGAGTACAGAAATCTGCGAAGGTACGAATTAATGACACATCTCAGCGATTTTATTAGTAACTTTAAATGTAAAAGAATGAAAGATTTATTAACTGCAGGGAATAACGTGCTAAGAGGGCACAAATTATGAAATTTAAAAGAAATAAGAAATGTGTTGTGTGTGTGCATGTGTTTGTGTGTGTGTGTGTGTGTGTGTGCGCGCGCGCGTTTGTAAATGACGGTGTTAAGAATAGCAGGCCGCTGTTGACCTTCGGCGGCTGGCGATTTCTCCATCCTGCAAGTATGCACCCCCGTCGAACAATGAACGGGACACTGCTAATGTCACTCTGGACGATTCCCATTTGACTGCAAGGGGCTCGTCATTTGACGGACTGTGACGTTGTTACAGCTTACGATGGACGCTACCGCCTTTTTAAGGAACAATAAGAGTACATTTGTCTTCTGGGATGGCAGAGAAAGAGTACATTTATTCTGTATATTTGAACACGCGTTTGTCGTTGCTTTTTGACACATTTAATAAAAAAAAATTATAATCACTTCCACATCATCTGTACACTCTATATATAAATTGAAATATATGATGAGCTCATAACATACCGAGCAGCGTGGAGAGTTATTTGTTTTATCCCTCCACTTTGTATTCGTGACAGAAAAAAAAAAAAATTCTCTCAATGAATGTCTAAGTGGTCGGAACAGATAAAAGAAGTTTTAAAAAAAAAATATATTTGGAAAAGCTTTACTTCTATTGAATATGTACTGAGTAAAGTAAAAAATTTTAACATCTACCAGTTTTACATGTAACTCATTTAACAGTATCTTTTCTTCATTATAGCAATTTAAAGTTGATGCCGATTTAGAGCTTCAATAACACACACAAAATGATTATATTGAATAGGTAATTCTAAATTAAATTTATTTAATGAGAATAACCAATTTTCTTCAGTGGAATCAAAATCTTTCTCTAGATAATCGATAGCATAGTCGTTCAGATATTAGTTTTGTACGTAAAAAAAAGTCAACCAGTGGGGTAAGAATATTTGCTGGCTAAAAGAGAGTATTTTAATGTACTCTATTACTTTCATAGATTATAGAGTACGTCAACGTGAAATAGAGTACACTATAGTAGAGTACAGGTGGCAATTAGGATTGCCAACTGTCTGGTTTTCAACCGGACTGTCCGGTTCTAACGCGATTTATACGTGTTCGCTTCACTGCATGCGGCTGGACGCAAAATGTACGGTTTATTAAAAAAAAAAATTAAAAATTAGGGTTAATAGTTTTCTTCTATGCACTGTTTTCATTATTATTATTATTATTAATAATAGATGTGTATGAAGTTAGCAAGGCCACCCCGTCTCAATCCTTACTTCCCCACCCGCTGAACGTAAATCAACTGTTTCTTTCTGTGTTCAGAACTTGGCGAACGAGAGTAAGTCACATATCTGAATATCTGAACATCCTGAAGCGATTGGTTTATGGTATTGTTTCACTTAACTGCCCTGCGCAACCTCGTGCTTGTTTTTCTCGGGGAAAATTAAAGACTGAGTAATGTTATTAATTTGTACGTTAAAAATACATAAGAGTTACCAAAGAAAATACAGAAAGGTTATAATAGTTTCAGAGAGGAGTGGTTGTCAAATGACGGGTTTAATACTTGACTGCGCAATGAAAACGATTACACAGCGTATTGTGAAATTTGTTAAAATACTTTTACTGTCAATTTTGATGACATAAAGACAGTGAATTATCATGCATCATGAGATTAATAGTCACTTTACTGCATTATGGCTTAAATTAAATTATTCCAAAAAAGAAATTTTGTTATTTTTTTTAGTTTGCGATTCTCATAACACTTGATTGTAAAAATAAAAAAAAATAAAAACGAATAGCTCAGTAAATTTTACTTTTTATAACAAACAACCTCCATCTTCCCCTTCAGCTGCGGCATTTCTCCGGTCGTTGAAATCAGAAAATCTGGCAAGGCTGGAAGCAATCCTAATGGACATCTCATGCCCTTCAGAGATTTTATAATTTATTCTCGCTGTCATATACTGCAGGTACGGCGATCCTTGGAACAGCGGAGATTTTCACCAATCCAACCACTTCACAGGCTCCCTCTCATCTTCGATTGGTCATCACAAAACACACTGTGAAAATAAATTTGACTTGTGATTGGCTAAAAAAATATCAGATGTTTATGGCGGACTTTCGGCGTCCGGGAGGCCACAGACATTCTAAGAATGATGTTCTCTTATAACATTTGACGCTCACTCATACCTAGAAGAAACAACCACTAAAGGTTTTTCTCTTTCCCCGAAACAGCCTTGACGATGTACGACACGTCTCTTCACACATGCCGAATGCAGCTTGGCTTCTTTTCACAATTGCAGACACCGCTTCTCAGTTTCCAGCAGTGTCACGTGATAGCGTCGTACAACACTGACTGTTGGAGCAAAAACCAAGCGACTGTAATAAGAAATAATACTCATTGAACGTTTATAAAAAAAAAAAATGGACAATACTTAGGGAGCGTGCACAAACTACGTGGCTCGGTCCAGGGGGAGGGGAGGGGTTGGTTGGAAGGCTACACTGAGCTACGTGGAGGGAGGGGGGGGGTTTGGGGGCCAGGCCACGTAGCTTTCCTTTCATAACATTTCTTATAGTTAAAATGAGGTACAGAACACACAACAGCATGTGAATATTTATTTCCCTCAGTCAATTATATCCGTATGTAATTTACAATAGTCCGACATGAAAAAAGGCACAAAATGTCTTCTGGAATCAAAAGGGAAAAAAGCTACGAGCTACGTGGAAAGGGGGGGGGAGGGTAGAGGCAGAAGCCACGTAGGGCTACGGGTGGGGGGGGGGAGGGGGGGTTCACGGGGGGCCAAAATGGAGCTACGTGGCTTATGAACGCTCCTTTATTACATTTACATAATCAAATTTATTTTTACATGTGACAGTTAATATAGTAAAAGGGCATCGTGAGGCTTCAATTTCGTCATTTGTTTATTGATAATTTTAAAGAATTTTTCTACCATAACTTTAATTTAATTTAAATGCCATGCATCATATGTCCCGGCGGCATTTTCTCTACAAATCTTCCTTCCAATTTCAAGTTATTTTTTTATCTTAAACTTTTTTCCTTTTTTATTTATGGCTTTACGCCTCGTCGGCGTCGAGGTCATTAGGGGCGTATGAGGACTGGGGACAAGGAATGGGAATGAATTCGGCCATGGCCTTTTGAAGGAAGCACCTCGGCATTCGCCTGGAGTGATTTGGGTAAACCATGGAAAACCCAAATCTGGATGCCTGGACGGGGAATCGGACCGCCTTCCTCCCGAATGCGGGGCCAGAACGCTAACCGCTCACCCACCACGCTCGGTTTTTATCTTAAAATTCTCTGATTGCAATATAACCACCCACCCCCCTTTAACTTTTATTATTTTAAATTCTTTCAATTTTTTTGGTAAATTTTTCATCACTTTCTTTTGTAATCTATTCAAATTCTTGATCCCTTTAGCTACAAAAGGGAATTTTCTCACCCCCTAGGCCTGAAATCAAGTGCTATCCAGCTCTTCCCTTCGATGTTACTAATCCTAATTTTTCTGCCTATATCCGTCCAAGCCTTATAGACTCCCAGTACTGTATTCACCGCCTCCAATCTTCCAATGACTACCAACTCAGTTCCTTTATGATATCAATTACTGTTTGTGTTATACGGTAATTGCGACAGTAAAATCTAGCTCCAACACCTATATTTGATATCCAAAATGAGGGTTCAATACTACGCTACCATTTTCAAGCAATTCTCTCACTTCTCTGGTGCATCCCATCAACAACCTCTTCAATGTATTTAGAAACCTCACTCATTGTTTCCTGCCTAATTGAATTTACTACCAAATGTTACGACGAAATATCTACACTTACGTTTTTCAACAAGCAATTCCTCCCACATCATGGCACTTAATTTCTTAGAGCTAAAGGTCTTTAATGACATTAGGTTTATCAAATTCATGCATCTGTTAGAGGCATTCAGCAGACGAATATTACAAAAACCAAATATATATATATGGACCCTGCAAATGTAAATAACGTAAAGAAGGATTTGGAACAGTAACTCCGAAGTTACTTTTGTAGTTACTTTTCACAATCGCGTATTAGCTTACTGAATGAAAACCTGATCTGTTTACTCAATTTCCAGTTCACTACCATTACCAATAAATAAATAAAGAATTAAATATGCAAATGAATACTCGTTATCATTTTTTTTCTGTAGGACAAAGTATATAAACAGTCGAAGTTCTTAATAAATGAGATACTTAATACTGATTTATGAACGATTTTCTGGTAAATTACTGGGCTTATATTGTTGAGCGTCGTCAACTTTGGACGATACTTGAAACTGTTGAAATATGCCAGCTCTGATGTAATTTGGTGAGAAAGTTTGCGTGACGAGCTGGTAATGTCATAAGCAAATTTGATGTTTTATTTAATGTTGTTAGGGGCTTTGAGGTGCCCGGGGCACGTTAATATCATTTATTAATTTGTTCTGAATTCCTGAACCCTGCTGGCATTTCATTAGGGGTTAAATTTTGAAGTTCGCTTTTCTGTGGTCTGCGCATCAGGCTGTAATCTGTTAAAAAATGTATTTAAGGAAGCAGGTTGAGCTGCTAACATTTTTTCCCCCATTTTTGTATTTGGTTTCAGAGGAAAGAACATGACTAACATCAAATACTTGATTCTATAGTTTAGGCGGACCCACAGATATAAGTGATTTCTTTAAACTGGATTGGGTAGGTATATCTAAAATGATGTCAGCATGTGACAGATTCTTGTGCAAATAAGCAGCTTTGGGATAAAAATAAAGTTACACATTTTCGGAGCCGTTTATCTTAATACCAAATATTTTATCATGGCGAGTGGCGCGTTGTTTCCTCTTAGGGAGCGTCCATAAACCACGTAGCTCCATTTTGGCCTCCTGAGAACCGCCCCCCCTCCTCCCCACGTCTACCACCCCCCCCCGCTTCCCCGCCTTGCAAGTAGATTTTTTTCCTATTGATTCCAAAAGACATTTTGTACTGTTCTCTCTTGTCAGACTATACATAAAAGGATAATTAAATGACGGAAATAAATATCCACACGCTGTTGTGTGTTCTGTATCTTATTTTAACTGTGACAAATATTATGTATGAAAAGATACCTGGCTCGGAACCCCCCACCCCCCTTTTTCCACGTTGCTCAGCTTAGCTTTCAGCCAACCCCTCCCCCATCCCTAGACTGAGCCACGTAGCTTATGGATGCTCCCTTAGTCTGGAAAGTTAGAAACATCATTGCTTACAAAGAAATTAAATAAACAGTGTTCGCTATTTTCTGTTTCTTACTTTCTGTAACTGCAAATATTGCCCCGTTGACTCAGTTGGCTGCGGCACCATAATGGTGCCCGGCACCTGACACGGGGTTAACTGGTTTGAATCCCGGTGGTGGAAGAAATTTTCACCATCGAGATTTAACCACAATTCATAATCACCAGACTGTGCGCCAAGGTCCTGGGTTAAATCCCAAACCTCTCCGCATTACGCATGGAGTTAGGGCATACGGCACTGCTGTTGGTGGTTCGTTAGCTGGATGGGGGCGTCAAGCCTGACGATCCTTTGGCGTCTTTGGAACAGTACGCCTGAGTGGGCCGGCAACGGGTTTCATCCTCTTCGTTCACCATGTCACATTTTGTACAACAACACAAACAACACTCGACTAAACACACAATCACTGTCATCCACTCTTTCAGTAACACATATTGGGGAAGGCAACGAGAAACCACACCAGTTCATCTTCCTAAGATTGTTCCCAAGGAGGGGATACATCTTCCATGTTGGTGGAATTAGAGTAGGAAAATCATTAAAGAAGAAATCATGTTATCGCTTCTACTAATCCTACTAACAGTGTCGGTACTCCAGGCACCGCTGGAACAAGACCATCAACGTTTTAAAACAATCTTGCCGCGGTAGACGCTTGTATATTAGTTACACATTGTAGTCATTTTGGTCGCTTTGGGGATTAACAAATAAAGTGGTTTCACAGTAATGCAGTCAGTTTAGGTACCAAGATTTTAGTTCTTCCACCTACATCTTTCATAAGGGATTATGCATAAACTACGTGGCTCGGTCTAGAAAAAGGGGGGGGGGGTTGGC
This sequence comes from Vandiemenella viatica, assembly GCA_031002005.1. NCBI lineage: Eukaryota > Metazoa > Arthropoda > Insecta > Orthoptera > Morabidae > Vandiemenella > Vandiemenella viatica. The sequence continues at coordinate 235,571,568 of JARYHS010009186.1, forward strand.
TAGAAAGATACGCTGGACTACATGGGGGGGGAGGGGGGGTTTGTTCAGAGCCAGGCCACGTAGCTTTTCATTCATATTATTTGTCACAGTTAAAATGAGATACAGAACACACAGAAGCATGTAAATATTTATTTCCGTCATTTAATTATCCCCGTATGTAATTTACGATAGTCTGACAAGAGAAAACAGTAGGCCTATAAAACATCTTGTGGAACCAATATGGAAAAAAGCTACGTGCTACGTGGTTTGGGGGGGGGGGGGGAGAGACAAAAACAACGTTGGGCTACGTAGGGGAAGGGGAGTGGTGTTCAAAATGGTGCTACGTGGTTTATGCACGCTCCCTACCAAAGTCCTCTATGCCGTAATAGATCCGAGTGTCTTCAGAGCAGCCTGATTAGCTGAATTATGAAATCAACCAAAGTGAAGGGAGAAATACTTGCAATATACAGAAGTACACACGCATGTCGTCAATCACAATTCACAAAAGGTTTTATTCAACTTCACATACATTCAAAAAAAGTTAGTCACCAGATATTATAGTTTCATCACTGAAGATAGCAGGTTTCGTGAAAAAAGAGTAAAAAAAAAAGTGAGTAGTAGCCCCACTAAAGTTTATTAAAACAGTTCGTGCCGTTCGGTTCTGTCGCTCACTCTCACAAGACAGTCGACCGCCAGTTATATCCTCTCACTATACCACAACAACTATGCTCGCTGTTCCACACATGGCCAGCTAACTCTCCACACACTGCTTCACCCAGCGTCCCGGCGGTTATATCGCGATGTTAACGGATTGCGGTATACATGTTTAAACTCTAACACTCCCGACTTTACCACATCCGCTCCTAACGTATTCTTGCGCGCGACAGACTGAGTCAACTCCAAAGATATTCTTAAACCATCTCTGCGATCTGATGCACCTACCAGTCCGCAAATATAAGTAATTTTCCCAGTGTCGTCACAACCTCCTTACTTCTGCTGAGATACTTTTGGCAAATGGTATGGAACAGTAAATACGTAGTGTGTGTCAGCACACCTCTCAAATTGACAATTTAAGAATTGTTTGCTTTTGGACAATCTCACATTTGCACCAGTGAAGCTAATCCTGCTGTGGATGGAGCTTTGGGAAGCGGTCAAAATTGGCCGCTAAAACACCAATTTTGACTTTGAAACAGATTCGTCTTCCCACGATTTCATCTACCCAGAAGTTTTAATTTATTATTATTTAAAAAAATAATATCCACGCTTATAACTGTTAATAATTTCATAGCCCAGAAACTTTTGATACACGACGATGCGAACAATAACGGTGATGTTGACACGCAATAACGAAACTGAAACGGAACCTGGTGGGTGATGAGTAAGGATCTTTTCACACTATACGGTTTTTGACCGAACGGCAGAAACTCGTACGGCGACATTCTTTCAGTGGCGTGAAGAAGAGCATTGTATCTTTCACATTACACGACGGTCGCCGCGTAGCAGCCGTCCACTGCCACTTCAACACACGGCAACCGGGTGGCGACAGATAACTCAGTGGCATCCGCGGCAAAATTCACGCTTTCACATTACGCGGCGACGGCATAACGCCATCCGGTCGCCGCGTAGCAGCCGTCCACTGCCACTTCAACACACGGCAGCCGGGCGGCGACAGATAACTCAGTGGCATCCGCGGCAAAATGCACGCTTTAACATTACGCGGCGACGGCATAACGCCATCCGGTCGCCGCGTAGCAGCCGTCCACTGCCACTTCAACACACGGCAACCGGGTGGCGACAGATAACTCAGTGGCATCCGCGGCAAAATTCACGCTTTCACATTACGCGGCGACGGCATAACGCCATCCGGTCGCCGCGTAGCAGCCGTCCACTGCCACTTCAACACACGGCAGCCGGGCGGCGACAGATAACTCAGTGGCATCCGCGGCAAAATGCACGCTTTCACATTACGCGGCGACGGCATAACGCCATCCGGTCGCCGCGTAGCAGCCGTCCACTGCCACTTCAACACACAGCAACCGGGTGGCGACAGATAACTCAGTGGCATCCGCGGCAAAATTCACGCTTTCACATTACGCGGCGACGGCATAACGCCATCCGGTCGCCGCGTAGCAGCCGTCCACTGCCACTTCAACACACGGCAGCCGGGCGGCGACAGATAACTCAGTGGCATCCGCGGCAAAATGCACGCTTTCACATTACGCGGCGACGGCATAACGCCATCCGGTCGCCGCGTAGCAGCCGTCCACTGCCACTTCAACACACGGCAGCCGGGCGGCGACAGATAACTCAGTGGCATCCGCGGCAAAATGCACGCTTTCACATTACGCGGCGACGACATAACGCCATCCGGTCGCCGCGTAGCAGCCGTCCACTGCCACTTCAACACACGGCAACCGGGCGGCGACAGATAACTCAGTGTCATCCGCGGCAAAATGCACGCTTTCACATTACGCGGCGACGGCATAACGCCATCCGGTCGCCGCGTAGCAGCCGTCCACTGCCACTTCAACACACGGCAACCGGGCGGCGACAGATAACTCAGTGTCATCCGCGGCAAAATGCACGCTTTCACATTACGCGGCGACGGCATAACGCCATCCGGTCGCCGCGTAGCAGCCGTCCACTGCCACTTCAACACACGGCAGCCGGGCGGCGACAGATAACTCAGTGGCATCCGCGGCAAAATGCACGCTTTCACATTACGCGGCGACGGCATAACGCCATCCGGTCGCCGCGTAGCAGCCGTCCACTGCCACTTCAACACACGGCAGCCGGGCGGCGACAGATAACTCAGTGGCATCCGCGGCAAAATGCACGCTTTCACATTACGCGGCGACGACATAACGCCGTCCGGTCGCCGCGTAGCAGCCGTCCACTGCCACTTCAACACACGGAAGCTGGACGGCGACAGATAACTCAATGGCGTATGCGGCCAAATGCATGCTTTCACATAACACGGTTTTCAATCGTACGGTTGTGCCCTCGACACACTCAAGATGGTGTTTGTTTACGCATTACTTCATTATTTCTTTAAAAATATGTTTTTTTGTTCTGTATATTTCATTCTGCTGTGTTATATTGTTCAGTAAAGGCATATTGAGTTAATTTGTATAGATTTTCTTTCAGTGTCCAATATCTTAATCGCCTATTTCAAGAATACAGTATATTAAAAGGACGCACAAAAATAACATATATTTATATTTTGTCTCTTTCGTCGACTGTTATATAACATGCAATGATTTGTTTAGCATTCATTATAATGAAACAATGCACCACTCAACCACACGGAGCTTGTGATATAAAAAAAGTCGTTCAGAAACCGTATAGTGTGAACGTGGATACCCGTTCGGATTTGACTGTTCGAATTCCTGCCGTTCGATCAAAATCGTATAGTGTGAAAAGAGCGTAAGGGTGAAAATATACGGAGCAGGTCGCGATAGATGTTTCATCCACGTGAAACAAAAGCATTGTTAGTAATGAGTCAGCGCACGCCGAGGCGGTCGCCATCGGCACTCACCGCGATGTCGATGAGAGAACAAAGTGTTTTGTTTTCACATCGGGGCTTAGCGGGATACTGGAGGTCCGCTTGGCTCTATGGTGGAGCCGTGTCAACGTCACGCGATCCAGCTTCTACACTTGATTACGCAGTTCGGCTTTCATATTGTACAATGATGATTTTTAATTTTGTATTCTTCTAAACATTGATTTATTAATGGATGTCATTTCATTTTACACAACTGGAAATACAAATTAACAATGTACAGTACTGACATTGGCAATGCTACCTTATGTTTTACATAAATTATTGTATGAAATAATAGTCACAGTTTTTTATTTAAAATTTTCGGAAAAGTTAACGTTTCAAGCAATTAGACAGTCAGCGTTAGATAAATTACAACAAATTTTATACAGTAATTGAAATAATTAACTATTATTAGTGACTTGATTGGCTATTCAGAAATTATTACACATCAGATACCGACCGAAATGGAACATCAAACGGACAGTCCAACAACAATCATTATAAATTTAAAGAAGGTGAAAAAAATTATTTCTTGTGTTAATTAAACTTAAAATAAAATGTTGACTGAATTTGAAATGTAAAATTCTGATTTTGAAATCCAAAATTCTGAATTTGAAATGGAAATTCTAATTTTGGATTGAAAAATTCTAAATTTGTCTTGAAAATTATATTATTTTATTTACAATAATTATCATTAATTTTCCCGTTCGGCCGCCTTGATTTAGGTTCTCCATGACTTTCCGAAATCATTCCAAGCGAATACTCGAATAGTTCCTTCAAAAAGGACATTGCGGAATTCTTTCCCATTCTTTTCTCCCAATCGTCTCCCGCCTCTAAGCACTTTGACGTCGACGAGGCATAATGCCCTAAAACTGAAGTAGTTTATGCTGCTTTGCTTAATAGATAACGATGACATGAATTAAAACACGATTATTACATAAATGCATACATTCCTGTTCTCATTTATGTTTTCGACATTTTTAAGACAATTAGCTACTCGATTTAGTGGTTATATTGCTTAATGTGCCTTTTCAGAGTTCAATCTAATAGTTTAATTTTAGCATTCTTTTAAGAAAGTAATATTATGAAAGAAATAGATAATGAAGTAACTTACAACGATTTGGCAGTTTGGCAACTTGTACAAACTACGTGGCTCGGTCCAGGGGGGAGGGATTGGCTGGAAAGGCTACGCTGGGCTACGTGGGGGAGGGGGGGTTCCGAGCCAGGCCACGTAGCTTTCCTTCCATAACATTTTTCATAGTTAAAATGAGGAACAGAACTCACAACAGCATAGTGACTATCTATTTCCCTCATTTAATCATCTCCGTATGTAATTTATAATAGTCCGACATAAGAAAACAGTACAAAATGTCTTCTGGAATCAAAAGGGATAAAAGCTACGTGCTACGTGTGTGTGTGTGTGTGTGTGGGGGGGGGGGCAAAAGCCAGTTAGGGCTAAGTGAGGGGGTTCGTAGGAGGCCGAAATGGAGTTACGTGTTTTATTAACTGATAACTTTTAGTTGCTGCCATATCGCTGTTTTATGCAGAATGCAGTAATCGATTCCAAGTACAAAATTTGTAGCTAAACAAGTATTAGCAACAAAACATGCTGCGCCACAGGTATTTTGTTCCTAAATTAGTTTTTATTTACAAATTTACCTAGCGAATTAGTGTTTCGCAGGTAGGAAAACACAATGTCGTATTTTTAGGAAAACAACAGTTTTCAAAAGCGTCTTGATGTGGAACTCACTTTAGCCAATCGGATAATTTCCTTTCTGTGGCAGGAATGCCACGAATGCTTCCCTAGGGAAGCAGTAGCGTCTGGTCGAGTTGTGCATACCTCCATCTCGGAATGCGCGTTCTAATGGGCCCAGATGCCTCGGGGAGGCGTGGCTACGCAAGGCTGAATACGCCGCGCAGCACACTCCCCCAGCAACCAAGTATTAGTCATACATACTACCATCAAACTTATATCTGCAAGTGGAGTTATTCAGATATAAAAGAGTGTAAACTTCTTAGTGTGGTATAATATACTGTTTGGCAGACATTTATAGTTTAAAACAGGGGTGGCCAACCCGCATGCGGCCCGCCTTGAACATTTTTCCGGCCCGCGAGATTCATCACACTTTTACAAAATATATTTATGTTATAATGGCCAAAGTAGTGAAAACCAATGTATTAAAAAAACTGCATCATTTGTGCAGCCATATATTCAAAAATTAACTGTCGAAATTATTAGAAAAAAATTTGATTTTAAAATAATATTCTTGCGAATATATGAAAGATATTGTTAGCATCATTATTATTATATTAGCTATTTTTAAATTTATTAATGAAAGTAAACACAATAATAATTACTTATTATGTTTCAATTTTTCACTCCAAAGAAATGTCTATAGTTGGACTAAGTCTAATATGGGGATATATGATTTTATTTGCGGCCCGCGGAGTTATGCTGCATTTCCAAAGTTGTCCGCAAGATCATTTGCGTTATCCAATCCTGGTTTAAAAGAATTCTGTCGCTTGGAGAAAGTTATATTTTTACCGAACACTGTGCAATAGGCAATGTTGTGGCTGGCTTTGTCTTGGTGATTCACATTGGTCACTAGATATTATAGCAGTTTAGGTTTCGACGTTGATTTTTATTCTAATTTTAGTAAATTAATTTTCAAGATATTAATTATTTCCTAATTTACGGATGAAAAGATTGTCCTTATTTTAAAACCGTAGGTACATCGAAAAGGATGCCATAACCTGGCCGTTTATTACACAAAACACATGAACGACATACGGTAGGCACATTTACCATTAATGTGTAAACAATAATAAATAAATAAATAAAAAAAACTGCACCTCCGTGCTACATAAACGGTCATTAAAATTATCAAGCAGTATTTACCAATTCAGTCATTGGAATTGACTTAAACTAACATTACAAAATATTTACTTCTTTTAAATTTACAGCCTTTTGTTCATTTTAAAGTTCATAATGAGAACACGAGAATTTGATCGGATGGGAAGAGAGATTCTTATCATCCGCTCAGAATGTTATTTGGGTATCTGAGAGTTCATATTAGTGCAAACAGTTTATAAGCACTGGAGTCAGTAACTTTAGCATGGCAGTAGTACCAGACTCTAGTCGGGACAGTCATATGTTCTCCGGCACAGCTACCTGAGAATTGATCATACCAGCCACTGCTGGCCAAAACCTAAATCCATCACTTCAAATCAATTTTAAAAAACTGGTCGCTACACAAGCTGCCAATTCGTGTCTCATCCTCCACCTCCAAGGATGCCGACAGGATGACCCCCGTTCTGGCCTCGCATTCGGGCCTCTTTCCGCTCTTTCTTCGTCTTCCCGTTACGTATCAAGGGATGACTTCGTTTTCTGATTGGCTCGAACATGTAACAAAATAATAAACAAATAGTAATATTTCTTAACTAATTCCGCTATTGGTTCATCTCTCACGCGTTACGTAGTTCCCCTGGCATCGTACTTGAGATTGGCTAATAGAATCGGATATTTTCGGCAGCACCCGTCGCAGTTTCGGTGTCCGCGTCATCTTTGTCGCACTTCCCTTCTTAGTGGGTGGGTAAATGTCTTGCCGTAAGGCTCCCCACGACAGCTTGCTCCCAGAATTTTCCCGCCTCTAATGACCTCGACGTCACGAGGCGTAAAGCCATCAGCTAAAAAGAAGAAGAGAAAAAAATATCAACCAATGGTGACTCCGAAACTGATCTGAGTAACTTCACCGAGCGCGATGTGTGAGCGGTAATACTGTGGCCTCGCATTCCGGAGGACGCAGATTTGAATCCCCGTCCGGCCATTCAAATTTGGGTTTTCCATGGTTTCCCCAAATCACGCCAGGTGAATGCCGGGATGGTTACTTTAAATTCCTTCCAGTCCTTGTCCCCAGTCCTATCTCGCCTCTAATGATGTCGACATTGACGAGGCGTAAATCCAGAAAAGAAGCTGTGTGATTTCGTGAAGTCTAAAAAATATGGTGACAGAATTAATTTCCAGTTGCACAATGCGCTTCTGTCGTATTCCTAGTGGGTAGAAAAGCCGAAACCGAAATCCTGGCGACCTTTCAGTCACCAGTCAAAGTCCTTAACTAATGAGGTAGATAGTAAAGATTGCGTGTCTCCTCCTTTATTCTTAACTAGTGCATAAATTAACAGGAGAATTACGTAAATATTTATTAATTTAAAAATTTATTAAAACACCTAAAATATGATTACGTTATGTTATTATAACTACATGATGATATGGATTTTTTTTTTTTTTTTTTTTTTTTTTTTTTTTTTTTTTTTTTTTTTTTTTTTTTACACGTAGAGGGAATGTTCATTAATTTTTGTTAACCCTTACCCCTTAGCAATGTGATGTTACATTAGATACATTGGATAGAATAGGATAGTTTGAAAGACATGGTATTTTTTTTTTGGATGGATTCATGTTTGAAGTGAGTGTGATTATATGAGTGGAGAAGTGTGCACCGTAGAGAGTAGAGGTCTGCACCTAGAGGGTGACAGAGGTGGTGGGAAGTAAGAAGAAAATGAGAGGCTTGTACACAAAGCAGACCCAGACAGTAGCTGGAAACCGTTGTCGATGATGATTATGGTGCTTGAGTATAAACAAAAACTGCTCTCTTCAGCTCACACAACGCCTAATTGGCGCGCGACAACATTGGAGAATTTGGAAGAAACAGCAGCTTCCATTGTCGACCAGCTGGTAGGGCCTCGCGGACACTCCTGCCGGGAGTAGAGCGCGGTACCGTCTGAGTGTGTCAGGTGCCGTCCCCCCTCCCCATTCCCCCCGTTAGCCAGCTGGTCGCCTGCTGCCCGCCTGCCTCTATTTCTCTGGCGCCGTAACGATTTCCGATTTGACAGCGGAACAGTGCAGGCAGGCAGGGCCAGGCGTGGACTTCCCGTCAACCGACGCCGGACCCGACGTCGACTTTCTCTGTTCCGCTCGAGGTCGACCGATCGAGATGCGACAACACGCAGCTGCAGTCGCTGTCGCAGGTGGTTGACCTGTAAATCAATTGTCCCCTTAATACAATAGGATCTGTATGTAATCTGTAGCAGACGCGTCAAGAACGTCTTTCTATTGACGCTTCATTTTGTAACGTATGTAGAAATTTTGATAACTATGTATACTAACTAGCATTTTCCTGCAGATTCGCCAGCGTCGACGTCACATTTCGCAGGCGTAAATAATGAGAGAAAAAAAAAAAACACTCAATTTCGTGAAATGTTGCCCGCATAAGACACGAAGATTTTAGTTTTCAATAATTTATATTTCCTTCATGTTACTAAATAATCAACGTTGCGTATAAAAAAAAAAAAAGCGTGAAGAGTGAGCGGTAACGCTCTGGTCTCACATTCGGGTTGACGCGAGTTCAGATCCCCGTCCGGGCATCCCAAATCACTCAGGGCGAATGCCGGGATGCTTCCTTCAAGAGGCCATCACCGTATTACTTCCGGTTCCTTGTCCCCAGTCTTTTCCCGCCTCTAATGGCCTCGACGTCAACAAAGCGTAAAGTCATCAAAAAAAAAGTAAACAAAAATATTAACAGAATCCAAATCTTAGATGTAGCTTTGCGCATATCTGTTCAGATTAATCTTTGTTTATCTTTAATGTGATGTGTTCTTTGGCTACTATCTGATCAATTTTCGAACCGATTATCATTTATTGCTTCGTATACCGTTCACTTAGTGTAGTAAGAAATACCGCAGTTTTTAAGTTACATCCTAAGCTTTCAAAAGGTGAAAACTTGATCCAAATCGGTTCTGTGATTTTTTCGTGATACATAGATAAAGAAAACCAACGGAACCAGTCGCATACAGATTCATATATGTTGTGATGTGATTGCTTAGATTTATTTCCATGTTTAATTATGTTAGAATTTTCCCGGCTTAGTATGAAGGATATCTGCAATGTCTAACAGGTTAGCGGTAACGCTTGTGCCTTTCTTTTGGAGGACGCGGCTTCATATCTCTGTCCGGCCATCCCATGTATAAAGGGAACTGCGACTAATTTGCAACTGGGGAAATCAAACTTATGTTCCCAGTATCGTATGTTCTTAAGTTTCTTTTCGAATTATCCCGTAACAGACCTTAAGGTGATGCTTTATCCCCTTCTACTCAGATGTCCTTTTTTATGCGTTAAGGACGTTGATTGTTGGTTCACCTTATATTATTGAACACTGGAAAGAGTTATAATTATCACTCTTTATTTCTTACGTATTAAAAGTTTTCTGGTTTCGATTGCTAACATTCATTTCGGCATGCACTTTTAAACACTAATTTATTTGACGGTTTTACTCTGTAATTTAAGTTAATTCATAAACTATTTGTTTTATCTATTCTGTGAACCATAAAGTCTCGAATCTTTACTCTTATTTTTTAATTGTTCTTCGTTATATCTCGATGTCTGTACTTTATTCATAGCTCATGGGTCGATCACGACCCACATTATTCCTTAACTCCTGAAACAATTCCGTTAGTAAAATATTATTATTAATTTCCTTTATAGTCTTTTCTATTTGTAACAACATAGTTACAATTACAACCGGCCTTACTGCCTGTCATGAGATATGATCGTTATTCATGGTTTACCGAAATCAATCCAGATGAATATATGAAAGACTGCTTCTAAAGGCCATGGCCGAATTGCTTCCTGTTCCCTGCTCCTAGTCTTTTCCCTTCTCTACTACAGTCAGCGAAAAGCCTTTATCAAAAATAAGTGGAAATTAACGTATTTCATGGTCACGTCATTTTTATGGGTTGCGAGTCTCCATATTAGTCCATGAGATCTAGTTCTTGTATTCCTTTTTCACAAATTTTCTGTCAATATCCTTAGAGGTGTATCCACTGTATATGTATATGTGCCTGCAGGATTCTTTTACTTTCCTTTGCTAGCTTGTAGGCTGAAGGATGCAGCCGTATCGCTAAACGCTTTCGAAGCCGCCGAACGCGAGGTAGCTATTGCCACAGCACAATCTGCTGTAAGCGGCTTGCCTTCAATATGGCCTCATCACTTCAGTAAAATCGGCTTCCCTGCCACAGATACTGCAACACAAGTTCCCTGCAACGAGAAATCTCGGCCAGATGGAAGAGACTGACATTCCTCTCAATATAAGTGTCATCTGGCATTATGTGACGTTTTACAGATTTTTTATGTTAGTAGATTAAAGTAGGTAAATAATTTTGTGAGCAATGTCACTCCATCTACTATATCTCATAAAAGAGGCCTGTTTACTGTGTCGTAGGCCTATAGCTTAAACGACTTCAACAGCGAATAATTATGAAGGACGTTCTAAAAAACATAATGTTAAAAGGTTCTAATACTGTAAATACGGATGCAACCTTATGAGCCACTCTACAATTTTACTGAAAAGTGTGCGTTTCAACGATCAAATACATCAACAGCATAATGCAAAGTCAGTTCACAACTGGTTTTTGCTAAATCCGTGACTGTAATTAAAACTGAGTAGGCCTAGTGTGTTGGGAAAATTCAGCAAGAGTTCCTTCGTAAAATGAATTATGAAGAACGAAGAATGGATAATCTTTTTAGTTTCTAATGCCGACACAATAAAACATTAAAAGACCTTCGTGGGAGGTAAAATGGCATATGTAAAACAAAAATCGGTAGTGGTATATTAATCGAAAATCCCGTTTACTCTATGGAGGAATATTATAACTAACAAAAAAACTGATTGCGTCCTAACAAGAAACGGGAGATGACTTCACAAATGAATTGAATTATTTACGTAACTACGCAGGCGTCAAAAAACAATCTTTGTCTCTGGGAATTTGTGGCTAGACTAATTCAAGCGTCAAGCACAAGGAAACACCACCGCACATCTCCGCACCCGCCACCCGCCTTGCCACCGCTCTAGTGGCCCATTCACAGACCAACTTGTGGGACCTACGATGATCCGATTTTCCAATAAATGAATCTTGACGGGCAGTGAAAGGGGTTGCAGGACTAAATGAAGGACGTGTTGGATGTTTCTGGACACCCAGACAAACACCAGTCCTCGTCTTCCAACAAGCTAACAAGTTGTGCTGTTGGATAATGATTGGAGGAAACATCCTACGAGTGTGCGATAAGGACACATGGTGTGCCGCGAGGAAGTACGAGTGGAAACGACTGCTTGGAACATTTTGTTGGACCCTTTAGCTCACCCAACGGTAGTTCTGACGGATGTCCTATAAGTTGGACCCTGAATAGGTCGCTTTACTTTACATGCAAGTTCAGACTTAGATAATATCAACGTTCGGTTCATTGTTACTTTTATTGCAAGATCGTCAGAAAAAAAAACCAATCACGTTGTTGTTAGCTGAGCGACGAAGGGCCAAGAGAAAAGAATAATATATACTACAATGTAAACGGAACCTCCGTTATACATCCGCAATAAAATTGCGGAAGCGGAGGTAGGATTTCACGCGAAAGTTCCGCACTTGCGGATGCGGAACTCCGTCATATCCCTAGTACGCATTCGGCCGAACTTCCTTGGCAGTGGATCGTTGGCGCTCATTGCGTGGAGTAGACGTCCGATGACCTTGGGAAAGCAGAGTCAATGACGGCCGAATAATGTCAACCAATAAAAACTATAAGTTGCTATATTGAGTTGGTGGAAACTGAACGGCCGGTACAACTCCCTAGGTCCACTCTACCACGCTGTGCATTGCGTACCTAGCAGGAAAATCTTTGGCTACATGAGATCCTACTTCGGAGTGTGGCGTTGAACCCATCACTTTCTACCTTGCTATCACAGGTCAAGGATGGGAATACTGAGTTCTACCTGGGCCTGGTCACGGCCTTATTGTTGAGAGGTGTATTTTTAGCTAAAAGCTAGTTGACATTAATGTCAGCTGAGAGGTGTATTTTTAGCACAAAGCTAGCTGACATTAATGTTATCACTGGTGTACGGAAGAGAAATCGGTTTTAGATTGACTGAGATTGATAACGTTATGAAAGTCATGCAAGGCACTCATTACAAATGTTTCTTTGTTCCTGCTGTCTGGTATCGCTGCAATTAAACCAGGGGGTAGGTGTGTGATTTGTGTGGATCTGCTTGCAATTGAGCTGTAGTCTCGCTGCCATTTCAGTCGCGTGCATCACACAGAACAAGGACGCCTGCCATAAACTACTGAAATATTCAACATGTAAATTGTGTGCTCTTGCGCGCGCTAGAGCGTTTTCATTCTATTTTTGCATATGCAAATGACTTCTGAACACAGCAAATTGTTTTGAATATGTTATGAACTACAAGTAGTGTGACTTGGTAGAAAGTTTTCACAGAAACGCAAAATGCTGCGCGCATAAATATTCGCAGATGAGACAGACGAAAGCAGTAGCTGGGGATTCGCTCCATTGTACCTGTTCGAGGGTCAAAAGGGTGGCTTGGAGCGGGCTAACAGAGGCTCTCGCTGCGCTGTTCCTAGACCAATGCATTTAACCGACTCTCATTGTTCCAGCCTCCACAATGGGCTTCCTCCCGTGTAACAGTGTCGGCAACGAGCAAAGTAGGAAAGTAATAGTCAGCGCCCACATTTTACATACCGCTACTCTGATTGTGTATTAGGAATATATAACTCGTAACGAGCAGTTTAAGCTAACCACTAAAAAGTTACAGTTTCGTTAGAGACCACGTATACCGATGTTCCGGGTAAGCAAACATTTAGCAAAAAAACTCTTAGATGATTCGTTCATAGGACATTCTGCATATCAAAGCATTCAGTCGGTTTTCTTTTTCACCGTTACAGCATGCATGAGGGGTGGTAAAATGTTTGTTTTGTAGGTAAGGCAGTTGGGGGGGGGGGGGGAGGGGAGGGATGGGGGTAGGAGTAATTTACCAATGGAAGTGATGAACAATTAATCAAAAACACTGAAAGAATCTAATATTAAAATTCTTTAAAGGTAAAAGTGGGTGGATGAAAAAATTGCAGTAAAACGTTCTAAGATAAAAACAAGTGTTTTTTTGATTGTGTAGTTACGTATTGACGTCTATGTCATTAAAGGCAGGAAAGGACAAGGAAGGAATTCAGCCGCGGTCTTTTGAAGGTACCATTCGGACATTCGCCTGGAGTGATTTCGGGGAACCATAGAGAAATAAATATGGATTCCGGACGATGTTTTGAACCCGCTCACTCACCAGGCTCAGCAAAAATAATAATTTAAATAAAAAAACTAGAACTGGGATAAAAGATATTTAATTAAATTACCACTGGAGCATACGTTCCATGGAAATTAAAGTAAATAACTACTTACATAAATCTGTTTAGTGGCCATTTTCGTTGGTCTTCTTCTTCTAAGGTACCACGCAGAAACTATTCGGATGGGGCTTTCATTGTTTGAAAGGCTAGGTTCCAACTTGCGGTATGTGCTATGACTACGTGTAAAGTGGACTCTGCAATAAATGATAATCTATAAACTGAACAGATAGGTGCCAAAGATTATATTACATCAAAGATAAACCTCCACTCATTTTATTAACATTGTTAATGAATACGTGACTTTTGTTATTTAGTAAAGTGACTCTTTATAATGCAATTGAAGTTATTAAAAACTAAATTCATAGTTTCTTATGCGGGCAGCACTTCATGAAATTCGTTGTTTCCCTTCTGCGCAATGCTACTTATTAATAAAACAATTGAGACATATTTAAAGCATCGAAATTGTTGCATCAATCTTTAAAATAACTAGTGAAAACAAGCGATGAAAAAAAATATATAACTTCCTATGAATATTTAAACTCAAAATTGTGCTGCAACTCGGCAAAGTAAGACGTTGTTGACGATAAAGTAACCTGAAACTTAGAAAAAAGTCAAAATATCTATTACAATGAACTGTCGTAACATGCAGATAATAAATAGAAAATTAAGGATAGCATCAAAATAAAAATTAGTAACAGAATTTAAAATAATTCTATCAAGATCATCGATTCTGCTTTAGGCAGTTAATCTTGTCTGGCTCTAATGTTCGTCTCCAGAAGTTGTAGATAAACGTTTAGAAAGTTTAATTTATTTAATACTTTTGTTATCGCAATGAACCCACGTTCATCAAAGCAAACCCCATAAAAAATCTATGTTCCACTGGAATTGGCACGTAGAACCTGAATTTAGAGTATTAGAAGATGAAAGGAAATTACATTTACAGTGTGTTAAAGGTTCTCAGGACGACGTGTTTACTCGACTTAGTACCCATCTCATAATAAAGATAAAGGTTATTTGTCATGTTCTATACTAGCGGTCTCATCAGCCATACGCGTAGTAAACACTTCAAGACAGAGGAGAAATACTTCAGACGTTGATGTCAGTACCATGTAATGGAAGAGTATGCTCATCCCACACCAATCCTTGAAAAGTTGTTATAGTCTGTCAGAATGTGTATTACGTCAGCCCAAGTGAAAGGAGCTAGAGAAGATGGTAGGCCGCTATACAACGTTATTAAATACGCTAGTACAGTAGATACTGTGGTTGGTTGTCATGTAGCCCCAGAAGTGGCATTGTTCACCTCGACCTGTTTTCACAGCCGATAGAAGTTTTACAGCGGAAGCCGAGGGGCTGGTGTGTTCAGATAGCTGTGCTGAAAGTTGCAGTGGCGACCCTGCGTATATTATGCACTGCAGGGTCACCGCGTAGCCTCATCCACATTTTACGTTGTGCCTCGAGCTAACAGCGGGCACGGAACCAACAGCTACAGGGGACCACAGTCTTACAAAATAACACTAGACTGCTCTCAACATAAATTGTTATTATTAATTGCGATGGAGCTAATGCTCCGGTGACAATTCCCCATGTCATCTAATTACTCCTTTTTAATTTTCTTTTCTAACTGGAGTATTAAATTCTTCCCCATATCCTTTTCCGATTTACAAATTTTAAATTCCTAAAGCGTTTTTAGTAAATTATTGATCACTTCACTTGGTATTTTGTTCCAAGCTCTGACACCCTTATCGACAAAAGAAAATTTTACCACTCCATTGTGCATGAAATCGAGCGCCAATTTGTTGTCATGGTCCTCTTTCCCGTTCCATGCACTATTACTAATAATTTGACCAATATCCCTCCAAGATCCATCACCAATACATGCCCTGTACATTCCGAGAACTCTCTTCACCCTCCTCCTTTCCTCCAATGACTCCCATTCCAGCTCCTTTATCATATCAGTTACTGAATGGGACCTGCGATAATTTGCACAAACAAATCTAGGTGCTCTTCTTTGCACATCCTCCAATTCCTATATTTGATACCCAAAATGTGGGTCCCAAACTACACCACCATATTCAACCAAAGGTCTGCCAAAGTTTTTTAAGTCAATACCCTAACTTCTCTGGTACATCCTCTCTTCACCCTCTCCAGTAAATAGAGGATTTTATAACCTTTTACTACCACCTGCACAATGTGCTCTGCCCAATTGAGTTTGTTATCAAAAGTTATGCCAAGATATTTACACTTCAAGCCTTCAACAAGCAATTCTGATCCCACCCTATAATCATAATTAACCTTTAGTTCTTTTTATCTGTGTACCTAATAAGCTGACTCTTCTTGGCAATTATCTTCATTCCATGATGACCAACCCACTTGGATATTCTATCCAGATCACCCTGCAGCTGTAATGTAATGGTCTGACGAATTCCTTCATAAGTAATCATTTTAGAAAATCATAATGAACTTAAACCAATTTGAGTACCAATTTTTATTTATTGTTCAAATTAGAAGCTTTAGTATATATGTTATATTAATTGTCTTGCTCTTTTTTTCTTATTTGGTTGTACTACCCATCAAAAAGTCGAGAATAGACTGGGTATTGAAGTAGGCAGGTTACACCAAAACTTACAATTATACAGTATTTACCAGCTAATAGGTGCTCGCTCCACATGTATTGAATTATGTGAACCCTGCATTAATAAATATTTTACAACTGTTCTTAAAATCGGATTATTTGTCATTCTTAACGTTCAGAAACACACTCGATTCTCAGTATATTCATCTTTCTTTTCACTAACGTAAATAATAACAATAGTCTTTTTCCTTTGCCTTGAGCTTCTCTCTCTGATACCACTATTAACTGCACAAGAAAACCCTCTCTGCTCACGTGACCTACCAGTCAAAGTACATAGAAATTTCAAAGATTATTATTACTAAGAACAATTTATAAAATATACACATGTGAGAAAACACTGTTACCTGACAAGCTCTGGAGGTATAATTTACATCCCAGAATCATGAGAACTTGATCCTATTTATTTACTTCTCACAGATTTACATTGATAAGAACAATTATTCACAAACAAAAAAGTAAAATGAGAAAAGACGTAAAGGTTTGACGTCCAGAATACTGCTGAAAAGTTTCAAATACTAACGTCTCAAAATCTGTTACTGGAGCTGTGTAAAATCTAGTAGGGCATTCACGTAGGATTTTTTTTAGAAAAAGGAATTTGGTCAGCCCAATATGTTTGTCTCTCTTACAATGTATAGATTTCATTTCAGTGTGATTATTTTCCATCTTTTGTAAGGACGACACAAGACGAGCACAGCATGTAATCAAAACTACCCATCCCGTCGACCGGACTCGAACCGGCGACCTCTGCAACGCGAAGCAAGCACGCTACCCCTACGCTGCTCCACGTAGGATACTCTCGATTGTTTGCTTCCCCGCACGCGCTCAGTCGGTGCATAGCCGTCAAACGAAGTGGAAACTTGCAAGCTGGTATCTGTATCAGCGGGCGCAATATCAGCATGTTAGTGAGTTCGAACGTGTCAGCATAATTTGTCCCCGGGAAACGGGTAAGTCGTAGCGTGACACTGCGGCTCGTATATGGCACGCTGGTACGACACCGCTTCTTGTGTGGAAGAGGGCCGAGCGGGTACTGGGCTACACAATGTGACCGCAGCACGGGATGACCGCCATATAGTTCACATGGCAGTAACCAACAGAACAGCTTCGTCCACACTGTTGTCTCGGCGAGGCAACATTTAGCCATAGGCTACCTAGGCTGTAGCCTACGAGCCCGCACTTCGCTGCTCAACGATGAGGACTTAAGATTGCAGTGTATTGTGCGTCGGGGCGTTTGAACATAAACTGAAATCACTGTCGTACACCTACGATACGAACTAAAATTCCATACCCTTCATGTAATTCCGCGAGCTTTTGCTGACGGTATTTGCTTGCAACAACTTAACCACAATTGGGGGCACCTTATATATCGATCAACAGTCGGAAAACTGAATGTGCGAGCATCACTTGCTAAGCTCGTTCACTTCCATCTCGGAAACGATACAGAAAACATATTTAGAACTTTTCATTCTTCAGTAAGTTATGCTGATATATTTTTACTATCATTACATTATCAAGTGCTTTGCATTAAAAGATTTATTAATTTAATATTAAGTAATGGATATATATATATTGCACGCGACGAAATAATTTGGGCACGCCATTAATTAAGTAGATACCTAATCGATATGAGGAATTTATTTTATTGTCTACATAACATAAGATCATAGCAATATAGTTTATCGTGAACGAAACTACAGATTGTGCAAAAGAGGTAGATTACGCGCGTATTTCTGACTGAACGGACTGAGAGAGCAAGCGCACTGTAGGGAAAAGACTGGTGGTAGGGAACGTGAAGGAACCATCACCTGGGGTGATTTCGGGAAATCCTGATAAACCGAAATCTCGTTGGCCGGATGGTGATTCGAATCCGCGTCCTCCCGAATGCGAGGCGGAGCATTACCGCCCGTTCACCACACCCGCTTTGGTTTCCAAATAGAGCCTGTAATTTGGGATATTAAGTCACTGGTGTTTCTAGGAACATTTGCATCTGAGTTCCATTAAATGTATTAATTATTTAACATATCAATAGCTACCTTTACATAATTAAGAAGTAAGTGATTAAAAGATTAGTTTCATTTCTGGCTAATAGTCTTCTTCTAGAATCTGTTTTTTGAAGTCTTGGTATTTCAGAAGTTTTACGCGTGCATTAGAAATAGGACGGAGAATAAGAAATGCGGACGATTTTATCATTTGGAGGAGAATCGCAGGAACGGAATCCAAAATCTTGCTCTATAAACCATGATACACTGACCTGTGGTTCTGAAACCTGAACTTAGACAAAGGCGAAATTACACGTGGAGAAATGGGGTGAATGAAGAATCAATACAGCAAAAACAAACAGTATGGTGACTGGTAATGGAAGGAAACCGATAAATATTAATCTAGGAAAAGCTAATAACAGCCAAGTTAAGAGCCTTCACATATCTTGGAAGTAAAGTCACTGAGGACTTGAGATGCGACCAAGAGGAGAAAAGTCGTACTGCAGTAGCGAAGAGGAGATTGTTAACCGGAAAACTGAATAAAGCACTGGCGAAAAAGACTTCGCAGGTGTTTCGTATGGACTTTAGCGGGCAGAGATATGGACACTGAGACGAGAGGATGAAAAAAGGAGAGATGTGGAGAAGAATGGAAAGGATAAGCTGGGCGGAAAAAGTGAGTAATGTAGCAGTGCTGTAAAGGATTGGTGAGAGGAGGAAACTACTTCAAATCATAAGAGAAAGAAAGAAGAACTGGGTGAACACTCGTTGGGAGGGGAGTGCATGTCAACAGACGCCTTGGAAGAACTAGCAGAGTGAGAGGAAGAAGGAGGTTCAAGATCAAAGATGACATCAAGGGAAACGGAAATTACATGAACCTGAATAAGAAGGCAGAAGACAGGAGAGCTTGGGGAGCAGTCATGATAACACCTGACTTAGGGCAGAACACTGATTATGATGAGAGTTATAGAGATATAGAATCTTATAATTGAGGTGGTTAGTTTGAATTGCGGTCTAGACCAGAAAAAAAACGTCGCCAAAGACACAAGGAACTGTACCTAAAAGTAATTTTTGACATTCGATAACTCGAGAACTTAGCGATATATATATATATAATTTTTTTAAAATATTCTTCACTTTCTGTTTGTCTCGCCGAGTTATATAAGAATCCATCATCAAATTACGGTGTCATGGTTATCGTATAAAAGCCCAGAAATATTATACGCTCTAGATTTTTTCTCGTAATATTCTGATCACCGTATTCAGTCCTTTTAAATATCTCGCGTACGATGAGTAATTCTTTTCCGACTTTTCTGTTTCATTCCTCTATAAATTATATCAAAGATATAGAAGCCCCACAATTTGCTGAAATCTTGGTGGCTCTATCATAATCTTGGCGCCGCAATTTGCTAACGGATTCAAATTGTCAAGTAATTCTTTGATGTTCGAATGCTAATTTTAATTTCAAATTGCCGCGAATTCGCACTACTACCTGCCATTCGGGAGGACGGGGTTTAAGCCCGTCCAGCCATTCTGACTGGGGTTTTCCGTGATTTTCCTCAGTCACTCCTGGCAAATGCTGGGATGGTTCCCCATAAGGCTACGGCCGACATCCATCCCCCTCCCTCCCCTTTAGTCAGCAGAAGAGGGTCCTTGATCCCTCCAAAAGTTCAGGGCGTGCGTACTCCAGCCAGGGACGGGACACCGACTCGTCAGGGTGTCGCCTCGGCCTGAGCTTCCAGACTCCTTCGAGGCTAAGTGACGCTTCAGAATGAGGTGAGCGGCACCGTGAGGCATCTCATCATCCAGAATATTGTCGATTCCTGCGGCTGTTGCAGGGGTCGCTGCCTCAGTCGCCAGTGAGGTAGCGGTGGTCGTTTGTTTGCTGTAGCGGTGTGGGGACGAATCTAGAGTGGATTGAATGTACAGCATCGTCGGGGCATGGACCCTGTCACTCGGGGACTGCAGGTTCTTGTTGCATTGTCTTTCATCGCTGCAGCGGCACTCGGTCCGTCACTGCTGCAGCTGTCGATTGGTGCTGCTTGATAGAGGTGTATATGGAAGAACTTAGGAAAAGCCTTCGGGGTTGGTGGTTAGGTTGTTTCGGTAAAGGGGAATCGGGCTTGACGGCGACATCCCTGGGGGGGATTATGTGTCGGTGACAAGAACCTAACCCTATACGTCACTGTCGCAT
This sequence comes from Vandiemenella viatica, assembly GCA_031002005.1. Lineage (NCBI taxonomy): Eukaryota > Metazoa > Arthropoda > Insecta > Orthoptera > Morabidae > Vandiemenella > Vandiemenella viatica. The sequence continues at coordinate 235,592,117 of JARYHS010009186.1, forward strand.
AATTCGTCCCGTTAATCTTTATCTGGCAGCCTGAACGTCTCCGTTTCAAACGTCCGCTACCTTTCGGCGTCTGTCCTCCGGTCCGACATGTCCACCGCCACGGCCCCAGCCTGGCTGTGGGAATTAGAGAATCGTCTGGAAGGTGTACGGCATGCGGCACCTCGCCTGAGCCTGAAGTGGCACCGCCTCAGTAGGGTCTGGGCGCCTAGGAGGGCCGCAGCCTGCCGCGCGCTGCGCCCCGTACCTGACTGGAGTCAGCGGCGGCTGCGGGAGGGGTCGGGGGTCCACGGCGGGGGTGGAAGGGGCGGACCCCAGCACTCACAAAGTATGCTCACGCCATTCTGTTTCAGAACCAGCAGCGGTCTTCGCCGGCGGTGGCGTCCTGCAGCTTAGCGGCGGGTCTTCACCTTCGGTTGCTGCTGCGGCCACAGAATAAGCGATCGCCTGCAGTCTAAATGCGGCTTACTGGCGGCCCAAATAGTTTGATGGACGAAGTATTTTATCTCACTCATAAATGAAAGTTGGTGTATACATGTTTACCAATAAGTTCAAATGAAGCCTACGACGTCTGTCTAACAGAGTATCCAAGCTCAGTCTACAAATCAATCCTGTGACGCTTTCATTAGGACTGTGACAAACAGTCACGAATCGAGCGTCTCTTCTCTGTACTTTCTCTATACTGCCAATCAGCCCCCTACGAAACGGGTCTCAAATGTGGACGCACGAGAGTATTGTACACTGTCTGCTTTGTTTGTACATTATAATTTTTTAAGATTCGACCTATGAATCGCAGACCTACCTACAACCGAATTAACGTGCAAGTCCCATTTAATGTTGTTTTGTAATATTACTCCAAAATTCTTCACGGAATCGGTGCAAAAAAGGGCTGCTAGATTTGTTTCTGGAAATTATCGCAGAATGCAATCAGTGACGGATATGATAAAGGAGCTAGAATGGGATTCATTGCAAGACAGGAGGAGGATCATGGGAGTGTACAGGGCATATACTGGCAACGAGGCATGGAAAGATATTGCAATAGGTATGAAAAGTAGTGCATGGAAGGGAAAAGATGACCATGACCACAAGCTGGCACTCGATTTCAGGCACAAGGGTGTGGGAAGATTCTCTTTTTTAGGTAAGGGTGTCAGGGATTGGAATGAGTTACCAAGAGAAATGATGAATAATTTACCGAAAACTTTGAAAGAATTTAAAGATAAAATTTGTAGAGGGCAAATGTAGGTAGGTGCAGGATAGGGGGAAGATGGGTGTGTAGGGAAATTGCCACCGGAGCCTGTGCTCCATTGCAATTAAATTAAATTAAATTAAATTAAATATCAATAACTGAACTGTTTGTTTTGTATCACTAAACAAACGGATCATTTTTGTTAGTAATGGGCATTGGTTTGTACTTTTTACAATTTAGTGTAAGTTGCCATTTGTCACACCATGCCGAAATAACAACCAGAACGCGCTGAATTTCTAAGCAATTGGCCGAATTCCTTGCTTCACTACAGATCACTACAGATACATTATCAGCGAACAATCTCGAGCTGCTCTTCATTTTGTAAATGACTGTGCAATCTGCACATTCCCGATATATAACTCAATTGTTCGATCCAGATGAAATATGGCGACGTTTCCGATTCGTTTCCACTGTCCTGTGATGCATTTCTTCTGATCCATTTCTTCTAAATAGTAGAGCTATTAATCTTATTGCATGTAAGAGGAAGACCGGAATGGTTCTCTTGGTTTTACTCAATGATAAATTTACAGATTGGTTTAAAACATGCATCTATTGCGTCATGATCACCAAATTGTCGTAAGCTTAATGAGTATGAGAACTTTTCCGACGACCCCTTTTAGCTTTACGAATACTGCGCTGGCAGTTTGGATTCTAACCATGCTTTATAACAAAGTCAAAGTTTTCAGAATATAGTGAGTATGATTTTTTATTGAATAAATTGTATGCCTAATTTATTGTGAAATTGTGCCACAAGCAGGGAGAGCGGCCTCTGTTGAAATGAAATAAGCATGCACGAGGTGCAGTGACGCAGTGATGGAGTTACGAATTGTCCAAATCAGGACAAAAAACTGAGATTGCTGCCCCTTCAAACACCATTTTGCCGCTCCTTGAAGGTTGCCGGCCGTGGTACCATAGCTATAATAATAATAATAAACAAATGCCGCCCCTCCCTTCAAACATGATTTTGCCGACCCCCTGTGTATTCAAATATTCCGTAACCAAACCTATAAAGGCCTGATATCCTAGTGACGGGTATTTTGCGCAGCAGGAACCGGTTTTTTCCTAATCACGAAGGCAGGAGCGGGAAATGTATTGTCTGGCATCAAAGTGTTTAAGGAACGCCCATAAACTAAGTGGCTTCGCATCCTGGGGGGAGGGAGGGGAAAGAAGGATTGGGTAGAAAGCTACGTTGGGCTAGGTGGGAGGAAAGGGGTTCCAAGCCAAGCCACGTAGCTTTTCATTTACATTATTTGTCAGTTAAAATAACGTACACAACACACAACAGCATGTGGATATGTATTTCCGCCATTTAATTATCTCCGGATGTAATTTACGATAGTCTGGCAAGAGAAAACAGCACAAAACGTTTTCTGAAATCAATAAGGAAAAATAGCTACGTGCCAAGTGGAGGATGGGGGGGGGGGGGGGTAGGGGGGTAGAGGCAAAAGCCATGTCAGGCTACGTGGACAGGTCGGGGGGTATCACAGGAGACCAAAGTGGAGCTACGTAGTTTATGAGTTTATGGACGCTGCCTAATCTGTGGAATAAATTTCATTCTTGGTGTTCCAATTTTCACAAACACTAGTATACTGAAAAAAAAATCATAAGATTTTTTTAGATAAATTTTATCTCCTGTGGTAAGACATTGAATAAAGGAGTAGCAGAATAAGTTATATCTCTCTGTACAATGGACAATAACTTGTAATCCTTAAGTGTGTCACATATTTTACTAGCAGGTCATTATTTGATGAAATTAGCGGAGATGGAGGTAAAAACCATTCTAAATCTAGGGATGTGAGAAAGCCACTAAATGGAGCACCAAGCAATTAAAGAATATTGGATTGGGAGAAGAGAATGCAACATGATATCGAGTGGATATGAACAACTATGACCCGTATGGATGTCACTAAATAGGCATCGAGTTGGAGTAGGCCGTTCCACCGAGCGTGGTGGGTGAACGGTTAACGCTCTGGCCTCGCATTCTGGAGGACACGGGTTCGAATCCCCGTCCGGGCATCCACATTTGGGTTTTCCATGGTTTCCCCAAATCACTCCAGGCGAATGCCGGGATGCTTCCTTCAAAAGGCCATGGCCGAATTCCTTCCCGTTCCTTGTCTTCAGTCCCATCCCGCCTCTAATGACCTTAGCCGTCGACGAGGCGTAAAGCAATAAGTGAAAAAAAAGGGTTGGCCGTTCCAAAGATACTCTTGCTTCATATGGATACCTGGGAAAACAGCCAGATACCACATGTTCGAGCGGGGAGAGAGAAACTGTGGTACATATTTGGTCATGTCCACAAATCTGAATGAATGTGTCCCAATTTGACCTCCAATCAGCTGAAAAAGCCATCGGATTGGCGGTAAAACTACCTCATATTTGATGCTGTCATCGACACGAAAAGAAGTTTCAGTTCAGTTGAGTTACTAATTTTTTTTATCGTAGATGATAAAAATAACGCAATGTAAGTGTCTACTTAACTTAAACTGCGCGATTACGGGGAAATGAATGTGGTTAATAAATTACAGCTTAATGAAGAAGAGTACATATCGTGTTGTTCATTACTGGTTTGTTTTGGTTTGTATCTGATGTGGCTGAGGTAAATTTAATAATGGCTGTCAAGAGTGGTACGGACTCGACGTCTGTTGTGCGGGAACTTCTCATAATCAATCACCCAACAGGTGACGGCTAGCCGGAGGCCAATGAGAATCACGAACAGCGATTCTCGGAACCTCTCTCCGCATCGGAAAGTTTTTATCGGCCTCTGTCTGCCTTCTGAAGCCCGTTTTCCATTATTTACACCTCACTTGCTGCATTAGTTAACTCACTTTTCGGAGATCGATTCCATCACTTCAGAAGTTCCTCCTCTTTAATGAAGGTTTACCGGAAGGAAAGTGATTCTTTCATCCTCCATTTGGAATACAGTTTCAGATCGGAAGACTGTTTACGGTGTCTTTTCTCACTGTAGAGAGAAATTTCCAAGTTTGAATGGTCTCCTTCCCCCCCGATACTTTAGTAACATCTCTAAGCAGTATAATAGAAGCGATTCAATCCTCATAAGATCCGAAGCAGGGTACAATGCAACCAAAAAATTTATCTTTTCCGCGTATTGCATTGCGCTGCAGTAACAACAGTTTTATTCTTCAACTGGAATATTTCCTTATGCAACTTTAACCTTATCCCGCTATTAATTTTACTAAAACTATTCTTATTTTTTTAATTCTGGTACAGTCTCTGGTCAAGAATTCAGTATCTCGGAGAAACAATTGGTCCAGTCTGTTACTGCTTAATCTACAAAAAACCCTAAAACTCTAGAGCTGAAAATGTCGCATACTTTGCTATAGTCTTATCTACTTTCCTTTTGTAAACAATTAATAATTCTTTCTTTAATAACTTTCGGAGTTCAGATGAGTACTTGAAAATCACAGTAAACATTCTTTACTGCTGCCTCATTTTAACCAGCTGATCAGTTGGGCAACTCCATATATCACAGTTACTGCTTCCCTCTTTTGTATACCTACGATTTTCTTCAAAGGTAATAATAATTGTTGCTGCCATTATTCCTCTTAACTTCATTCATGCATAGTCTTATCATTGACTCCACAGTCTCGTAAAGTGCTTAAGACCATTTCCAACATTCAACAAGAATGAAATTCAAATTTGTTTATTTTTAGTGCTACCAAATAGTTACAATGATACATAAGATTATTTTTCTCGTTATGGTTACCTTGAAAGCTGATATTTCATTGCATTTGTTACCATGTCCCTTTCCCTTATACTGGTTTTAAGATCATTAGAGGCGGGAAAGGATTGCGTTCAAGGATATGGAGAAAATTCGGCTATGGCCTTTTGAAATAACCATCACGGAATTCTACTGGAGTGATTTCAGGAAACCATGGGAACTAAAATCTCGATATGGCCGGATGGAGATTCGAACCTGCCTCCTACCGAATGCGAGGCCAGAGGGTTACCGCTCACTCACCAAGCTTAGTCATCTGAAAGCATATTTCATCATATTCTGAATTCAACATGATTGCGTTAACGTTCCACCTTGCAGTACTTGGAGAAAGCAAAGTTTGAAGGTTCCGCAATGGAAGTTACTCTCATTTTGTTTTTGAGCCATTACCACCACTCAAAGAGACCTCACAAACAAATATTATCACACGGCTTTCTCTGTATGCAGACGGGTGAGACATTTAGATCCTTTATTAGGAAATATGATCTTTGGTGTAAACAAGATGTTTGGATCGAATAGAAAATGTATCAGATCTTCATTCGAAACAATACTACGCTTTTCTTCATTGCCACCTTTGCATGTGCTTCACTAACCATTCTTAGCCTTGCATCTTTTTTCACAGTAAATTCTTCACAAGTGTTAACATCGCGTGACCTACTTCAGTTTTGACTAGAGCATTTTCCAACATTTTTGAGTTTGTGTGTTAAAAGTATCTGAGGAATTCAGCTTCAGTCTGGGCATCTGGAATATTTTTGTTTCGTTGTACAAGGGGTTCCTTAAATAAAGGAACAAACTATAAAAGGAGGAGTTTCAAAAAGATTCAGAATTTCATAAGAAGCCGTGATTGGAAACATGTCGGTAAAATGGGAACATAAGTACAAGTAGCTAATGGAAAGACAGAAGACAGAGATTAGAGGAAAAACATTTATTCCATTCCATATTGTTACAGGAGATGTTCGAAGTTTTCGCCAATACCTTTGGCGCATGTGTTTCACCGCTGTACAAGGTCGAAAACACCTGTACTTTCTGGACCGAGCGTGGCGGTGTAACGGATAGCGTTCTCGCCTCGCATTCGGGAGGACGGCGGTTCGATCCCCGTCCGGGCATCCAGATTTGGGTTTTCCATGGTTTCCCAAATCACTCCAGGCAAATGCCGGGATGCTTCCTTCAAAAGGCCATGGCCGAATTCCTTCCCATTCCTTGCCCCCATCCTTGCCCCCCATCCTTTCCCGTCTCTAAAGACCTCGCTGTTGAGAGACGTAAATACAATTAAAAAAAAAAAAAAAAAAGTACTTTCTGGGATATCAGAAGCAGTGCAAACGTTTCTTGCAACCAGATCCATTTCATAATCGACAGGTATTTCGTTTCGTGTACAAACACACACACACACAAAAGCTGGTTAAATACGCTCTTACGAATAGCGCAGCCTAGCGACAAAACTTTCAGATTGGAGAAGTATGCAGATAGAAAGAACAAGCAAGTGCAATAAACAGTGTGAAATCCATGCCACCTGACATTGTTATTAACAGAATGTGATAAATTACATTAAAACCATTTAGGTGGATCAAAAAGTGACTACCTGTGTAGAGGAGTCCTTTAGAGATAGAAAGCAAAGAGTTAAGGCAGGAAACGCAGTATCATAAGCGATGAAAGTCAAAATACGACTTATAGTCTGATGTTGATATATTTGCAGATGACATAATGTTATATCATTTGATTAAAACGAGTGAAGATTGTGGAGAGCCTAAGGGTGATCTGGACAGGATATCTGGATGAGTAGGTCAACATGGAATCAAGATAAATGAGGAACAGAATGCACAAATTGATAGGAACACGGATATAAATATATTGTGTATTATATGGTGGGTAGGGAACTGATTTTTGAAGGTATAACGTGTAAATATTTTGGTATATCATTTGATAACAAACACAGTTTGGAAGGTCACATTGGGAAAGTGGTAGAGAGAAGATTAAAAGTCCTTCTTCCACTGGAGAGGGTGACGAAGGAATGTTCCAGGGATGTGGTGTATTTGGGGTGCAGAACTATGATCATAACGTTGCATGAGGATGATGGGGTAGTACAGGACTTACGTTATAGACACCAAAAACAGAAGTTGGAGGGAATGCAAAGGAAGGCAGATCGGAACGTAGTGACTGGTATGACTAAGAAGATGGGACGGGAATCATTGTATGACGGGGGCGGGAGAAAATTCTGAAGTGGGGAAATTTTCATTAGCAGATAAAGAAGTCAGAAACTTGAATAAATTATCGAGGGATACATTGATCAATATACAAAAAACTCTTAAATAATTTAAAATGAAAATTGATTGTAATCCAAACGTAGGTGTGTTGGAAAATTGGCACTGCGTCATTTGCTCCATTGCATTTAATTAATAACAACAACAATGACAATACTGTCAAAACCTAGTTAGTATTCAGTTCCTTTTTGGTACCAAAAATTCATTTGTTTCCAAATTAATTTTAGATTCCAGAATAAAATATTAAGATCCTTTTATCACGCCTAATGAGCTATGAATCTAATTTTTTTTCTAGTTTCCTGACCGGCTTTTCCTGCGTCGCAAGCTGCAAATTAATTTGGATTTTTTTTTTCTGATACTATGTTTATTTCCACTGTGATGGTTTTATATGTCGGTGCAAAAAATGAAATAGAGCGTCGTGTCGTGTCGTGTCGCCTTTGAAAAAACTAAAATTTCAGAAAGATTTATGTTTAACTTCCATGCGATTTTTCATGCTTAGGATTGGTGCAAAAAGTGAAATAAAGTGTGTTGCATCGTATTTGAAAGAACTTCTAAAATTTCAGAAAGATTTATAGGTTGCTTCTATGAGTATTCTTCACACATAATTCTGACAGCGCCTTGTGTGAATGAAATACAGATGTCCTCTAGATCTGATGTGAGAGCAAACTGGGGAATTGGGGAACCTAATAATACTAATAGCAATTCTTTGAAAGTTAATTACTATTGAAGCAGAGTAACATAAACTTTAAACTGTTACACACATGATTAGAAGTGTTAATTAGTACATTATGTTCATAATTTCAAAGTCCTTATTCACTACATCATTGGCTATAACGGTTTTTGAAGCCCTTTGTTTCCATTGTCCAAACATAATTACTTTCGCACTCCTCTCTGGTTTCCGAACTCATTTACAGAGGAAAAAAAAGGTATGAAACGTTATCTCTTTAAGCTTGGTATTAAAACTGTTGGTTCTTCGTAATGGTTTTTTTTCTTATTTCAATGAAAGAGCACTGAATATGAGAAACGTGGAAAACTTTATATCTCTCTGTTAACAAATATTTGTATTCTTTGTGTATCTAATATTCATTCCTGCTTTCAGATGCACATGCGACGACACTGAAAGTGAACAACATCTTATTATCAGCTAAAAACAACAACAGAGAGTGGATTTATTACGTTGGTGCTTTGAATACATCTAAATTTTTAAAAGGCAATTCCTAGTTTTGTATTAAACATTATTTGTGGTTAAATATTCTATTTACTCTCGCCACATAGCAAAAATTAACGTAAACAAACCGTAAAAACTTTCTGATTTCTAAATACGTCACTCAAGATTTTATTCGTATTGAGAAAATCACAGAACTAAAGTCTTTTGAGAGGTTTCCGAATTTATAGTTTCAATTGAAGTCATTATCTATGTGCACAACTAGAACATTCCAGATAACTTATTTGACCATGATTTCACTTAAACGTCCTATTAAAAGTATATATTTTTTGGTGCTAAATTTACATGTTGAAAACAATCCATTGACATTCAAACACATATGACTGTAATCGAATCTTTCCTGGCGGAAATGTTTGGTAAATCATTAGAAGACGAAAAAACTACCATTCGACTTGGAAGGAGCGTATAACTCCAGTTTTCTAGATAGGAGATCGAAGTGATTCCATCCGCTGCCAATATCTGTCTGCAGTAAATTTCTGAACCATGTATATATGCTTTAAAATATTGAAATTCTTAGACCAAAATAAATATATACTAACAAACCAGCACGGATTTCATGGAAACAGCTCATGTGAAACATGGCGGACCCTATTTTCTCATCACGTAACGAAAGTTGTTGATGCTGAATAATAAAGTCAAGAAGTGTTAGGGTTATGAGGGTGTTTATCTTTGATGGCGTTGCAACCTCTGGTTGGGACTGTATCAAATATATTTGCTGCGTATGTTTTGATGTTAAGAACAAGTTATCAATTCCTGCTCCAGTGCTCGGCCACTCAGTCTTAAAACATTCTGCATATTTTAAGCAGATCGTAAGCTTACTAATTGTGAAAACACTATAATAGGTCTTGTGTTATGCCATAACTAACGCAACCAACCACTACATATTAATATATGTAGAGATACAGTCTTAGAATACGTGCTGTTTCTTGACGTAGGTTGGGACGTGCTTTATTCTGTGAAGTTGTATTAGAATATTCTCGCTGTCACTATTTTACCTCCTCGAAAATCTAGCTGTTTCGGTTCGGAGTTAGTTCACAACTAGTTGGAACATGAGGATGTAGTTAATAATAACAAACGCAAATATTATGTAAAAATGGATGTGTCCTCGACTCTGATGACATCTGGAAATACACGAAAGTATCCTCAACGTGAGGACCATAAAAATATCATAAAGAAAGCTACCACCTCAACATCGTATAATTGGGGGAATGTTATCATAACTATTCCATTAATGATGTCAATAACATTATAATCCAATTCGAAGGGCTGGAATTGATTACTTTATTTCTCTACTCTATTTATTAGGTAATTCCAATCCTGTACGCGTAAGGAATTGTGAGATTACCATTGTCTTTGCCTATTGAAAAATTGCACTTACCTGTCTTCTTTTTCGGGGATTTTCTTTTTGTTTGTTGATATTACCTACGTTTCGGCACCAACCTGGAGCCATCGTCAGGGCTTCTATCTATCCGCCTGTTTTTTTTTTTTTTTTATAAACTTGATCACTTGATTCTGTTTATTTTTCACCGGCAAAGATGAAAAATAAACAGTGAATCAAGTTTATAAAAAAAGCCTGGCGGATAGATAGAAGCCCTGACGAAGGCTCCAGTTTGGTGCCGAAACGTAGGCAACATATATATATAAATAAAAAAGCTCGGCACAAGCCTCGAAAAAAAGACAAGTAAGTGCAATTTTTCAATAATGACGCCTGCAAAAAGTGTGACTTTGCCTATTATTCACCAGTATCAGATTTGTACTTTTTCAATTAATCAAGGTTCAAACAATTCATACATTCATTAATTACAACGATAATCAGTCTGCGGCAAGTGCAAGAGAAGTTAGTTTGGCCAGATTTCCTTGTAACTAATGTTCCCAACAACTTCATATCATGCTCAAACACAGCACGAAACCACTTTATCAACTCCCTTGCTGTGCTGCAATTGGCCATCAGCAGAAAACGATATTGCAACAAGTACATTGCTTAGCCCGAAGATGCGTATATTGTTTAGTGGAAACAAGTTTACTGTATAAGCTAAAATACAGGTCGCTTCGCAAAAACTGGTGATGAGCTGTTCACCAATTCAAATCCACATAACCAAGCTTGATGGTTGAGCGGTTAACGCTCTGGCCTCGCATTCAGGAGGACGCCGATTCGAATCCCCTTCTGGGTCCCCAGATTTGGGTTTTTCGTGGTTTCCCCAAAATCAATCCAGGCGAATGTCGGGATGCTTCCTACAAAAGGCCATGATCGAATTCCTTTCCGTTCCTTGTCCCCAGTCCCAACCCGCCTCTAATGACCTCGACGTCGACGAGGCGTAAAGCCAGAAGTAAAAAAACGGATGCACATAGTTACTGACATTTCACATGTGTTTTTATTTTTTTTATTTTTTTTTTAAAAATAAAGCAAAATGTTTAGATATGGTAAATCTGTCGCGGATACACCAGATCTAATTAGGACACAATAATGTACTTAAAATGTAGTCTCGCGTACAACGAACTTTCACACCTATTCAGCATTTTTTTACCATTACAGTAACGATTGACTCTAATGTATTGTGAAAATCAAGAAACTGATAACATATATATGTTGGGCAGCATACGTCACGACTAGAAATGCTGGTGACGACAAACATGATCTGATATTTAATTAATAGTGCTAAAAGGTAAATACTTGCTGAAAAATGGTGCTAGCTTCCAAGAAAGATTTACATAGATTTTATGGTCGCATTTCAGGTTAGTGTATTGATTGCCTAGTAATTCAGAGACCATTGTCTAGCACAAGTACCCCATATTATGCGCGCATTAACTGCATCCTGATTATATTCCGAACATTGAATATTCATATTATTGTTAAATGGTACTTAGCTGTATTTACTTATTCCTCAAATCGAAGTAAGGAAATCACTTAACATTATACTGAGGATATTTCAAAGTATATTTATGTTTTAGGGTTGACTGAAGGAATTTCGCTAACGTTGTCTGTTTTGTCAGTTATAAGGTTTTGTGATCTCCTGAAATGAAGCAACGAGTGTTTCATTTAGAGCGCATCTTTAATTTTGATAAGTATCATTTAAAAAAAAAAAATCTGATTATGTAGTCACCATGTCTGAAATGTTTGAACTTTAAAAATCATGTCAATGAGTTTTGTGTGTGGGGGGGGGGGGGAGGGGGGAGGGGTATTAAGTTACTTATGACGCTTATGTTGATTCAGTCAGTCAAATTTTGATGTACAGATATATAAAATTGATGGAATATGGCGTTCTAATGCGTTACCAATACGTTGTTTATGTATTTCTTATAACAAAAGAAGACAATGAACTGAAAACAGAAGATATCTTGCCAATAAAACTGAAGTGAAGATGACTTTAGCCATTGTTTGAATAAATGCACAGCTCACATTTTAGAGAATTTTTTCTTCTTCCAAGGAACTGTTGATATGTGAGCAATAGATAAATTAACTAATAAAGTTCGAAACCCATTTTGATTTCATATACCTCAGAAATTTTTAAGATTTAGTTTCCTTTAGTTCGAATTTAACTCAAATTTATGATTTTTTTTTTCATGTAACACTACCACAAATTAGGTATATAATATATAACTGTTGCAGTGAACTAGGATTTTAACTGAAAATGAAAACATTAGTGACCGATATTCTTAGATAAGACTGATAAACACAGATTTCTTTCTTGGATGCTGATTGGAATAGTTCAGTAAATGACGGAGTTGTTGCTGCTTCTACTAATTTAGCTTTGTTGGTACATAGCCATAATATTAAAAAAATCTATTCTACTCCAGGGATAGATGAGTTAATGTGGAAACTTCTGTTAAATTCTGATTGTTCATTCTTTGCTACTACAGACTGTAACCCTTAATTTTGAATTACGTCAAATCGAAATGTCTGCAGTCCAAATTATCAGTTTTCTGTCTGAGTGCCTGCTAATTAACGAAATAGTTCACCGCTCTCACAGCTGCTGCCTTCCCTTGTAGGCAGAAGAGCGGTTAGATGTAGGCCTACCGTATACCCCATCATGTCGTGAGGAAATAAAAATCACTGAACTCTGTCGAAGAGGAAAAGTTTACTGCTGTTTTCTAATCTACATTGCTAATATCGGAACTCACATTTCATGTAGAACTCCGTAACAGGGAGAAACAATGTAGTCATTTTCACGCACAGTTAGGTCAAGACAATACTCAAACCCATTTCTATAAACAGTCAAATTTCCATGTTCTCATTACATCAGTGCTACCAGTTAACCAATATTTGGCAGCTAGGATTATAACTGAAAACGAAAATATTAGTAACTGAAATTCTTAGAAATTACTGATATACACAGATTTCTTTCTTGAATGCGGAATGAAATAGTTCAGGATATTTTTGCTTCCCTTTCGCTTCGTTGAAGTCGAGTTCCTTAGAGGCGGAAGAGAAATGGAGACTACAAACGGGGAGGAATTCGGCCTTTTGAAAGAAATATCTGGAGGTTCCCATGGATTGATTTCGGGATTCCATGGAATATCGAAATGTGGATGTCCAGACGAGGATTCGAACCTGTGCTCTCCTGAATGCGAGGCCTGAGCTTTACCGCGCTCGGAGTGGCATTGCACTCCATATATGTATATCATAAGATGCATCTAATCCCTCTCTCAGGGTTAGTAAAGCAATCTTGTGTAATGATCAGTGACATCATACTAACGTATTGCTGAATACGAAAAGACTTTTTTTAAAGAGTTAATATAGTGATTTTTAAATACTATTTAGAAGAAAGTAAGATGCAACGTTAGTGAAAAGACGCTAGAAAAAAATTATTTTTTGCAGAGATTACAAAAGTCATGCATGAAGAGATACTGAATTTCTGAATTATACCGTATATTTTTTAAAATGTGAAATTAACAATGTGTTGACAGAATCTTTTCAAATATTCAGATAAATAGGAAACTATGAATCGCAGTGTTAAGAACAAGTGGCTATAGTGTGATATTCAATGAATTTGCAACCGTTAAAGCTGTTTTTCCTAGCTTCACCTCCTGTTTTTATTCGAGTCTCGTCATAAATCTGTTTGTCAACTGTTGTTTTTTGACAAGAACATTTACATGTTCTAAACAATTCAGTAACACCATCTAAAATTAACTGTTAATTGGAATAAAAGTATATGTGCCTTTGCCAAGCTAACAGCTTTGGTAATAATTTTAATTTAATCTCAAATACGATGTCCCTACACCCTCATCAATGGACCAGCTTACAGCCATGACAATACACGCAATTCCATTAAAGTTATAATAAATGATTTTTAGAATATGTGATATTTCAGAAAACAAGAGCAGAGAACTGGTAATCTGAGTCACGTTGTTTGCAAGTTTTTAGGGTTTAGGTCGTTATTTCATTTCCGAAAAGAAAACATTGGAAATAGCTAGATGTTACTGGTAGTGCAATGATACTGCTATTAACTTTTGCCCTGGCGAAAGAACAGTAATTAAATCGGAATATGCTGATTCATCCTCAGTACATAACAGATAAAAATATGTCATTTTTAATCTCGTCATATCATGCTCTATAGTTTCAATCCACTAGCCCGGTCTGCCGACCATTTCCAGTTCAATCGACCATTTCGAAACTGCGTGTTGATATAGCAGGCGAATGTTTAATAAGCAGGGAGTCACACACAGCATATTCAAGTGCCATTAAATTAATGAAAATATGTATGATTAGCTAGTAATATGCACCCTATCTGCATATTAATAAAGTTTATGCCATAATTGCGTTATATCAACCAATTAATTATTTGAAGGGTTGAAGAAAAATATTTGTAGAGATTTAACTAAAGAGGGGGAAAAATCGGAACAAATAATTTAACTGTGTGAGAGTTGAATCTTTGTCGGCGTACAGCTTCTAATAATTTTTGTCGGGTGTTCTTGGGAATAAGTCTGTCAAGCATGACGCTTCGACAGCTACCTTCGCTGTCTTCTTCAGGTAAAGTAGTAGGTCGAAGTGGTTAATGCGACAATATGACACCGGCTGTGTAAAGTAAAGGTTAAGTCCTTGGACTATTAATCTGTAGGCTACTAACATTTCAGCTCTGATTATTTTCCCGTAAAGAATTCTAATTAATACAGAATGTAGATAGAGGGTGTTTTCCCCTAATTCCTGTGTAAATGTAAGGAAAAGTCTAACGTGTAAAATTTGATTCCAATAAATCTAAGTGGTGAACTTTTGTGCGTGGCTAATAAGAGTACATACGTAATTACAGTGAAAATATTTGATGGAAGGGCTGCGTACATGGCTTATTGAATCCACTAACGTAAGAAGTCAGTACAGTGACAATAACTTCTCATCATGTTCAGTCTTCTGTAATGCTGTGCCGTTTGTATTCAAAGAAGGATAGAAGAGAAATACTGTATGGTAATGTAACAGTAAAGCTGAAGACGTATTTAAATTCGCTGAAGTTCTAAATAATATTCTGATAAGTTATATAAAGATGACAAATTTGACATGTATGTGTGATAAAGTATTTTGTGCCGTATAGAAAACACAGGTGAAGATTGTCTGTCTATTTGAAATACTAAGTGCTTCACATAGAATTTTTTACACTGTAACATAAGTCCTAACAATATTTGCGATATCTGTCGTTTTGTATGGGAGCACAGAGACGTCGCGTGCTCCTGTCAGTGAAAGCTTACATTGTTCTGTGAGGACAATATCAAATGAAATAAATCCAAAATGACTTCTCACCTTGTTCAGTGCATATTATTTATACTTACCAACAGCATCAAGTACAATTTCAGCTACTTCTGAAACTTCATTTCCATGTATTGTATTCTTCTTTTGTCTCTCTCCTTCATCACCCGTGCTTCCGATCCATACGTCAAAATGAGTATAAAGTAGCTTTTATAGATTACCTCCTTAATCTTTTGCGGCACATCTCTACCCCATGTCAGTCCTCTGACACTCTTAAAAGATCCATACGCGCATCTTTCTCTTTCATTTATTTCCATCCTGTTTCCTCCATTTTTTTTCCAATTCAGCTTCACAAATATCTGAAACATTCAACTTTCTTCAATAGTTCTCCTCCAAGTGATTTCCCTGTATCTTTCCTGCTCTTCTTTCTTCTCCCATCGTTATACCCAACTCAGGAGCGCGAGTGAACTTATCTAGCAGACGTGTTTTTCCTTTGTTCCCAAAATCTCTTCATCCTTTCACTGTGCTCTTTCGTTCGTTCTTCCATCCAAGTGTTCCTTCTTCTAATATACTGGCTGTTGGCAAACTGGTGGTTATTAACCATGCTACTAAATCGGCATCTATCCTGTATGATATCGTCTGTTATTCCAATTTCTTGGAGATCCTTTTCGATTTCAGTTAGCCAGTTGTTTTTGATTTTCATTGAAATGGCCAGGTTTAGAATTCTTTTCGTTAGTCTGTTGTTACTCATTCTGATAATATGGCCATAGATTTTAATTCTTCTTTTCCTAAATGTGTCTGAAATTTTTTCTGAATGTTGATATAGTTCGTGCGATTTCCTTTTCATCCAAATTCCTCCGGTACAAACTGGGCCAAAGATTTTCCTTAAAGTTTTCCTTTCTTGCTTTTCAATCTCTTTAATCAATGATCTGCCCCCAATTATCAAAGTTTCCGATGCTTCCGGTTTGATAACAGTGTTATAGTTTCTTAACTTGGCATTTCGGGATATTGACTTTTTGATGTATCTGTTCCAGGTGATTCTGTAGGCTTTTTGTAATTTAGTTATTCTCTCCTTGTTTGCTTCACGATTTAGTCCTGCAGGTTGAATAATTTCTCTTAGATATCTGAATTTAGTTACGTGAGTGATATTGCCAAATCGCGTTTTTAAGGGTTTTCCATCTTGGTACCGTGAAGATCCTTCCATATATTGGGTTTTACCATATGAGATTTTGAGACCACATTTAGATGAAATTTCATGAAAGTTTTCAAGGCCGTGGACTGCCTCTTGCCTGTCGTTGGAGAAAATTACTAGATCATCTACAAAGGCTAAACACCGCAAGTGAAGTTTATTTCTGAGCAGCCTGCTAATAGTTATTCCTTTCACTTCTCTCTCCCAGGTTTTGATTACTTTGTCCAGAACAAGATTGAACAAAAGGGGTGTTAGTCCATCTCCTTGTCGAACTCCTGTTCTGATTTTAAAAGGTTCAGACACCTCACCTAAGAACATTACTTTTGAAATGGTATACGTTAATATCTGTTTGATTAATTCTCTTGTTTTCCTGTCTACTTTGTATTCTTCTAGTATCTTAAAAAATGTTTGTCTGTCAATAGAGCAATAAGCTTTTTTAAAGTCTACGGAGGTGATTGTCTGTTTTTACGGATTTGTAAGATGGTTTTGAGATTTAAAATTTGTTCTGCACATGACCTGCCTTTTCTAAATCCTGCCTGATACTCGCGAATAAGACGATCTGTTTGTGTTTCAAGTCTCATGAGAAGTGCCTTGGATAGAATTTTGTAAGTAATTGGTAACAAGGAAATTCCTCTGTAGTTATTAATGTCAGTTTTATCTCCTTTTTTGTGAAGTGGGTGAATTAGTAAACATTTCCAGTCTTCCAGTGTACTCTTTCCATTATCACCTTCTTCACTGATTTTTTAAAAAAATTCCTTCCCACTCTCTGTTTCGACTTGCGCTGTCATATACCTGTTTTATGTCCCTAGAGGAATCCTAAGTACTTAACTTACCGAACATTTCAAGCATTACAAAGTAAATGGGTTCAAATACCTGTCGGGCCATCGAAATTTCGGTTTAACATCGTTCCCATTATCATTACAAGCTTATACCTGGATGGTTCCTTCAAAAAGCGATGGCCGAGTTCGTTGCCGCCTCCGGTTCTAATAATCATGATGTCGACGAGTCGTATTGTAGTACCTAAAAATGAATAGGTACACTTTCTGGTCAAATATGAAACAATTCATAACATTCAGTATACCGGGAAACCTATAACAATGTTCCGATTTTCCTTATGCTGAAGAAAGCCATTTTTCACGAAATCCACACTGTAAAATCACATATGTAAAGGGTCTCTCCATTTTATTCGTTACTGTCAGAATATTTTTCTTCATTTCTTTTTGCTATTATTCTTTCCTTGTTACAGTGAGTCAATTAATTATGTTGCCTTTGGTTACTATATTTTCTTCTTGCTAGTACTCTTTTCTTGCCACACAATAAAATGAAGCACGTAATAATAATAATATAAAAACCAGCTTTAACTTACTGCATCTTAATGAGTAATGTCACGTAAGTTTCAATCGATGCAATGAAGAAGATCCTAAAGAAACTCTTCAAAGGCGTTCCGGGAATTATTGAACAGTAGTGGAAGCACGATTGAACATCGGTATCTATTTTGTGCTGCTGCCTCCCTGTCTCAACCATCCCCTAAGATTCCCCTCGGCTAAATACTAGTTGCTACTGCAGGTGGAGGAAGGGTGCAACGCACTGATGATGGTCGTATGCGGCTTAAGTATTGTCTTTCAGCAAGCCTGTATTATGAGTCGCATTCAGTAGGACGCAGAATCGAATCCCCGTCTGGCCATCCAGATTTCGGTTTTACATGATTTCATGAAATCAGTCCAGGTGAATGTCATACGGTTATTTCAAAATCCCGTACTTTGACCTCAGTCCTCTTCCCTCCTCTAATGATCTCGACATCGATGAGCCGTAAAGCCATAAGAAAGAAAACCCATGAGTTTCAGAGACATTAATAGAATAGCCAGTCCTTAAGTAAACACTGGAAACCTCACAGCTTCCGTGCTAAACACCAAAAAGCGAAGAAGTAATTTAAAAAACAATCAACTTCTGATAAACGTACAGAGATTGAAAATAAGATCTCAAAAGCTAGACGATCTTGTAAGAACCAAAAGCACAAGCGAAGCGTATTATTACTGCTGTGTGTCTACTCACAAGGGGTAAAATTAACATTTAAATCAGAGTGGGCAATGGTCCACCGATTTCAAAAGTACCATTCACAGCGTCCAATGACGGCGTTTCATCTTCATACGAGCGGAAAAGTGACATATTAACTGAGTAGAGTAGTTGACAGTTATGGAATATGTAGCATTCACACGCCAGCCAAACATAAAGTGAGCCATAATTTATAAACGCGCAACGTTGAAGCTTATAAGCATTTTAGTGAACATAAGTAAGTGGCAAACAAATCTGAAAATTACGATGAATAATTCCATCTGAAAATTCGGTGTAAGATTTGAAACGGAATAATGAATAGCAATTCCAGACAATCCCATATAAGAATACAAGCTAACTGCCAAGGGTTAACAAGTCACATGTCATAATCACAGCAGAAATATGATTTACCAAAGTAATAGTAATAGTAAGATGTAAAGAGTATAACTGAAAGACGTACAATCACCACATAATTTAATAATATAAAAGGGAGAACTATGACACGTCCAAGGAAAACAACATTACGAAAGATGACCTCTTTGGTAAAATCTTTTAAGAAACTTTAATCGAACTCAAAATTCAGTGCAGTTTCTTCCAAACAATCAATTTGTTTAGTTAACTGATATTTGTAAGAAACACTTTCCTAATAAATGGAGATCTAGAGATTTATCTTTGAACTTCCACAAGATGTAGTACAGACTTTCCAGGTGCTTGGAAAAAAAATATTCATTCACTGATTACAAAATTCATGGATCCAAACATTAATATTCTTTACAAACAAGTAAGTCATATTCAACTCACCGGCTTTTAAGTCGAAGATATGAACCTCTGGTATCATTCAAGATCTTTCTAAATGATTCTGGGTATCCGGTGTGCCACTAAAACTCTGCAAACTAACAAAAAATTTCTTTGATGCCCCAATATAAGCTCACCATCTTAGCGAATAAAATATAACAATTATAAGCATTTGTAGTGGATGGCCAAGGAATTTTGGGCTAGAGTTACTAAAGCTGGACGAAACCTGATTGCATGTAGCAACAGTTGAAATCAGGGCAGTTATAACAGAGAGTCATAACAGTTAGAGGCTCTGGAATGCAAGCACATGGGCAGCAATGACATCAAAGTGGATCAGATAGTCAGCAGAATTAAGCTGTAGCAAGACATCATGGGTAGGAAGATGGTAGGGAAGGAATTACCGTTATTGGCCAGGGTTACTCCCCACTATAAATTCTATGGAGGAGGAAGTTTAACAAAACTGGGAGGCACTAGGAGAGAGAGGTCGGTTCTGGTCAGATTGGTCGAGTCGATTCTGGGCGGTTCCAGAAGGAACGTCTGGTGGGCAGCTATGTAGCCTTGGAGTTATTATGGTATGACGTAGCGAGACGAACTACAGACTGCAGGAGAAGCCATCAATGAGTACAGCAGCCATTATATCAGGTGGGAGCAAGCCATTCACGTATAAGTATCATGGGAGGCATCGAATAGAATAAAGCAATAGGAGTTATAGTCTAGAAGGGAGTAAAGGGAATTAGGCATGTAATTATTGTACTTAACTGATGGAATAAAGTGTACATATGTAAATATCCTTACTGAGAGTGTTATTTTTAAGTACTACTGCTTACATGACTACGAGGTTTACCCACAATTTATACGTTCATCTTGGGAAGTGGCAAGGCGAAAAGAAAAAAAGTTCGCTCGTCCACGATACATTTTTTTTTAAGTTGTTACTATCCCACTGATTCTCTGATATGTCGCAGTTAGACATACCCAGCATAGCTATACTTCTTAAGTGATTTAAGAAACATCATTTCTAAATTAGAGAATTCGTCCGTCAACCAAACCGACTGAGTTCAGGGGCGTAGCTACTATGGGGCTAGGCGGTGCAGTGCACCGGGGCCCCTACGCTCAGGGGGCCCCAAGCATACCTCTGGCAGGGCCCAAAGCTCACCTCTGGGGCCCCCAAACGCAGTTCAGAGGCCCACGAGCCTTCATGGCAAACTGGCGAACTTTTTTTTTAGCTCCACAGTCGTCTAAGGGGGCCCCCAGAAACACTGGGAGCCCCTCACTAAGGGCCCTCTCACTGCTCAGGGGGGCCCCTAAGCAAAACTCAAGGGCCCCATCCTCAGCTCAGGGGGCTCTTACCAGCGTCAAAAAGCAAAAAAAAGGTCGCCCATCTTGCCTGAGGGCCCAAAACAAATTTTTTGCACCGGGGCCCTTGTTGACCTAGCTACGCCACTGACTGAGTTATGCAAGAAAGAAACCAACAACCGTTCACTTCGAATCTAATGACTTCCACTGTGATTAATTTTTTCATCCTTGCACTTATCCCGGGGCGGAAAGATGTGTTGCCATATGTTTGATAAAGGGGTAGCTATGTTCTGTGTGCGATGAGAATACTTTAGTTCGTAGGATGTGTAGTTTGTGAGTGGGAGATTGGGGTCTGGTCCAGCGTTAACCCTGATGATTTTGGCAAACCACCTAAAAACGCAATCACGACGGCCGGTTCGCTTCGTTTAGCACTCGACCCTGGTACCATTGTACCTCATCGATCCAGTGTGGTAACACTTTGACACGCACTGCCACACTGACGGGTTTGTGATTAATTTTTTATGCGTAGTTATTTTGTGTGGAAAATTGCCGCGGAAGAATTTAAATTGTAATAGTCAGCAATACGGAATTATCGAGTAGAGAAAAATTCTCTACATTTGTGCCGTATAGAGAGAAGTAAAAGTTCCTATCGATCAAACGAAGTTCGCCGTAAGCAATGAAATATTTAAAATAGTTAAACTTGAAATAGGATATTACTGTGTTATTAAATACTGAAGGTTGTGGTCTTTGCAGATTCTTTGTTTTTGTGGTTGTAAAAGATTTCGACTTGAGAAAACCAATGTTGCGCTCATAGGAGAATTCGAATAGTCATACTGTAGCATTCCCGGGTTAGTATATGTCGTCTGGAGCTGAGGTCAGCGTTTCGTTCTGGGCTGGGTATCAGGTCTAACAACCCAGCAAAATCGCCTGCGAACGACCAGAGTGGAAATACAGAGGGCAATAGACCGGATTAGGGCCAACTTGATATCTGAACAGAGGCGAGTTGGAGACGTTTAGCACAAAATTTGTGATGCTGTCGAGTGAGTGCAAACTTTTAGCGCGCGAATCATGGCTAAGCGTATCGCGAACTAAGCTGCAAAAATGGATTAAGTAGCCTCTTCTGTAGACTCGTTACAGAAGCTTTAAATTTATAGGGATCACTCTGGCCGCATTTTAGTTTTCAAATATTGACTTCTAGGGAAAGACTTATTACCCTGATTTTCCTCGACTATATCGGCTCGACTATGTCGCATTTAACCAAGCCATCTATAATTTAATCGCAAAATTGTTTAACTTTTTTGATATTAGTAAAATAACATCGCTATTAAAGTTTTTAGAACGTATAGTAGTAAAAGCTGCGGGAAATTAAGATCCCACAAAAACAACTCTTGTAAAAATTGGCCAAGTCTCGTGTTAATGTAGTGACAAAAAGTTATGAGATCTTCTTCTGAGACAAGTCTACACTTTACAGTGTGTATTCACTTCAATTTGTGAAACAGAATGGTTTCTCTCAGTGTCATAGATCGTTTATTTAGGATAAAAACATCAGATGACTTGGCCATTATGCAGGCCATGTTTCAGTTAACCTATATAAATACCTTAAATGTGTTGCTTTATCAAACTTATAAATACGGTACTTAAAAGCCAAGATTTCCCTCGCTCTTTTTCGAATTTGACAAGTATATATTATTCCCTCAATTTCAGTAAAAATTATGACGTGCATAATGGCCAAGTCATTAGATTTTTTTTATCCTAAATAAACGATCTATGACACTGAGAGAAACCATTCTGTTTCACAAAGTGAAGTGAATACACACTGTAAAGTGTAGATTTGGCTCAGAAGAAGATCTCATAAATTTTTGTCACTACATGAACACGAGACTTGGCCTATTTTTACAAGATGTTTTTGTGGGATCTCATTTCTTTTTGTAAGTTATCGCTTATTCTGAATCGCCTCTCAAATGTAATTATTCCATTTGAAAATCACTGGATAAGAACATTTCAAAATTTAAGACATCAATATACCTTACCAACAATGCCCCACTCTCTGAAAACAGTGGGTATGCGCCGTAGCCGAGCAATTGTCGTTGGTTTCACTACCACCATAAACAAAATTACTAGTAAATTCCTAACTAAGCACAGGAACAAATTAAAACAAGGTAATAGTTAAACTTGCTGATCTAGGCTCGGACGCAACGCCAGCGACCCAAGCAGGAAATATGCTATATGGCGACGTTTATTGTCATGGGGCCATGTTTCTGCTCACCATCTACATCCTGGACCAAGCTGTAAAATTATACATCCATGGCAATGGCGCATATGTTTTATTTTATTATATTTTTTTATTCGTACTAAAAGAGAGCGAGTTAGCGTTTACGTGGAAATGAGTCCTGGACCAAGGTGTAAAATTATACATCCATGGCAATGGAACATATGTATTTTCGATTAGTACCAAAAGAAAACGAGTTAGCATTTACGTGGAAATGAAGCCTGAACCAAGCTGTAAAATTATGCATTCGAGGTAGTGGTAAATATGCAGTTTCGATTCGTACGAAAAGAAAGCCAGCTATCAAAGTTGTTTTGTTACGTTACATTGAAAATCGTATTTCTCAGATGAACAATGTGTTACAATCGCATTACCAATAGTGCCCCACTCTCTACAAACAATTAATTTGCGTCGTAGCCGAGCAATGAACATTGCCGCTAGTTTAACTATCACCTAAATTAAATAGCAACTTCCAAACTAACCATAGGAACAAAGTAAAATTTAAGGCTTTGGTTAAATTGCTTAGCCTCTATATAGTATAGATCTAGTTTATAGCTGCATCCCGAGCAAAGTAATTAAGCCGCAAATATGTGCCAGAATTTTTCATTGTAATTAAATAAATACGGGAAAAAACTCCACTATTTTGTTTTATGGTTTAGGGATCAAACCATATATGTGTACCAAATTACTTGTTTCTAGGATTGCTGGAAGTACAGTGGAATTTTGATATCGGGGGGGTTGTGTCGAAATAAAATTTTGAATTTCAATAAGTTCCAAAGTAAGAAAAGGAAAGAAGTAAAATTAAATAAATTAGTTAAACATAATAAGCTGATTCTACAGTGAAAATCTGAGGTTTATAAAGTAATTAGGGTAGAAAGCTATTTCACTTTAGGGGTTGGTAAGGGGGTAAGTATATGGAAATTTACGAGTTTCAGACTTTTCTTATAATATGTGTGTAAAATATTATCTGTGTACCAAATTTCAGCTTTCTACGGCTACTGGAAGTACCTTAGAATTTTGATGATCATCACTCAGACAGTCAGTCAGTCAGTCAGTGACAAAATCGCTGAAGTTTGCATCCGAATAATACACAAATTAAGAACAGTAACAAAATAAAATTTAGTACGTTTGCTAAGATTGCAAATATCTATGTAAAATAGAAATTTGATACATGTAGCATGAATAAGACCGAAGAAATTGGTTAAAAAATGGCCCGAATCCCTTCGAGAAAAAGGTAGGCAGTGCCGCCGTTGACTCGACTTGGCGGGTTCACTGCCGTTCACCCAAATGAGTGTAATAACATCTTCGCTTTGGCATCATAATAATATTTGAATTAAACTCAAGTCGACTATTACCAAGCGTGGTGGGTGAACGGTAACGTTCTGGCCTCGTATTCGGGAGGACGCGGTTTCGAATATTCGTCCGGCCATCCATATTTGGGTTTTTCATGGTTTTTCCTAAATCACTCCAGGTGATTGCCAGGATGGTTCCTTCCAAAGCCTTCGCCTGATTCCTTCCCGTTCCTTACCCGCAGTCCCTTCCCGTCTGCAATGATGTCGACTTCGACGAGGCGTAAAGTTAGAAGCAGAAGAAAAAAGTCGTTTATACTTAATATTGGTACCACATTATGAAGCAAGATTCTCCGATATTTCTAATGACTTTGCCATTGGTTGTGTGCACTATGTTGAGTAAACCATCGTAGCTGCCAATCCTCGGTTTCAGTGAAGCGATCCGTAGGATTTAATTAACTTGAGCATTAAATGCTGACTCCCCCCCCCTTCTTCTGGTTTTACGCCTAGTTAATGTGGAGGTCATCAGAGGTGGGAAACAACTGGCGACAAGGAACGGAAAGGAATTAGGCCACGACCTTTTTTGAAGGAACCATCCGGGCATTCACACCTGAAGTGGTTTTGAGAAACCATGGAAAACCCAAATCTCGATGACTTAGAGTTTCCGTGTTTTATTATTATTTTGTTTTTTTTTTTGTTTTTTTTTGGGGGGGGGGGTGAGAAATTATGCTTAGAACAGTTTCAAAACAATGGGGATTTTTTTTTATTTTTGAAATAATACAGTTTTATGTTAGCGTGTCATAATCTGTTTCCTGTTTGTATTTTGAACTTGACAGAAATGGCAGTTGCTCCGCTAGACCAGTGCACCTCCTTATACGCACGGCTACTCGCAAAAAATATTAAAGGACTCATAAAATTCCGTCTTAAAGGTGCCACGGAGGAACATAAAAGTGGATGCTGGAAAGAAAAAAATTAGTTTGCGCGGACTGAGAAAGGCGCTTCTGGCTGCATGTATCTCTGGTCTTAGGATCAGTGTAAAATCCTTGTTACGAGCACATAAAAATATCACCCATCCGACCTGAACAAAAGCAGAATGTGCGGTTGGTACCACAGCATCTTCAAACGGACATAATTTGCGATAAGACTAGAAAAATTCGTTTGTTTCCCTTTTCTACATAGTTCAGCTGAGAGTGTATCGTGAAAACCTGATAATGAAAGTATTTAGTCCACCTCAAAAATTTAAATAAACATAGGAAAAATTAAGAATTTTTTCCTTCTCACATACATTTATCATAGGTGTTCTGTGGTATTTTATTACAGTAGCACCTTGCTTCCAGATTTATCTTTTCTGTGATTAAGAAATTTTTATAAGAATGAAATCGAAATATATGACTTCTTTTTGTAGAGAGCGTACCCATTTTCAGATTTTACGCAACATGGAAGTACTAACGTTATTGTTATCATTAAAACTGGCCAAAAGTATTACCAGCACAATCTCGTGTATTAACTATTTTTTTTTTTTTTTTTGAAAAAAGAAAAGCACGACTACCTTGTTGGTAATATCATTCTAGCAGCAATGGTTTCACTAAGAGAATCTTAAACTCTTTCATGAAATGAAGGAAGTAATGTAATCAGAAGGCACAGGGTGGTTCAGGTGCTGCAACTATAGTGGCTTTAGTGTAAACCTATGTTACCTAATGCAGTATTTACTTTCTATGCAGCGTAAACATAAATACGCTTACAATTACCTTTGCTGCCATAGTCCTTTAATATAAAACAGTGTCATTGGTGCTAACGCTTACTATTACTCAAATTTCGGAACTGACAGAAGTCAAAACATTACTGTTAACAATAATTTTACATTTTTTCCAAATAATAATAATAATGAGACTCTGCGGTGCAAGTATTAGCAACGGAGACTGTTGTCCTTTTCCGATCACTTGACTTTGTATTAATTCCAAAGCTTTAAAACATTGTCATCGGATATATTGTACTAAGAACACTTACTGGAAACCCTATAATTTCACTGCGGTCGATTTACAAAGTTTAAAATCCTTTATTTTTCCCAGAAATGATGTGCACTTAAAAAAAAAAAAAGTATTTTCACTATATACGTTAATGCCATCCGGAAAAATGAAACTAAGTAGTCAGTCATGTAATGGTTTCTTCATATGTGACTGCGTAGTTGTGGCGTCTGACTGAAAATGAAAACGTCTCCGGTTCGAATCCATGTCTCGGCGGAAATCTTTCATAGGCCCTTAACCAGACGTTCAACTCTGGCACAGCTTGTTGTGTATTGTGAAGTACGCCAGAAAGCTTCCGAGGCTCGGATTCAACTTAAATTGCAGGTCCCCGATACCCAACAGGATAACCGGGGTAGGTTAAGCCTTAGGCGGCTGCGATAAGGTCGATACGCACAGCAGGTCATTACGACCACACGAGCCCTTACCTTTACTAGATTAGGCGCCATCACCGAAATATCACAAAGCAAGAGCTTAATGACCTTGCAATATATCACTTCGCAGCTGCACTCTCACTTTTGTACGCGAATTTATGACCTCAACATTTTTTCTAGACTGACGACCTTTCACGTACGATATTCAAGTGTCAGCTGGAGTACCTACCTCTTGGTAGCAATGGTAAAGTTTTGATAACAGAGAACAAAGAAGTTAAATCACGCGTCATTTGATGTGATGGATGTAGTTGTCACGAAGTGAGGTGCATTGCTTCCACAAATATCTCTCATAATGACACTACACTTTCCTCTCCTAAGAGCGCAACTTCTTCCGTTCTAATAAAATACGTTACCATTCCTCGTTAAAACTGCGTTAAATGTAGCTATTTCGAATACATAGCTGAGTGGAATGTGAAATGCTGCTCCACCTGAAATCATAAAAACGTTTAAACTTTTCTCAAGCCATAGTTCAAACAGATTTTTCATATATTAATAAAAACTGATCTTCAAAATGAAGCTGACGTTCACTCAAAAAATTACTTGAATGCGACGGTTCAAAACTGTATCCACTTAATCTTTATGTTACAGTAATTCCTTAAATTATTAATTATTTACTTGCCGATTCTAATAAATAATAGAAAAGTATCGATCATGATACAAATCTTACAAATGAAGAATAAGTCTTTTAAAAGTAGGCTGTTCCAATGATTACCCGATTCAATAGATGAAAAATTAGGAAAGTTGCTTTATTTAAGTATATTAGAATTATATTGTCTTTCTAATTTTTTCTTCGTTCTCTGAGTTATAAAAAAACGCTTTAACCTTGATGGGAAAGGCTTTCCTATAAATTTAGAATTTATTCGGACTGCTAGCTAGATTACAGTGTTTCTAAGAAACACTGTAATGCCTTAAGGGCTTTGTAAATATGAATTATTAATTATTTTTTTGGCATGTGTGGCTATCGCTAAAAGCTTTAAAAAGTTGCTAAATACGTAGGAAGTCAAGATTGTTCTCTAATCGTCTGGAGGGAAACGGAAATAGAACTTGCTGAAAGCATTGCAAATCATTGCATGATTGAGTGGCAGAGATATATATAGACCAGATATATGAAGATGGAAGAGAGTCGTGACCAGGAGTTTATCTGCAGATTCGTGTTTCGCAAAATGCAGCGTGTGTCGCAAAATTTCGCCCAAATGCTAGTATTCTTTGGTGTAGTGTTCATAAAGAAGACGTTAGTAGCATTATTGAGCATCGATTTAAGTGAGGAGTTAAAACTGAACGGTTTTAGTAAAGAAAAAGTGTGTTTACCGTCTATTTAAATGACGGTTTTATGAATTGAAGAAGCTTTTAACAGAAGAGTTTGCTGCAGCAGATATTAAAAGAGACCTAAAAGATGTTTTGCGAGCTATGCCTATTAAATTCAGTGACAGCAGGAAGTTACTAAATCAAATTAAAAGGTTCTTTTCTTTTTTGGGGGGAGATGGGAAGGGGGGAAGCGGGAAGGAGCGGTCTCTACTAACAATTTATTGTTACAAAATATTACTTGGATCACTCATATTTCAGGTAAAAACGAAGTTAACCGTTTTAGCATAAATAAAAAAAGGCAGTAGTTAATCAGGTATCATTAGACATCGTAATACTATTTGGACCTATTTATTTTATAAGCCTTTAATGCTAACTGACGTCTACATAATCAATGCTGGAAGAGGAGAGGGAACAAGGAAGGGAAGGAATTCGGCCATGTCCTTTCGGAGTAACCGTCCCGTCATTTGTATGGAAATTATTTCGGGAATCCATGGAAAACCGAAATCTGAATCGCCAGACTTGGGTGTGAACCTGCGTCCCTCCGAATGCCAGGACCAAATGTTAATCGCTCACCCATCAGGCTTAGTACGGGATAGCGTTATTGTATCTCCAGTTATAACCATGGAAGACGCAATGGTTGAAAAATTGCATGAGACTGCAGAAAAAGCAAGTCTCACGATATCACATCCAAGAATACAATAACCCTGTACGTAATACATACACAATAATGAAAAACATCTGAATACTAAATTTGGAAAAGTTAAGAGTTTCAATAAATTTAAATATATTTACAATAATAAAACAACCAAACAGACTTGATAAGGAAACGAATAAAGTAAGAGGTAGAAAGATGAAACGAGTGTATAAGCTAACACAAAACAGACACAAGAAAACCATCTCCTACAAAACAAAGATTAGACATTATACAACAATTGTCAAGACAGAGGCGATATTCAGTTCGGAAGGGCTATTATTGAATAAGAAAATGGAGATTGAGAAGTTAGAGAAAAAAAGAGTTCTCTAAGGAAAATTCTAGGACCGGTAAAAAAAATAAATGGTATCTGGCGGGAGAGGAAAAATGAAGCTCTGTATAGACATGCAGAGAAAATTACAGACACAAGGTACATTTTTTTTTTTTTACATATTGTTTTACGCCACGTCGACGGCTAAGATCATTAGAGGCGGGATGGGACTGGGGATAAGGAACGGGAAGGAATTCGGCCATTGACTTTTTGAAGGAAGCATCCCGGCATTCACCTGGAGTGATTTGGGGGAACCATGGAAAACCCAAATCTGGATGCCCGGACGGGGATTCAGGCCGGCCGCGGCGTCCTCCCGAATGCGAGGCCAGAACGTTATTGTTTATGTGGGGTAAAGAGGAAGAGGGACTGAGTTTTTGTAAATCAAATGTAAATATTATTTTTTCTCTGTTTTAAAAAAAATGCGTGTGCAAATTTGCATCGAAATATGATAAAAACTGTGGCATTGTGTGTCACCCCACCAACTTTTAAACAATGTTTAAATTTCAAATTCGAATTTCTCAGTCACTAATTGGTCGATCGTAACCTTTTTATCGCTAATAAACAGGAAATTTTATGTGCTTTCAGAATATCACTCCACTTTGGTATATTTCCATACCATTTTCTACATATTTTCAAACAACTGAAACCCATTCCACGTGCAAATTTTCCTTAACGGCGATGACGGTGTGGGTATTTATAAACCAATTGTAGACAGTATTTTTGCCCTTATTTTAAGGCACACGTGTGTAAAGTTTCATCGAAATCGGGTAAATACTGTGGATTTGTTTAAAGGACAGACAAATATATATATACATACACACATCCATTTATATGTTCTCGTATATATGGAGATACCGCAGTTGCCAACTAATTACCACAAATTTGGTAACCTCTGTGTACTCAACCAGCACGCTGACGGGGTGGTCGATCGGATTAATTTCAGCCGCCTGTAATCTCGGCTCAGTCCCATCTCTGTCACTGCAGTGGTCCAACAACCGGAAATCGAATCCCACAGCCACGATATTACACTGTCACCTGCTCTTCCCCTCGCGCAACGTCGTCACCTTGTTTCATTAATTTTAAACTTTTAAACAACACAAAATATTTGATGTGTCCTATATCAGTCTTCTTTCAGCGTGAAAGAATTTTTTTAAACGACAACTCTAGTAATAGAAAATTGTTTCTATTAAATTTCATACTAAATTTCTAAGTTGCGAGTATTAAATGTCTTTAAATTTTCTTTCTGCTATTTCATTCCTTGCATATGACCTCTTTCTTGCGGGAAAGATCCGTGGATTTTATATCTATAAACGAAAATTGCAGCTACGTGCTCTAACTGTAGGTTTTATTTAAGATATGAATCTAACTTATGACACTTAAATGAACGGTACTTTTTTCTGCCTTTCTCGAAGGAAGTTAATGTTTCTATTGTGCTGTCGGTCATGAATGCTGCAGTAATTAAATAAATTAATATTTCTCTTCTTCTTCAGTGTTTTAGATGCAGTTAAACTAACTATTTAAAACTCCGGAAGCAAACAGGACGTTTTAATATTTTTTCTGTAAATTTCTCGTAATCAGAGTTTTAGTTCTCGTCATTAATTTAATTAAGTATTTGGAGGTAATGTCATAACAGTCCTCAGACTGAGCCATCGTATGAAATGTTATTTAAAGAATTGTTTACACCAAGCTGGGAGTTGATTAATTATGGATCTGTATATATTTTGTGTTATTAATTCTGAATTTTATTTAGCATGATTTAATTTAATTTAATTGCAGTGAAGCACACGCTCCGGTGGCAATTTCCCTAAACACCCATGTTCCCCCTTTCCTGCACCCGCCTACATTTGCCCTCTACAAATTTTAACTTTAATTTCTTTCAACGTTTTCGGTAAATTATTCATCATTTCCCTTGGTAACTTATTCCAATCCCTGACACCCTTACCTATAAAAGAAAATCTTCCCACACCCTTGTGCCTGAAATCGGGTGCCAGCTTTTGGCCATGGTCATCATTTTCCTTCCATGCACTACTTTTCATACCTACACCAATATCTTTCCATGCCTCATCACCAGTATATGCCCTGTACGCTCCCATGACACTCTTCATCCTCATCCTGTCTTCCAATGAATCCCATTCCAACTCCTTTATCATAAATGTTACTGATTGCATTCTGCGATAATTTCCAGAAACAAATCTAACAGCCCTTCTTTTGCACCCTCTCCAACTCCTGTATTTTAAACCCAAAGTGTGGGTCCCATACTACCATATTCAAGCAATGAATGGTCTGACCAAAGTTTTGTAACTCAATTCCTTTACTTCCCTCGTACATCCCCTCTTCACTCCTATCATCCATCATATATTTGGGAATGATACTGTAAACTACAACTACCTGTTATCACCAGTTTTGTTTGAATGAACTGCATGAAGCACACGTTTAAATATTACGACTTTCTGATGGCAATAATCGACATAAAAACAGTAAACAATACTAAAAACAACATAGAGTTTTAGATAACATCTCGATTGCGTCGATGTTTACCCAGTTTTAAGAGCCGAATTAGAAATCTTCCCCATGAAAAGAAAAACTCACACAATAACATTATAAAAAAAGTTTTTTGAAAACAGGTAAGCTTTTATGTAAAGAAGCTCCGTATTTCTGTTACTTGTTCGTGTGTAAAACGTCCAAATTCGTTTAGAGAGAAGCTCGCTTTGGTAAACATGGAATGTAGTGAGTTAATCCCTCGGGAATGTTCACTGCAGACACCTTCTCGTAAGAACTGTCTGTGTGTAAGGTGAGGTTACAGGCATTTCGTTTCACTGTCCAATTTGACAAGATTTGGAGTAGCAAAACTACTTTTCCCCAATGGTCGAGGCAAGGGACGCCAGGAGTATTGCGGCAACAGATATAAATAATACTTCCTTTGTTTGATCCTGTAGGCCACAATCAGGGTAACCACATCCCAAATATGTTCAGTTATCCTGCAGTCGCCCCCGCCTTGGGATTAGGCCATCTGAAGAATTAGCATCCGCTACAGCGGGTATGGTGAAGCATAGAGCCCTTCCGAGCGCGATTAACGCTCTGGATTCTCATTCGGGAGGACGCCGCGCCGGTTCGAATCCCAGTCCAGACATCGAGATTTGGATTTTCCATGGTTTATATAAATCAGTGCAGGAGAATTCCAGGATGCTTCCTTTAAAATGCCATGGCCGAATTACTTCCCGTTCCTTGTGTCCAGTCCCATCTCGCCTCTAATGACCTCGACTTCAACGAAGCGTTAAGCCATAAGTAAAAAAAAAAAATGATAAAACATTCTGCATCTTCTGGTTCAGAAATGCAGTGTGTTGTATTTCACACCCTTTAGTTTACTAGACTGTCAGAAATATGTCGCAGCGTTGATCTGCTCTAGAAGTTTGTCGAAGTATTCGGCCAAACCGTTCACATTTCGTACTAGGACCCGGTGCCACGCGGTCAATGTAGAAACAAGTGTTTTTTTGTGGTGTGTAACGTGACTAAGGCAGGTGTCGTGTGAACAGCGGACTCGTGCAGCGTGTGCACGGAGCGGTCGGGTCGCCTTTGTCGTAGGCCGCCCGCGGAGCTGCGGCGGCGCTGTGGTCGCCGCGTGTCCGGGGCTGTGGACGGGCCGGGCCGAGCGGGCCAGTCGCGCGAGGACGCCCGCCCCGCACGCGCAGCTGGCTCAGACATGGGCCCCGCGCCGCCGCCGCCTCCGCTGCTGCTGCGCACGGCTCTGCTGCTCGCCGCCGCGACGCTGGCCGGTGAGTAGCCACGCGGCCAGGGTCGGCAGCGACGGCGCCGCGAAGAACGTTCCGTTCACATGTCCTGTGGATTCAGTCCGCGCTGTGGATCAAGTGGGGGCGGTGCAGCGTTAACACTGCATCTGGCATCAACATTCGGGGCCAATGAGTTTAATTTGAGGTCGTAAACAGTATTTTAGTTGCATCCTCTACGACTGTTCAACAAATATCTTTTGCCACCATACCTGAATACATCGTTGCTTCTCATTTCAGCTCTGATCAAAAGGATTATGACAGTCCTAAATACAGAGTCTTTTGCGTAACGAAGGTGCAACGGCATTAGTATCATATCCTCTCAGTGTAAAAAAACCTTGTAGGACTTATATTCCTTCGTCAAGGCGATGTCATTAAGTGCTGTCTGTTTGAGTAACAGCAGATAATCCGATTGGGCGTAACATCGTTTTCATCTGATACTTCTTGCTCGGCAGCAAATGTTAGAATCAGATGTTCTCAGAATCAATGGTGCAATGTTAGTAGTGTCAGTTTTGGACACCCATATGACGTTTGCTTTAGCAAACGGTTTGTTGAAATACTCGAGCACTGTCGATATATTTGAGTTTTCGGGTATTGGCACAGAATCTGTCTTTAATTTTCCGTGGAGAGATGACAGTGACGAGGTAAGTGACATTCTGCCTTAGCCCGGGATGTCAATGATTCCGCGGGTTTTTATTTTACTGTATACTAGCAAAGGTTTTCGGCAGGGGACTTTCGATTTTGAAGGTATTCAGATGCGGCCTTCATTTCTGTGTATCACGTCCTCCAGTGTCGTTATAATAAGTTATCAATGTTGCCAGGTTAGTAGTGCAACGAAGTTTTGGATACTTTTGTGACTGACGTCTGTGTTGCGAAACTGTTTTGTTGATATACTCAAGCGTTGTCAATATTTTTGAGTTTTCAGGTATTGTCACACAATCTGACTTCATTTTTCCATGGATGGATAAAAACGATGGTGGAAGTGATATTTTGCCTTGCCACATAATGTGAATGATACCGCTGGTTTTTTGCAGAGATATTTCACAGGGGAATTTATGTTTAGAAAGTATTCTGGTACAAACTTCATTTCCGCGTATCGCGATCACCGGAGTCGTTGTTATACAGTCTTATGATAATTTTTCAGTGAATATCTTTGATTGACATACGACAGTTTGGACCTTCAACACAGTAATATATATATTTTCCTGCGAGTAATATATTTTACGTGCGTACATTGGAATTTAAGTATCATCTTTTAGGTGGTGGGATTACCTACCGCTCAGTAAAACAGCTGTTTATACCGTTGTCTTAACTAACGTAACCTAGATGTATAATGATTTCGTGGCCGTCCCTCATAAATAAAAGGAATTCAGTGAAAAATTTTCCCATGCTACATAATTGTTGAAGTAATAGTATGGATGCAACTGTGCTTTAAATCTCTCGTAGAGCAGAAGATAATTACAGCAATTAAGAGTAATGTGCGACACCTGGAATAAAAGTTTTAGTTTTAAATCTTTTAACTACTATAAATGATGGAAAATTTCTTTTTCTTATTTGATAACGCAGGTGTAGAAATTTTTGGATTACGAATTGTTTTCTCTTGGTTTTTAGGGAGTATAAAGAAAAACCCTTTTCTGACCTGACAAAACAATTTTTGCAGAAATCGTGACTTAGTTTATGATAGAGTAACTACTAAACTGAAGATGCGAAGGTTGGCTCAAGGTAGAGTTTTCGGAATAAATTATTCGGAATGATGATCAGGGAACTGCTTGACATTAGATTTTGCAAATATCTGGCATTGTCTCATGGAAAAACGTCACCTCTACTTGAGAAAACGAAATGATTACTACGTTTTCTCGAGAATGAGAAAGAATATTAATAATTCTTTAATACTGACAATGTTTTAGAAGTGATCCAGATGATTTTTAGACAAGTAGTAACGTATGAGGATTATTTTTTAAATAAGATCAGTTTATTAAAAGAAAAAACACTGTAAATATCATTATTTATTTCCATATTCTACATAATTTCATCTACTTTGCTACTTAATTTCAATTTTTTCAAAAATTTGCCGTACCTTATTTAAAAAATGACTTCGTATTTATTCTTGAACAAGAGACGTTTTAAGAACATAGGTTAACGTATCAGCTGATAGGAATTTCTCAGTAACCAAATGCAGCGAGATGAATATTGAGTGAAATTGTCCTATTATAACGAAACAATTAACTCCTTCATTTAATGTTAGTGAAAGACAAAATTTTAATATTTGCTTGGCTTCGGAAGGAGATTCGAATCAACCCTCTGCACTGACATTTCCGTATTGATTTATGTTCATCCGACAAACACTCTCAATTTGAATAAAAAGTAAGCAGACTGATGCAAATCAAATCTAGTAATATATTTTTATGTAGCCTGCTTCATACTCCGATATCGGATTTACACCTGCGATACACCGAACAAGCTTAACACGTAAGCGGGATACCAGTGAAAGAATACTAAGACAAAGGCTTTTTGTTGGCTAACAGAGTTCCTTCGTGTCTGGGTGTTACGAATATAATGTTGGCCAGACGACATCTCACTGCTGCACGTCTCTCCCGTAATCGCTTCTAGCAGGTAGGACATGGATACCTGCCTGGCCCACCAGCTCCTCCTGGGCAGAGGAATTTGAGGAACAAAGTGGAAAGCTGTTGGTTCTTTGTACAACAAAGCGTCCGCTGAAGTGAAAGAAAGTTTTGAACAAGAGTTTAATTTTAACCGCGAAGTTGGTGGACTTGTTAAATTACCTTCGTCGGTAACTTTTCTCTTCGGAAGATATTAAACTAGGGAAAGTTGAGTTAGAACTGTAAAACGTTAAAGTCTCAATGAAGGTAGGAATTTTGGTAATACCTAAGAAACATGAACGCTGAAGCCAATTTTCAAACAAAGAAGTGAGAGAAATGTCGTAGGCTCCAAAACTAAATTCTAGAAGGTAATTTACAATTAGTGGTTACGGAAAATATAGTAAAATTTTTAGAAATTAAGGTAATGAAATTTTCTTAAGTATACGAACATCAGAAACAACGAAGGTGTTAAAGTAGTCTACGTTGCAAACGGATAAATTACTTGCGTAACAGTTCCAAGAATAACTAAAGTTGCTTGACGGGGCGATTGAAATATCTTAGCTGGACTCTTTGACTTATTATTATTTTTCGATAATATCGTGGACGAAGAATGATTTAGTCGATTGAATGTTGATATCATCTTGTCGACCGCGAGGTTATTAAATTAAGACAGGACTCTTGGCAAGAAATTGAAAGCAAACAGGCCATTTCTTACACTAACTAAACGGACCTACATCCACCTGGAGATTTTATCAGGAAAATCACGGAAACCGAAATCTTGATGGGCTGACCCGGCAACGAAACTGTCTCCTACCGAATGCCAGATTGTAATTAGTTTCTCAGTCACCAGATTAAATAATAAGAAATAAGAAAAACTTAATAATATTTTTTTTCGTGTGCAACGACTTTTCCTGCCCATCATAGCTAGAAATCTTGGGTTTATTCACAAGGAACTAAAAGAAAATCCACCATGGCATATGTTAAATTACTATTGTAACATTCGCTTCGAGAACAGCGAATGGATTCTAGATTTGGACGTTCAGAAAGGTGTTCTCACCCGCGGCTTTTCAATTCTGTCGTTTTTTTTGCTAGCGTTTTACGCCTAGTCGACGCAGGAGAGGATGGGGGATAACGAATGGGGAGGAATTCAGACATGGTTTATTTATATTCGAGAGAGGATAGCAAACAAGGAACAGGAAGGAATTCTTCCATGATTTTCGGAGGAACCATTCCTTCATTTGTTTTGTTTTTTTCTAAAAAAATCATGGAAGAAATTTTGATGGCCGGACGGGAAATTAAACTTGCATCCTCCCGAATTCCTCTTCCGAACGTGGTTTATTTTTATTTTTTCCTACGATTCGGCAACCAATGGCCTCGTGTGACCAGTATGAATCGTGAGAGGGGGAGGAAGAATTGCTGGGCCCAGCGTACTGAACCTATTGGAGGAAAGTCGGTGCTGCATCTGCCTGCGAAACGAGTAACTTTGGGGTTTCCTTATGAAAGTTTATTTTTTGTATGTGAAATATTTAATTAATGGGATGGACACTGGGGATCACCCAAGCATTCACCTAGGCACTAGATGACTGTGCGAAACTGTCTAAAAACTGCATTCAGGACGGTCGCTTATTCAAGAAGAACATTAAGAGAAGTAAATTTACAGAATATTAATTTTCATGAGAATATTTTTTAATTTCAGTGCACTAGTACAATCTGTACGACGACGTTCTGTTGTCCAAGTTATCGATAGCTGATTTATTCTCGTTCGTCTTCGTAAGCTTTACCACACCTATAGAAGTTACTCTTTTGCGTTTCTCCATTAACTTGCATTTTAAGGAATTCAAAAAAAATCTGAATTTACGGTTTTTATTTTGCTAATAATTATATACTAACGCTTACCCAAACAAAAACACTGCACTTGGTTGCTGAACTTGTGTTGTAGCTATTTTTCCCCCTCATCATTCACTGCTACCAACTTCGGCATTCGTTTTCTTTATTGGAAAGGAAACTGGAATTACAATATAAATTTGAAACAACTCCTATTCATATTGTAGTGTAACAATTACTACATAAGAAATTTAATGCGAAAAATTTATGTTTACGTACCAAATAAAATTTTAATATAGTAAACCTATTTATGTACTCCATTGGACGATAATATAGTTTAATATACTCCACATATGGTATTTTATTAGGTATTGTTAGGTTTTCATTTTATACTACAAGTCTCATGGTCAGGGCCGGTTTAAGGCTACCGCAAGAACCGCAATCGCGGGGGGCCCCAAGCTTGAGGGCCCCCACTACGATCCCATTCAAAATTTTTACTTACTTAACGAATAATTTTCCTGCTAAAATAAATAATCTACAAATTTAGAATGTTAACAAGCTGCGATCTCAATAGACGTTTCCGACGTTTCATCAGATTCAGTTTTGAGAAAACCATATCTTATGTAATTACAATAAGCCTATATATTTAAAGGCTCTGAACCTGTTTCAGCAATTTATGTAATTTTGTTCCAATAAACTCATTCATCTTTTGACGTTTCATAGAAAAAGTTATTGAATTAAAACGTGTATGCCTGCTCACGTGTCTCCAGCCCCAAAAACCTATATGTTCTAGGAAAGAACGGCAAGAAAAGAAATGTAGTATACAAAAAGTGTATTTTAAATATAATAGCCATAAACTTGAATACAAAAATAATTTCATTTGAGGCAATGGGCAGTTGGGCTTGGTCAGAAATGAAAGTGACAGTAGTTGGGAGATCCATATGAGATGCATTGATAAAACACCAAAGTTGGTCCCGTTCAGCTAATACTCAATAAACTACTGGTCCGTTTGTACACAGATTTAGAGAAACCTCAGTCCGTCTCTTTAATCATTGTTTGAGCCTTACACACATATTATATATCTATGTGTGTATGTGTGTGTAAAGTCACAAAAATTATCTAAAGTGTAGGCAAAAGTACATCTAGAAAAGAAGTAGGGGGCCCCAAAATCAAACTTCGCAGGGGCCCCCGAAATTCCTTAACCCGGCCCTGCTCATGGTAATTTCATGAGGAGCATAAGTGAAATTTTTTTCGCGGTTTGTTGTTTATAACAATGACTATTGAATGCAGAAGTAGCTATACTGGAGGCGGACAACGGGATTTTCTGCTGCACCAGACTTTCGAAACACTACAAATCAAAGTGCTTGCCTGTAAGAAAAATATAACAGCACTGACTTAATAATAATAAACTTTAGATTTAGTTGTTAAGTATTGAGAACCAGTGATTTCCAGAACAAAGAGCTTGCCAGTGGGAGCCTACACTCGACTAGCAAAGAATTTCTCTGCGAACTGGATAACTCTGAAACCATTTAAAGCGTCAGTATGGCTGCCCTGCTCAAGCGACATCTTCCACTCTACAATTCATACCTGTATTACCAACAAAATCGCATAAGGGAACTTTTGTGTTGCATCATATCTAAGGTTCATTTCTTTTAGCGTTAATACGCACTTTTTATCGAAAGCTATGTTTTCAAGATTGTGTGAGTCAAATTCCTGACCAAAGGGACAACTTATTCTTAGTACGTCCTTATTAAACCGTTACCGCTAATATTTTACGTTGCTTTAATTTCTTGTATTTCATACATTGCATTGCATTAAAAAAAAATCTGTCATCAGTATGAAATCCAATTCTAATGTGATAATGTGAATATAACGGAAAGTTAAATATAATTTATATTTTTTGTTTTTCCACGTTAATATTTGGAACTAGCATAAAAAGGTTACGCATTTATATACACTCCAAGCTCTACGACAGACATTAAGGATCATGTCTCTGCGCAAAATCTGCTTATGGATATGGTATTTAAGTTTGTTATTCGCCGTTGTATGTTCCGCAGACTCCATTGAAAACAGAAATCCGCATCGTAAACAAAATGCGTTTAGCTATGAGATTCAAAGTGCTTATGTGTCTTCCGATGAACATTGAGATGAAAGATGGTTTTGGATTTCTAATTTTATCAGCAGAACAGAGTAGTTTTTGTGTATGTGGATACCATTCACGTATCCATGGTGTCTCGTAGAAATCATCGCAGTTCAATGATACTGCGTCAGGTTGCCAGTTTCTCTGCTCGCTGTGTAAAAGTGATTTGAGTGAAATGAGATCTTAGAGTTGCGGATGATGATGAAAGAAGGGAAAGTACCATGTCGTATGCCCGACAACATGTCTGCTATTCCGAAAGACGTCAGGTTCCGCCAGGTTTAACAATCCTATCCGATGTAAAAATCACCATCCACAGTGTCGCACGCCATAACAGAGAGATTACAGACTTAACTCTGATCTTTGATACACAGTGTTGTACGCGAACTTAGGAGTTGTGATTGTGCGAATTTCTTCAACCACCACTGCTTGATCCTGTGTCATGTCACTACATATTACAATTGTATACCTATAAGGTTCGTACATAACGGAGTAAATTTGCTGTTAATTTGAGAATTTTAATGTATGAATATCTATTATCAAGAAGGCGAGAGAGAGATATGAGAGGGTGCAGACATCTTGCTTGTTTGGCGGGAGAGATTGATCAGACAGTTGGCGCTAAAACAAGTTATCTGTGACGTCAGTCGACTCCGTAAAAGTAAAAATAGATCAGGTAGCGCGCAGTTTTTAAGTTTATCACTGACCAGTCTCCCAAAAGGCACAGATACTGCTTGTGAAACTCTCAGGTTAAAATGATATGGCTGGTAACATGAGAGCAACATGAAGCTTAGATCCGTTAGTTTTGAACTATGAAGAGTTCTCGTGGACAGAGACGATTCGGTTTCGCTTTACTGCCGTGTTTGCGCACCGATGGTGGTGGGTGAACGGTTAACGCTCTGGCCTCGCATTCTGAAGGATGCGGGTTCGAATCCCCGCACGGCCATCCAAATTTGGGTTTTCCATAGTTTCCCCAAATCACTCCAAAGAGAATGCCGGGATGGTTCCTTTAAAAAGGCCATGGTCAAATTCCTTCCAGTTTCTTGCCACCGTGCTTTCTCGCCTCTAAAGACCTCGACGTAGACGAGGCGTAAAGCCATAAAAAAACCGTCTCTCTCTCTCATACGTGGATGGAACTGAAATTTAATGAACGGTATCTATTTAAGATAACTTATTGCGAGAGGATAATACTTTGGACAATTAAGTTGTGCAGTATTCGAGATGCAGTATCTTTGAGTGGTGTTTAATAATGTACTATCGTGCAAGATTAATTTTAGAATAAATACAAATTATTTTTAATAGACTGCTTTATAGTGAAACCTGCTTCTGATTTTATTGATACGCTCTATCTCCTCTATGAACGTAGTCAGTTTTTGGTAATGAGGCCCATAAATTATTAATGAACGAAAATAATTAAGGAGAAATTAACTGAAATTGGGTTAAGAGAATTAACAGTGAAAGCAGGAGATGCAGAGTATTACAAATCAACCTATTCATTGGCGGAATTGTCATGTATTCATAGCTTAAGGACAGAATATGGTGACTGTGGAGGTGTGGTGCAGACGTCCAGAGACTCGCGCTGTTGTCGCCTATCTCGTCTCGTCGACGGGAAGTACATGGACGGTGACAGACGCGCGTGTTACGGCCCTGCACTCAACCTGCCAGGGCCACTTTGCGGACGTTAAACTGAGTCTGCCCAAATGGGCTGCTGTCACCAAAACTCAGCCTTCCGCTTCGTATGTTCGTAGACGGCAATATTCTTTCCTAAATCCAATGAAGTGTGGACGAGTGCAACCAGTTGTTGGCGATTCCTGAGGCTTGTTAAGAAGACAAAAATGATTTGCATCATCACCTGTTATGGATTCTATGTGACCTGCATCTGGGTAGGAAAGGGTAATCCCAGTGTAGTTAAACAACTCTTTCTACAATCAGTTTCGGCGTGCAAAGGGCGAGGAAAGAATAGCTAAAAATAGTTATTCGCATACATTCAGCATCTGAT
This sequence comes from Vandiemenella viatica, assembly GCA_031002005.1. Classification (NCBI taxonomy): domain Eukaryota; kingdom Metazoa; phylum Arthropoda; class Insecta; order Orthoptera; family Morabidae; genus Vandiemenella; species Vandiemenella viatica. The sequence goes on from JARYHS010009186.1 coordinate 235,633,254, forward strand.
TTCTCTGACTTTTTTGTTCGTCCTGTGATTGCTACCGATGAAACTATTATTATCATTAATTACTCCTCGATTCAGTAAAACTGGGTGGCAGAGGCTGCATTGCACCTATCTTAATGTGTAAGCGTTTGCATAGGAAGGGATATACGGGATATGGTAGAAGGCGGCCATGGGTTATTTTGAGGAGCTATTCCGGCAATTGCCTGGAGCGATCTGGGAAAACGATGGAAACCCCTGATCAGGAAGGCCGTAGTGATTTATTCGAAACCTACTCCTATCGGATTCTGAGTTTTTTCATTCGATAAATCCTTCCTATTCCATTCCCTAATAGTTTTTTTCCCAATGGCTTTCGGCACCTGAGGTCAAACAGCCGACTCGATAGTAATTATGCTACTCTCTCCAGTATGAAACTTTTCCAGTTAATTAGACACACCACAGGACGGACATTACATTCACAGACACAACACTTAAACACCCATGCCCACGGCCGGACTCTAACCGGCGACCTTTGGCACGTTGAGCCACTACTCTAGCCCCAACGCTACCGAGGCCGGCTTCCCTAATAGTTCATGGAAAAAATGAGTATAGAAATGAGTTGGGTCTGGCCCTGATTTCTTTTATCTTATTTTCTCCGTCATTCCTAGAAATGAATGTTGCTGGTAGTAGCATGTATTTACTGTCATTCTGGAATAGGTCAGTCATGAATTTTTCAATTAGCTTCTGCCGAGAGCAACGCCTTAACTCCTTCAACATCGCACTTACGCTTTCCCTCCAACTATATACACCTGTCACGAATCGGGCGGCTGTTCTTTGGACCTTTTCCAATGTCTCCATTAGCCCCTTTTGATGGGGGCTCCATACAGAGCAACAATTTTCTAAATGAGGACGCACCAGAGCATTATATGAAATCAATTTAACGTCCAGTGTACTCTATATTAAATTACACATAGAAATCCGAGAATATGATTTGCTTTCCCAATTACCTTCTCAGTATGTTCATACCAATAATAATAATAATAATAATAATTGCGAGTCGTTATACCTAGGTATTTAGCGGAATCTATCGTTCTAAGGATAGTGCCATTAACTGTATATTTAGAGTTTACTGGTGCCACTTTTTACTTATTTGCATGACTTGAAATTTTTTTAGCGTTTAACTCCAGCTGCCAGTCTTTGCACCACGCGATTATTTTAATAACATCGTCTTATAACAAAGCGCAGTCGTCCTGGGTTTTTGTTTAATACTAAATAATAGCTCTATCGGCAAATAGTTTTTTTTCCCTATTACGTCGCACAAATCATTAATGCATATGAGAAACAATAGAGGCCCTATCACACAATGATTAGGTGGGAGCATTGTTTGAACAATGATGGTATAAAAAATTTATATAAAAACAAGTTACCTATATTTTAAAATAAATTTGTCATGAAATGACATGTAAGGCGTTTCATAACGTAAAAAACTAACAAGATGTGATTAGATTTTAATTACAGTCCGTATATGTATAGATGATAATTTGAACACTCTTTGTATTTTTTTCTAGAAGTATTTGATCAAAGCCAGTTTATGGCAGAAGGCATTAGCATCAAAATATCTTTGGATTCCTCCATATTTATTTAATTATTATTTTTTGTGGAGTATTTAATAATTATTGAGCTGATGGATCAGTAGTTAAGGTGTCTGATTGGAGATCAAAAGATCCCCTGGTCGAATTCCTGTCTCGGCAGGGATTTTAATAGGTCCTTAAACCGACTCTGGTACAGCTTCATGTGTAATTTGAATTACGCTAGAAAGATTCCTTATTTCGGATTGCACTTTAAACAGTAGGTCACCTTTACCCGGTACTATTACCGGGTTAGGTTAGGTCAGGTAAGGAGGAAATAAACTGACAACCTATCTCCAATACCTTGCTAAGTATTACTCTTTCGGGAGGATCCGACCAACCTTCGGGTTCAATACGAAGCTTAGATTTTTGCTTTCACTAATTACTGTGCTGAAATTTCACAGTCGTACCTTCATTCATCGGTAACACTTCATTCGTAAACCACCAAACCACAACTCCCATGATCGCATATTGAACTGTTAATTGCTCATTGGAATATCATTGGAAAAGGAACTGTTATATATGAATCTTCTGCATTTTCTATTTAACCCCCTAATAGCGACTTATTTTTTTTTAAATGGCTTTCGGCAGCTAGGCCATACAGCCAGCTCAATGTGATTATTATAGCTTCCAGTGAATCAGTCGTCATCCAATGTTTATATATTGTATCTTCTCAGTATGTACACCACAGGATGGACAGGACATTCACACAGGCACACAACACTTAACATCCATGCCCGCGGCCGGATTCGAACCGGCGACCTTCGGCACTCTAGCCCCTACGCTACCGAGGCCGGCATCTCTTTTGAATTAATCCGTTGCCAAAGACACTACTCCAAGACGAACGAAAGATACTATAAATTTTTGCAGTATTTTTAAAAATAATGCTTCGAAAATCTTCGATTATGTTCAGTAAATACCAGCATTCGTTTCACTAGTCTGCTTCCCTTTCCGGTATCTGGTTGGGCTTCGGGGAAAAAGGTGTTGTGATATTAAGCAGCCAAATATACTCAGTCAACTCGTGTGAAGTAATGTGCAGTCTGCCTACTTTACTTCTCAGAATGCGGAGCTACCGTTCTCCACATTCATTGTTGTCCTATTCTCTCCTTCTATGAGTGCCGTACCACTGTCCGAGTGAAGGCGGTTGCCATGGGGAAAGTTTAACCCTCCACAGCAACGTCCTGCGAATATGAACTGGAGTGGTTTCCCGTTGCATTCCCCCAGTGTGACTGTGTTTGTATTAAAGTGTGCATGATAGTGATGCTGTGTGTACGTTCAATGAAGAGTGTTGTTTGTGTAGTGGATGAGACATGAAAGAAGGGAATTAGTGAAACCAGGTACAGGGCCATTGTGGCCTACTCTTCCGAAAGACACCTGGAGGGGCACCAGACTTAATGTTCCCATCCAGCGGAATCACCATCAACACTGCGGAGAGGTCTGGGATTTAACTCAAGACTTTCGTGCACAGTCTGGTGATTAGGAAGTCATTAGAACCGGGATGACCTCTGCTATCCCAAGTCCTGATGACGAAAATTGCTTCTACCACCAGGACTCGAACGAGTTTACACCATCACAGTGCCGCAACATACTGAGGCAACGTATAGCACAGTAAAAATGCTACGTGATTCAGTGACGAAAGTGTCGCACAGATGCAACGCAATATCGTGCGTCCGGAATTGCACATGTATTAGGAATGAAAGAGTTCATTACCGGTGGAAGGTATGGTCTGTCACAAGAAATTCTGTCAGACTACTGATCGACATATACGTATACTAGCTGTTACCCGCGACTTCGTAAGCGTGGATTTAGAATTTGATTGCTAGAATTGGATACACAAAGCTGAAAGTTACCTAAGATATGTCGGCATAATATGACGGGAACGCTATCGATATACCATTCTACCATCGAACCTGCCTCATTTATTCATATCGAAAAAAAGTATCGTATTTCGTTCCTAATGATACAAAGTATTTCGCTATATCGTTATACACATATAGTCGTCAAAACTTAAAACAAAAGACGGAGACTTACTTTCGCATATATAATATTATTAGTTTAGATCACAGAAAAACTGCCTGTGGAACCAGTATACCCTGAATAAAGTAAACGCTTATGGCACTATTCTATCGCCAAAGATTTGCCAGAACATGGTATCCTTACTACAAATTCTAGGCTTGGCTCAAACCATGAAAAACGATTCATAAAAATGTTTGCTCCTAGCGCGTTTCGAAACCGAAGCCACACGGAAGTTTTCTTAAGAAGCAAGCACGTTATCACTGTGCTACGCTGCAACTGCTTCCTGATGTTACGCATTATAAAGACATATAGATATTATGTGTTTGTCTTTCACAGTTCAGATAGTTTTCATAATTTAATGACAGTATGTTCTTACGTATATAGAATATGGTATCCCATGTCCATCCTAATGTCAAATAGCATCTCCTTGTCAAATTTCGTCACTACTGGAGTAACCGTTTAGCCCAAACAGACAGACGGACAGAGTTACTTTCGCATTTATAATATTAGTATAGATTGCAATGTATAGTATGTGATAAAAGTAACTGCGTAGTGACGAAAAAAATCGTTTCACACGCAGAGAATTGCTTAAAACACTTGCGCAAAATGACGTACACAGACATTGCCGTCCTGCCTGTTAAGCTACGCCACATCAGGTGTGGCGACTTTCATGAGCTTGCTCCTCCTTGAGGATCGATGAGGACGGCTGCCCTCGCGTGTTGGTGGCCTCAGATGCTGTGACGCCTCGCCACCCTTAACACGGTACTTTACTCCGTGGAATGAGACTCAGATAGAGCGGTTTCGTGGCTCCGTGATAAGCTGTCTGTGCGGAGATAAAAAGGCACTAACCCACTCTTCGCCTCAAGGAAAACGCAAAGTACTCTAGTTCACTTCAGTGGCTCGGACTGCCTTGTCTTCTCTGGTAGAGTCCCAAGCTATGGTTCAGCGAAACGATACAAGTTAATTTTTTTTTTACTTATTGCATTGCGCCTCGTCGACGGCTAAGGTCATTAGAGGGGGGTGGGACTGGGGAAAAGGAACGGGGAGTAATTCGGCCATGGCCTTTTTGGAGTGATTTGAGGAAACCATGGATAACCCAAATATGGATGCCTGCAAGGGGATTCGAACTCGCGTCCTCCCGAATGTGAGGCCAGAACGTTAACCGTTCACCCACCACGCTCGGTGATACACCAATTAATCTCTGTCGTTAGGTGACGGATCTACCCTTCGGAGCTTGAGCAACGGACTATTGTCCTTTAATTCATTTACATATCCTTTTTTTTTTTTTTTTTTTTTTTTTTTTTTTTTTTTTTTTTTTTTTAACTGCATTGCGATATTGTCTCCGCCCGTCTTTAATACTGTCTGTACAGAATCAACAGAAATGTAGAAAGTAAAAAATAATGCTACGTTGTGTACATTATTAACATTGATACATATTGAATGGTACCATTATAAAATAAAAAATCTGAAAAGCATGTTCTGAATTCCTTCGGAAAAACAGTTTTGACATTTGAAGTGAACTACTAAAAGTGAATTATATATTTAACACACACTTGATAGGTAGTAACCAAATGAATAATAATGTTACTGTAGGCTGGATGCTATACCGTACCACTTTGTCTTCCAGTCACACACACAAAACAAAACCTGACACCTTTTGTTATTGTTTACTTCAGCGCACTTGAGCTACCAACATTGCCAACTGTTATGGGCAAGTACTACGGTCCCATACACCTACAAGACCCTCAGAAAGCGCTAATTAATTTCTTTCCTAAACGCCGCCCTATTTGACGCAGACTGTAAACAGATTTAGTGACTAGACTGTCGTGGTAATAATGCAGTCATTTCCTCATATGCTGGTTATGAACTGTTCACGGCTTTTAGAAAGTTTACCTTATTCTTGGGTTTCCATGGTTTCCCGAACGCATTCGGGTGCAGCTGGGCTCGAATCTCCGTCCGGGCATCCAGAGTTTGTTGGGTTTTCCATGGTTTTCCCAATTCAGTCCAGTTGAATACCAGGATGCTTCCATGAAAAAGGTCATGGCCGAATTCCTTCCCGTTCCAGGCCTCCGCCCTTTCCCGACTCTTATGACCTCGACGCCGACGAGGCTTAAAGCAATAAACCAAAAAAAGGTTTCCCGAAATACTCCAGGCTAATGCTGGGATGGTTCACCAAATGATCGAATTCCTTCCATTTTCTTTGACCCTATTTCATTCCTGCCTCTAATCAACTCAACATCGATGTCGACGAGGCGTAAAGCCAAAAGAAAATAGTTTTTTTTTGATTATGGTTTTCTTTCGCCTCGTCGACATCGAGGTCATTAGAACCGGGAAAGGACTGGGAACAAGTAAGGGTAAGGAATCCGGCCATGGCGTTTTGAAGGAACCATATTGGCATTCACCTGGAGTGATTTGGAGAAACCTTGGAAAATCCAAATCTGGATGCCCCGACGAAGATTCGAATCTGCGTCTTCCCGAAAACGAGGACAGAGCGTTACCGGTCACCCACGACGACGCTCGGTCCTATTATTGCCTAATATAGTTCGACTAATAGTTAGGTGAACAATTATTTTTTGTTGCAATATCTTAAACTCGATTAGAATTAATTTTTTAACATTCTTCACGCGAATTACAGGTTGAGTACCTGGTTTATGGCGATTGTCTCCGACACAAACATAAAGCTGACAAGTATTCGTGTATGACTCTTGACAAGAAATTTGCTAGTTATTTCTCTCTGACAGTTATTGAGAAAAGGTCAAACAATTATTTGGTGAATGAAGCAACTACACATAGATAATAAGTAAAAGGTAAGAAAATATAGCGTGTGTGGACTTTAGACATATTTTTCATGTAAGTTTATGTTTTTTTTTCTCCACATTTACTATCCGCAAGTACAACAGTAATACTTAATCACGTCAGCGTATTGAATACAATTTCTTTAGCTGCTTCATTGCCTGATATTGAAACCCTGATTTATGTTCTAACGAACAACACGGAAATACGCCCTGCACACAGAGTGTGTACTGATTGTGGCCTTGTCTTTCTTCTGCACACTTTTGTTTTCCACCTCCGCTGGAAACGACAAGACCGCGTCGCCACTGTACAAAGAAAGGAATTGATTTCACTCGCACCACTGTTTATTTAAGTTCTCGGTATCTCCTGAGGAACACACGTTCGGCCGCAGCGCCTTCGCAGTCAACTCACGTACGCCCAACTTTTCCTTACTCTGCCGTCGAAAGGGGCCGCAGCTCCCCCACACTAAAGTCTGCCGTTCACTGAATGTTCGTTGATGATTAAATTTGGAAGCTAATTGCTTGCAGCAGACGACAGAATCGCCAGGATTTAATGGGGACGGAGTGCAAAGAGAGGTTAGAAGTCCTGCTCCAACTAGAACCGAACTTGGTGGCTGAGCGGTAACGCTCTGGCCTAGCATTCCAGAGGACGCGGCTTCGAATCTCTGTCTGCCCATCCAGTTTTCAATGAGAATGTCCCAACAATAAAAATCGTACAAAAACGATTAAAACTTATAAACAATTACTTTAAATCATTAAGAAACGTTTTTAAATGGAAATAGAAAATATTTGAACATCAAACGGACAAAATTAAAAAATTTAAACATTCAAAACATTATAGCTTATAAAAAATTCTTATCATCAGACTTTTAACTAATCAATTTACAGTTAATTTAAACCAATTTCATCCATAAGAACAATACTTATTTTTTAAAAGTATGCAAATTTACAATTAATTACTGCGTATCTGTCTCAGGTACTAGCATTGGAATTATAATTAGCAGGAAACTGGGTCTTAAGGCTGGGCTTTGTTACTTTTTTCCTTACGGCTTTAGGCTTCGTCTACGTCGAGGTCATTAGAGGTGGGAAAGGCCTGAGGGCAAGAAACACGAAGGAATTCTGCTATGGCCTTATAAGGAAGCATCCCAGCATTCGCTTGGAGTGAATTGGGGAAACCATGGGAAACCCAAATATGAATGCCCGGATGTGGATTCGAACCAGCGTCCTCCTGAATGCCAGGCCAGAGAGTTACCACTTAAGACTCGGTACATCCTTCAAAAAGATTATGCTCGAATTCATTCCCGTTCGTTTCCCCTAGTCCTTTCCTGCCTCTAACAACAAAGACATAGACAAGGTGCAAAATCATAAAAAAATGCTTCTACTTATCGAAAACCACAGCAGGTCAGCTTAAACTATTTTAAACTACTCTCTCGGTATAAATATGATGATGAAAGTATATTAATATCCCAAGTGACATATTCTAATCGTGTATTATTGTTCTACCGCGATTTTTATTGCTTGATTCCTGTGTGTCCCTTTATTGTTAATGGAAGATGTTTTGTAGCTACCGGTAACATATGGCGGACAAGAAAACAGCATAATAATGAAGCGATTTTATATATAGTTACCAGTTCTTTCTTGCATGTTGACTTAAGTACCTATGTTGTTTACAATTTTATTAAAACGTCTGTTTTCAAGAGTGTTCATCCCGATAAATTTCTGCTACGCAAGATGCTTCAACAGCTTGCTTCACTGTCTTGAGGAGATAAGATAGTAAATCGAAGAGAGTTGTATGGTACATTAAGGTTAGCACTAGCCCTAACTATGTTCGAAGATGTGAATCAAAGTTAAGAACACCCTCCAATGTGGCTCAGTGTGTAGTGCAACGGACCGGGAACAATTTTAAATTTTGTGTTTAAGTGCGTATTACGTGTAAAAATGACACTTAACATAGTTTTTCTTTTTCCTCTCTCCTGTAAAATGACGTATTTTTCAATTCAGCCGTTGTTCCTCCGGGAGAGCCATACAGAACACACAAGGTTACCGTTTCGCAGACATATGGAAACACAAGAGTTTGGGTTATACTTCGGGCAGCATCTCAATTCCTTCTGGACTTGGGTTGGATATTTTTGTGACGTTTTCATAACAAGGTAACAGTTCATAAACGGCTACACAATCCGCTTCTATCGTAACCGCTTTATCGAGCTCGGTAATCTTAACAGGACTAGAAGTCCTACCTTTTAACCTGCGATCAAAAAAAAAAACAACTTAGCATTTTAGGTGAGCATTACAAGGGTGCAGGTTCGAATACCCGTCCGGCCATCCATTTTTGATTTTCCTTGATTTCTCCAAAACACTTCAGGCGAATGCCTGGATAGTTCTTTCAAAAAGGCTATGGTCAAATTCCTTCCCGTTCCTTGTCTACAGTCCTTTTCCACGTCTACTGACATCAACGTCTACGAAAGGTATTAAGCAATTAGCAAAAAATAAAAAAAAGTAGAAAAATAAAAACATTCTCCAGTACTATAAATGTACAAATCTAAAACCTATATTTGTTAGAGATTAAGGTCGCGTTAAGGGGCTTTGTGGGCGGCTACGGGGCGAACGACCGGGGTTCGATCCCCGACGAAACCGAGGATTTCTTCCTGGAACCTTAACGTCCCCAGGCCCTCTCAGCCTGCTATCCAATGAGTACCGTGGAAGCAGCAGCAGTGACATTCCTTACTGGGAAAACTTAAGTCCCAGGTTGAGGGGAAGTTTTTGCGCTAAAGCGCATCTCCTTCCAGTTTATGTTATTGGTTGTCATTATCAAAACGGTTCGTCGCTATCTGGATTTTTCGTATCCGGTGCTTTTGTTATTGTCCTTATATTTTAGTGCATAATTAGTGGTCCAGTAGTTTCTTTGGCCACCTGAGAGAGTTATCATATATTGGATCCGCACCTAGAGCGGTTATCAGGGGATTGGTAGATTTTTTATTATTGGCGTAAAATTGTCTTGCCAGCTGTTCAAAAATCTCACGAAGCTTGGGTAGGCCACTTATTTGGTGCAGTACATGTGTCCTCGTCTCACGCGGTAGATGATATGCCTGTATTATGGCCCTGTTTTGTACAACTTGCGGTTGCTGTAGCTTGGAGACAGCAGTGTTCCCCCAGACAACTGCTGCGTACTCCAGTATTGGCCTGACTAGTGCAACATAGAGGCGGATTCCCAGCTGCGGCCTCAGTGCTGAAGAGTGGTTGAGAATCGGATATAGAATTCCAATTCTCCCAGATGCCTTTGCGCGGACGTTGGTGACGTGAGGCTTCCACGTCATTCTCTTGTCCATTTTCACACCTAGGTAGGTGGCAGTACTTGTCCAGTTTATATCTTCGCCGAAGAGGGTTAGAAGAGTCAGGTTTTGTGGAACCTTCTTCCTAGTCAATACAATCGCTTGGCTCTTTGGCGCATTAAAGGCTAGTCGCCATTTCGTTGCCCATTCTTGAATTTTGTCGCACGCTTGTTGTAGTCGACGTCGCAGATTGTTGATGTTCAGGCTTCTGGCAAACATGGCCGTGTCATCTGTATACAGGGCTTTTTTAACACGTGCTGTAGTAGGTGTATCAGCAGTGTAGAGGCTGTATAGCACCGGGCCTAGGACCGAACCTTGTGGGACGCCTGCAGCGATGTTCTTGAATGAGGATGTGGCTCTGTCCATGACTACTCGAAAGGTACGTCCCTCCAACCGTGGAAGAAACTGCGCGGGAAGGTAAAGAACGGCCGGAGCGTGCCGCTGACCCCGTCACATCCATTCCAGTGCTAACGGTTGTAATGGGAATATGGAGCTCTACCTCCGTGAATTCTACGGGTAGCGGCAGGAGCCGTAGGAACCCGTGACCTTTACCTTACAAAAGGGCCTTTGCAATCCCCAGCCAAGCCGTAGTCATACAGCTTAACCACTAAGCCGCCAGTTCGCTCCATCTATATATTGAGATGTTAGGAAAAGATGGATGGTTACACCACAAAAATAAATACTGCGCAATGACAACTCTGTGTTACTAATTTCACTTGTGAACGTTAGCTGCATCCGAGTTTTACTTTCTGCCATCTCTGCAAAGTCGAATGGAAATCCTGTATAGGGTAGCAAGCATAACGCGACGTTACGGATAAAACTGGAGATTTTACTTTTGAGCTCGTCCCGCATTTTTTCGCCGTGCCTGGCTTAAGGGGAAATTAAGCGCGCCAAAGCGCCCGGCAGCCAATCCGCGCGGCTGTAGCAACCGTGCGAGGCTTAATCCCGCAGGTCGCGGACGACACGGTCAGTGCCGAGCGAGCGCGTCACCGCGACCTCAGATAATTTCTGTATTAATAAAACCGCTTTGCGTATTTATGGGTGCAGGCGGTGGGAGAGCGGTTTTAATTTTTAAAAATACATTCTCCTAATGGGCGGGTTCGCTCCGTGGAGGCGGGATTAAGCGCGGGGGGTTTCATCAAAGTGGCCCCCAACCTCGTAATTAACAAAAAGAAGAGCACCACTGCAGGGGGGGAAATGGAGGACTGCTTGCGGCGGGGCGTGTAGTGGCCAGAGAGGCTTATTAGTTCCGGAACGTCGTGTTGGTTCCCCCACTGCACAAGAAGTACACGATCAAAATACGAAATTAACACGCCAAAAATCGGTGTTTTACTGTTATGTTATAACCCCTGTATGCTACTACTCCCCAGAAGTATACCATAAAATAAATTGCGAACACAATTTTTTAATCATTCTATTATATATAGTTCATCTATGGTCACCTGTTACATCTCATTTTACTTAAATCGTGACAATGTCAAGATACGAGGAATAAAGCATTTAACTAAACGGAGTATAACAGTTAATGGGGGATTAATTAATTAATTCCATATAATTAAAACCAACAGTGTGGCTCTGTGCACTGTGCCTACGGAGAGATACAACGCGACTCGACACGAGCCCAAGGCTCTCTCGTACCAGCAGTCCTGGCTGCGGTTTTCCGCAGACATCTATTACTATTACTCCGCGATTCACTAAAAGTGTGTGGCAAAGGGTGCATTGCACCTATCCGAAAGGGTAATAGTTTGGAAGGGATATACGGGATATGGTAGGAGGCGTCCATGGGCTATTATGAAGAACCATCCCAGCATTCGCGTGGAGTGATCTGGGAAAACCATGGAAAATCCAGATCAGTATGGCCGGAGTGCTTTATCGAAAGCTACTCCTGTCGGATTTTAAGTTTACTCGCCCAGTAAATCCTTTCTATTCCATTCCCTAATCGCTCGTGGAAAAAATGAATACAGAAAAGAATCGGTTCAGGCTTTGATTTCTCTTATCTTATTTTCATTGTCATTCCGAGATACGAATGTTGCTGGTAGTAATATTTGTTTGCTGTCATTCCGAAATATGCAAGTCGTGAATTTTTCAATTAGCTTCGGTCGAGAGCAACGCCTTCGGTGTTCCAGGTCTTCCCAACCTAACTCCTTCAACATCGCACTTACGCTTTCCCTCCAACTATACAGGGTGTTACAAATAGGTACGTCCAAAGTTTCAGGAAACATTCCTCACACACAAACAAAGATAATATGTTATGTGGACATGTGTCCGGAAACGCTTACTTTCCATGTTAGAGCTCATTTTAGTGATACAATACGCCATTCTCCAGGACTGCATCAGTGCATCAGGTATTCCATGCGACGGAGGGTGGATGCATGTATCCTCGCTAATGGAGGACATTTTGAACATTTCCTGTAACAAAGTGTTTGAAGTCACGCTGGTACGTTCTGTTGCTGTGTGTTTCCATTCCATGTTTAATGTGATTTGAAGAGAAGTAATAAAATGAGCTCTAACATGGAAAGTAAGCGTTTCCGGACACATGTCCACATAACATATTTTCTTTGTTTGTGTGTGAGGAAAGTTTCCTGAAAGTTTGGCCGTACCTTTTTGTAACACCCTGTATATACCGTACCTGTTACGAATCGGACGGCTCTTCTTTGGACCTTCTCTAATGCCTCCATTAACCCCATTTGATGGGGACCCCATACAGAACAACAATATTCTAAGTGAGGATGCACTAGTGATTTATATGCAATGGATTTAACTTCCGGAGTGCATTGTTTTAAATTACGATCTAAAAATCGGAGCACACGATTTGCGTTCCCAATTAAATTCTTGATATGTTCATTCCACGACAAATTATTACGAAATGTTACCCGTAGGTATTTAGCGGAATCTACCGTTCTAAGGACAGGGCCATTAATTGTATATCCAAAGCTAAATGGTGTTACCTTTTTACTTACACGCATGACTTGGCACTTTTTAGCGTTTAACTCCAACTGCCAGTCTTTACACCACGCAATTATTTTCATAATATCGTCTTGTAACAAAGCGCAGTGTTCCTGGGTTTTGATTTCACGATAAATAATAGCATCATCGGCAAATAATCTTTTCATTCCCCTTATCCCCCTTATCATGTCAGACGGTCCCATATCTCCATCTCATAAATTACACATTTCACAAATAAAAAGTACAGTTATCTCACACAGAACACAGGTTCACATTTCGCAAATGGATGGCTACTACACTTCACTTCCTCCATTAGTATGTAGTTACGACCTGGCAGTAGGTATAAATTGCTTGGCGTCAGCAAGGGCATGCGACCACACGTAAAACCATAGCTCCAAATTTGACGATGCCAGTAATGAGAAAAACTCATTAAAGGTAGTCAAACCATAATGTTGGGAAAAGTTGGAGAAGAAGAAGATTAAATATGTATAATTAACTAGCTGTTATCACAGTAAACACGGCGCCAGCGAGAAAAAAAGTAATTTAATATCTCTGAATAATACAATGCCAACTGTACGTTGTAATAATGCTCAACATAATGACTGTAAGAAACTAAATCCTACTTTTTTGTTGTTGCCCGAATCGCGTTTAAGGAATCGACTGCGATATTTAAACCAAATCTGACCATTGGTTCTTGCGTCAATCACGTTCAACGGAAAATGGATACTAATTTGTTTCTCAACTTTCCCACTTCACATCAAAATGAAGTATATCCTGTTTCATGCCAGAACCAAGAACCGTATATTATTAAAAACCCATGAAAAGTGGCATTTGCGTGAATCTCGTTTATCCAAACAGAGAAGGAGTTAGAACATACAGTCTTATTATAGGTATAGATTCTCTGTGGCGTTGCTTCGTCATTACGTCCCATCCTTTCTTCGAGAGAATAATTATTTACCATAGAAGTTACAATTCTTCTTGATTCTCTGTAACAGAGAAGTGAAATGTATTTTCTTTTAAAACCTCTCTGACTTTGTAGTTAGTAAAATAAAGCAGTGCCTTATTATCAATTGCAAACTCAGCTTCTATTTTATTTTAAGCGCTCTCGTTTTCTCAATAAATACTCCCATTCAGAAAAAAATTACACCTTCTCAATACACAAGAACTGTTTTGACACTCTCAATTGCTCTTTTCGTATAATAGCTTTAAATTTAGCTTCGTTCGCTTCACTTCGTCTCCTCTTGACGATCGTCATTTATTTTTGCGCCAAAGATAATCCGCTTCCATTCAGCGATGCACCTACACCTTTTCCCCTACTAAAGACAGTTCTCTCAAATAAACAGAAATAAAAAAAAGTATGAATAACACATATTCAACATAAATTCCATCAAGATGTACGCTGCTGCCTATAACGATATATATATATATATCATATATATTTATATCTTTGTATCTTTGTATTTCATGTTCTGTAAAACGAGGTTTCCACGGTGAGTAGATTGTAATTTAGCTACTGAATAATTTAAGTTGGTAGTATAAGATATTATGTTAGCAGTTGGTAACGCAGCCTCTGTAGCAGTCACAATAAGCCGGCAAATGTGTGTGAAGTGATAATGGCCGTGAGACATGAGGATTGTTAGAATTAACGCCCCTGAGAGGCGACTAACAAAATGTAGTTATATATTTGTTCTTGTGATTTTGAAATAGTGTTTACTGAAGAGTTAATATTGTAAAAGCTTGAGAGAAAACTGACTACGAAATGTATATCGTGAATAATACCGAAAGTGGATTTTTGTTAGATCATTAATATCAAACTGTTCCCATCAGTAATTGAAATTTCATGTTTAACTATTAAATTTCGTGTAACGTGGGCTTTCGTCAAAGATACTATGGCCAAATGGTTCATAAAAATCTACGTCGTGTCCGCCCTTGCGGTAATATGTTGAGTAGCTTGCAAATGGCTCAGCAAATGTTGTCTAAATAAAATTGAAAGAAGAAGATACGAAGACACCAAGGGTTTAACGTCACATGCCTTACAGAAGGAACGGGGAGAACAGAATGGCCAACTTTTTATAGTGTCCTGAAAGGTATTTTTCACATTATAATATAACAATGGGGTGGGCTACTGACAAATGAATAACCTTAAATAAATAAAATGGAAACGGAAATATTTTATTAACAGTGTTTGTGAAGAAGAGGGAATCACAAGTTGTATTCATCGCTGCAGACATGTAAACACCGGGTATGGTGGGTGAGCAGCCTCACACTCGGAAGAACGTGGGTTCGATTCACCGTCCGGCCATCCAGATTTCCGTTCTCCTTCTTTTCCTCAAAATCATTCTAGGCGAATGCGGGAATGGTTCTTGAAAAGGTCATGGCTAAATTTTTTCAAGTTCGTTGCCCCCAATCCCCTCCTTCCCCTAACGACCTCAACGTCGAGGAAGCACAAAGCCCGAAGGAATAAAAAGTGACCGAAAATCGTCCTTCGTCGACAGTGATGTTATTTAAATTTCTCGTCTTTACTTCTGACAGTATAAGTTCTTTTTGACATTAGTGCAGATGGGAATACCTTCTGTACTTTCATAAAGCAACTCTGAACGAAATTGCACTATATAAGGGAAATTGAGGTTTGTTCTCAGAAAACAACAAAGGATGCAGAAATTACGTCACGGAGAGTTAAGCGGAGTAACAAGTGGTTCGATACCAAAGTATACCAATAAATCGCACATCAAAGACGTTTTCTTGACTGAAAATTGGCGGTTCCGGTGTAATGGCATGCAAACACGGAAATACAGCAAAGTACTTAAAGACAATTGATTACCCCACTTCTGTACGACCGCATATTACATGCGTCTTAAATCGATTCAATGTAGTTTAGGCTCTCCAAGCGCGAGCAACTTTTAAATCGATATTGATTCTGCGGCACTAACGCTTTTTAATTATATCCATGTCATCTTACTTTTAATGCTCTTTATTCTAATTTTCTTTGTTTGGAAAATCGCTCTCCCATACCCACGACCTCCACGACCTCCACGACCTCCACGTAGTACTTGGTATATTTCTTGGTTTTACAGATTTCTGATAGTCCACAGCACTTGCTGAAGTCTTCAAGTCCACTTCATGTCATCGAACTGGACAGTCCTGAATCGTCTGCTCTTCCGCAACGCAGTAAATGGCAGTACTTCGCTGCGCCATTTTTTGAAATTGAAATGCATGAACTCTCCTGACACGATGAAGTTATAGCAATTGTGTCATCGGGCGTAGCAGTGTTGGGGGTAGCATTCTGGACTTGCACTGTAGAGGACGCAGGCTCTATTCTGGCCTCGGGCATAAGAGATTTTAATTACGTGTTGTTTTTGTCTTGTCTTGTTATCTGTGTAGAGTCCCAGAGGCACCTGAGCAAACTCTTGCACAATATTTAGTATAATGTTAATAATTGTAATTGGCAAAATGGTGGCAGAGACCGATTTCCATGCATTTATTTGTTTATATTTTAAAAAATGTGTCGAGGCAAATGAAATGCTTTATCCTTGCTTCTTGGATTATGAATCATGTAGTAATTACAGGATGGATGTTCATTACAGCATTTTCTCCATTCGGCGGTGATATCAAATGGAGGTTTACATATCATCTCTGGGTGACTTATGTGATATTAATCGGACTGTCTTGTGTGTAATATCAATACAAAAATCTGTGATGATAATAATGATGATGATGGCACAAGTCCCGAACGGATGCTATGGAGGGAGTTATCCTTCAGTAGCAACTGTCTACATCTACATCTATACTCTGCAATTCACAAATACTGTGGGTGGCAGAGGGTGCTAAGCACCAATCCTAATTCAGTGCATTCCAATCCCGAACAGAACGAAGAAAGAAAGAATACATAAATGTATCAGTACGGCTTATTGTTTCTCGAATCTTATCCCTTCTGTCATTGTAACCTAAATGGGTTGGCGGAAGAAGTATTTCGTTGCACTCGTAAATTAAAGATTTTCGCATATTCTCCAACAAATTTAAACCAAAACGACGTCGTCTGTCCGCCAAACAATCCCAGCCCAACCCACGTATCAGCTCTGTGACACTTACGTAAGGACTGTAACTAGCAGTCACGAATCGAGCGGCTCTCCTCTGTGCTTTCTCTAACGTGTCAATCAATCCCTTGCGTTACGGATCACAAATTCCATATCAGTATTTCAAATGCGGACGCACTAGTGTTTTGTACGCTATTTCCTTTGAATGAGCATCACAATTTCTCAAAATACTGTCTTGAGAATTTGAACTGGGTTGGTTACCCCTCGCCTGTTCCAGTCGAAGTGTATGTATGATTAACTATCTTGTGTGAATGAGTGAGGTGTTGTGATGTATATGTGTGCTCAGAACAGTTTTTTCTTTCCGTTCTGAATGAATGGAAGATGAAACGAGGGAGGAGATGAAACTCAGTGTTGGCCCTTTCACGCCCACTCTTCCTAGAGACACCCAACTCTCCATTCGATGGACAAATCACTGTTAACAATGTCTTAGGCCTTCTCTCCATACCAACTGCGGAGAGGTTTTGGCTTTAATTGAGCACTTAGACACAGGCAAGCTACATAGTAATAATAATACTTGTGATAATACAAAAAAGTTTTGTAATGTGGAAAAAAATACGGTTTTACACGACAAGGGCTTGCGAGACCTCACAGCTGTTTTCATATTCATCTGTTAGCTGGAGGTTTATTTTTGTTTAAAAACTTTTTCAGAAGTAACTCGGCACGTAATGGCCAGATATATTACAAACTTCATAACATACATACAGTGTTGTATTTACTGCTTGTATATAAGGAGAAGAATATTTTTTCAAATGTTTTCTTTGATAACTACACTCGAATTTAATACATTAATTTTTACAGGAATATTTTTCACTGTAGAAGTAGATGAAAGTGTCATTTTCACGACAAACAATTTAATAGAAATTAATGTTTCACACAGATCAACTGGGACACAGAAATGTAGCTTTTCATAAACGTCATGATCCACACGACAGTGAAAAAATTCTTTTGAAATTTAAAATTAGATATGAAATTAACAATGCCATAAAACTTTGACCTATCGGAACGCATGAAGACGCCAGTGTCGGTACTGTATTAGTTACGTTACATGTCGAGCACTTGTATTTTTTTCAATAATGTTGACCCAGTAACGTCCCTGAGACGAGCGTTTCATGCTTACGAACATCTTAAATTTGAAATCACAGCACAGTGCAGCCATGTTTAATTGCAGGTCATAACTCACGTTGTATTTGATTCGTTGCTCAAATAAATTAATTTTTTATTTCTTTGAGACGAAATAAATCAGATTCCCTACTGATTTACCGATTGATAAATCTTTTTTTTTTAATTCATTTAATAATTGTATTTGTTGGTCTATTAGCCATTTTGATGCCAGATGGTATTCACGAAATGTAAATTACTTACCATTTTGATATTCTACCTTAGAATTTTAAATAATACTACTGCTAGCCGTAGAGAAGAGCAACAAAAAAATAATCATGTCAGTGTTAGTGATGGTTTATTTTTTTAATTTCATTGCTTCATTATCTGAAAATAAATAAAATTAAAATAAAAATAAAACAAATTATATTCAAAAAGTAAATAATTGTTCATGTATAATTTTAAAATGCGTTTATCGTATAACTGCAGTTGTTTGCCACGAACTTCACCAATACTAATTCCAGTAATTAATTCAAATTACTGCTTACTGAACGTTGGCCAGAAAGCCTTGCATATAATATACTGTAAACATTTGAAATGAAAGCAAGGACCAACTCTTCCTTTTTAATAATGCTGATTATGAATATTAATTACATAGAAACTTTTTAGCTATCATATATGATGTACAAGGATGACTTGATTGCAATAACTGACTTTAAAACTGTGCATTAATCTCGGAACAGATTCTTAAACTTTCAATTTCAATTCGAAGTTAAGCGTAGTATATGTCCGCTTATGAAGAATCACTCCAAATACTGCTCTCTCGATTATCATAGGAGGTTCTGCAATCCCTCAATACGCCACAAAGTTATGGTGCAACCGTACCCGCCAGAGGCAGGATGAAAATAAACTCAAGTTCAAACACGAGCAGAGCTTTAAAATTTTCCTACGGGTTCATTATTTGTGAATCCCTGAGTGAGAAGTTGGTCCGTGACGTTACCTACGGCACTCCAGGTTTGAATGCTTCATATTATGCGAAACTGTTTCAAGTTGTATGACCCGGGTGGAAAGGAGGCCGAGTTTGCAATTCACTGTAATATCTGCGCAGGCGACGCGCTGAATGCATGCCGCGGCACGCACTCAGAACCCATACACCCGGGGGTCCAAAACCAACGAGTGACGTGCATTCAAAAGGAGGCCATGCCTAAGTTTTATAATTACCTTCCCTTCAAACGACGCTAATTACGAAAAAGACGAACCCAGTGAACCATGACTGCGTGCGAAGACATATGTTCACACTAACATGAAGTAGAATGACCTCATTGCTTCTCTAGAACACGAAGGGAACAGTGAACTGAGGCACTGGTACTGTGTATTAAGTTGGCCATTGAAACCGTTTCTGACAGATCGTTAAAAATATTATACCTTATTCTGCAGTACTATGATTAAGAATAAATATATCTATGTTATCTTGGTCAGAGGTCATCTGAAGAAAATGACGGCTGAAACGTTAGATTTCGATAAATTGTTGGTTACACCCAGACAAACGGCCGCGGAAATCTGCGCACCCACTAGATATATCTGGTTTTCACGTTATTCAAATTTTTTTTCCGTTAAGGTTTAATGTCTGGTTAGCATCGAATTCATTAGAAATGGGAAAGGCCTGGAGGAAAGGAACGGAATTCTGCCATGGTCCATCCCGGAATTCATCTGGAATGGTTTCTTGAAAGCATGGAAAAACAAAACCTGTATGCCTGGACGGGGATTTAAACCCACATCCTCTCTAATACAGACCCGAGCGTTACCACCCATCCGCCACCCTGTGTTTCAATAAACTCCACAATTGCATGGTGAAACCGATGACCAAGTGTGATCGTGTTTATGAAAAAAAGTTTATCCTGATATGTAGGTTTACATGTAATTTATTAAGAATTTATTGGTCGCCAGACCAATTACTATAGTCACGTAGCTAAATTTCAAGAGAATTATACAATGAAAGATCGAGGAAGTAAATGGTCCACAGAAAGTGGTGAGAAACTTAAAGTTATTTCTGTATAATGGCGATCATCAAATTTTCTTTCTTTTATTGTTTAGTGCCGGCATAACCATTTAGGGTTGAGAACTTTTAAAAATTCCCAAAATGCTCTTGCTTTTTCCACTACGAAATTTCCTATTACTGCCAGAATAATTCTCTTGAAGTATTTATTATATAAAGCCGAAAAATCCATGGAAAATATGTAAATCAGTGTAAATTTCATTTTGTCCAGCTTCAGCGATCACAATTATCTTTCGGAGAGAAACGAACAAAAACGAAGTAGAATACCTCTAAAAAAATCCAAATGTTTCATAAAATGAAATTTTCGATTATTACAATATTTGCTTTTACTACAGTACGAAGAAAAACTAAAAATTGAGGTACAGAGACTACAAATATTTGTTTGAATTGCAGGGAAATTATAAAACTGTATTTACTATATGTGGGTTTTAGTAGGCCTATACATGACATAAACAAAGCAGCTTTTGCTATGAATTTTTTTGCTACGCATCAAATTTTAATTTCATTTTCATGGAGGTACCGAGGTCATGATATATCAACACATAGGTAGTCCTGCACTTAATGGCATATGCTGATTTTATGCAAACCAAATGTACCGAACGAATTTGGAGAGAAGCCAACTGGAAGCAAGCAAGCATGTCAACACGCTAACTGCATCACCACTCAACTCTGCGAGGGATAATTCGTCAGAAGTTACGTGTATCACTTATCCATCACTGTAATTATGCATTGCGGTAATAGCAATCGGCAGCAGATACCTTAGACTGAACTGAATATTTCTATTCCTGAGATAACAATAAGAAAACAGTAATCGGGTCAGCAAAAAGCCCACATTAAGAGAAATATTCTGTAATAGAGCATTTCCTAGTGGAAACAGCAAGAGAATTTTGGGTATTTTTAAAAGTTTTCAACCCTATATGGTTATGCCAGTACTAAACAACAAAATAAAGAAAATTTGATGATCGCCATTATCTGTGGATTTACTTGCCCGCTTCCGTTGGTTTTATTTGTCTGCGCATCATATAAAAACTACTGAACTGTTTTGGATTGAGTTGCCACAGTTTAAAGCTTGTTGGTTAACTTTAAAAATGGCGCAGGCGCCAAATTTCACACTACATGAAAGATGAACACCACTAACCTAAAATAGATAGGCACCGAAGATGGCAGTACAACAAAGGTGAAGACGTCTTTCGTAACCTAAGAAGATAGTCGCCAAAGATCACACTACAGCAAAGATAATCAATAATTTCTTTGAATTCTGTTACTCTTGCTGTTGACAGCGTTGACTGATTGTATAGTAACATTGCACTCGTGGAGGCAATTTATACGTTATTAAAATAAATTAATCTGAGGTCAATATAATGACGTTAGTAACTAAGGGATTCGTGAAAGCAATGTAAAATATTAAAAAGTAAACTTATCATGTCTTATGTGGACACCGCGAAATTGCCTTTTTAAAAAAAAAAAACGTCTGAGAAATGTGAGGTCCACATCGGCGAAACTACCAGGGAATAATGGTATTAAGGTTTACATTCAACTCCAAGTTTGACTGGACCCTCCTGAAGGAGGTATGCATATCCTGGTAGTGGAGGAAGGGTGGTCAGTTCCATTCCTCTTTACCTAACCTAACCCGGTAATCCTCCCAGGTAAGGGAGGGTGCCAATAGTTTAATGTGGAATCCGAACCACGGAAGTATTCTGGCGTACTTCGCATTATACATCAAGCTCTGCCAGTGGTGAAGGTCGGCTTACGAGCCTATGAAAACTTTTGCCGTGACAGGAGTTCGAACCGAGGACCTTTCATCTACAGTCAGACGCCGTAGCCACTTGCCCGCCATGCCGGTCTAATATTAAATTACGTGTATAACAATCTCTTGTTAATTACAGGAATTTTTCGGGCCACCCTCGTTCATGAGCATATATGTCAGAAGATTACCTGTACAAAGTGTAAAATACCTACAATTTGCTTACTTAATAGCCCTCACCCTGACTAATAATTTAAAAAATATTATTTCATAAGCTGCCGTTCTATCAGTTTTTGCTTTAACCGGTTACAAACGGATAATTTTTAATTATTATTTCAAGGGTTATTCATTTAAGCCTGTGATCGGTAACTCAAATATACTGAAAGATACTGTGGAGTACACACCTGGAGAGTGAAGAAAGACGTACCGAGAGTCTCAGCTAGGACACAGTGGGCTTGCCTTTCAGAGCGACCGGGAATAGCCCTTCACAGGGCTGTCGATTACTGCCCAATACCTGTGCAGTGAGGCGGCGCATTCCATCAATCCACGTCGGTTAGTAACCACTGGACGCCGAATCGACCGCAGTCTGGAGGGGGAGGGGTGGGGGGAGCGTCTAATTGCTCGACTGAACTCTCTCGAGGCAACTGCAATCCTCAGGGAACACTAATCGCTGTCCTGAGGGACACTGGACGGCCCTCTAACAACTTGCTGCAGAAGCCTCGGGAGCCACCCTATGTCTTGCAGCATAGTGCGTCAAATATTAAAATAAAGAGAATAATGTATACAGAACCAACCTGCATCAAAGAGGTAGCTATAAGTGAAACGTAATAATGTTTTTGGCTGGTTAAAAAACAATGATAGTTCTGGGTTGATCCATTAAAACATTTTAAACAAAAGCATTTAGTACGGAAGTTTAAATCTATCTTGGGCTGTGTAATAATACAATTGCCTGTTTTTACTATATCGCAGCACTGTGAATTTGAAGTATTTGACAGTGAAATTGTTGTTAACACACAGTTAATTATTTTCTTTAAGACTATAAATCACTTTTGAACAGTTTCTGTTAATGTTTGTAATTATTGGTCTGCGACTAGATTTGTTGAAAATGTAAAGTTGTTGATTATAAATCTCAGATATTGTAAATATTCTCTATGATTCTGCCGAATGTTGCAATTGGCGAAATACTCTCCCTCATTCAAGAATATTCGATATCCATGTTTGCTATGTTTATTAGCGTATCTTATGAATACAATAAAATACAGACATTTTTTCATAGATTCCAGTATAAGTAACTGACTCGTGTGTGTGAGCACATCTTTCTGGCCGTTTAGACACGTTTAAAGTCAAGTTCTTACAAGCCGTCTAGAAATGTTCGAAGTCGCGAAGTACGAAATAATCGTACAGAAGCTTATTGAGCAGTGAACCTTCCTTAAACCATCGGTGATGAATATCTCTGGATGTTATTAATTGCAAATAGTTCAGTAAATGAAGTCCTGAACTTCGTACAGTAACAATTTCTTGTAGTGAATGTAGACACAACTGGCCAATTATGCGATAAAAACACAGATTTGACGGAACAACCATTAAAGTTGCAGTTTTGTGAAGTATTATGTTCAGTTCGAGCAGCCTAATGTTGCGAAAAATTTCGCATGAAACAATTTTTCTGACGTTATAGAATGAGTGACAACGCTGTGTCAACTTTTCTGAATTTCTTTAAATTTAAATTATATTATTGAGTTTTCAGATAGGAAAACACTAACTTCATAGGCAACTTCTGAAATAACATTATACTTTTTAATCCAACTTGGAACCATGTGAAACTATCATACAGTTCAAATAGCTTCACAAACTTCTCACTTCTTCTTGCAGTGGGCCCACTCACGTTTTGCCTGGACACCGTAAAGTGAGAATAAATACAAGTTATTCCTCTTCAGTTGACAGTCTCTTACGACCTTTCTTGACAGGTATAATATTAAGTTTCATTCTGAATATTCCACACACCAGAATTTCAATAGGTAATTATTTTTCTACAAAACCAAAACACACAGTTCTGTGCCGACCGCAAAAAAATTTCTTAAAGCTTCTTTAATATTTACCTTACTGTTACTGAAAGTTTCTTTCAGTCATTTGTCTACCTGTTGTGCAATTATGATTATCATGCGTTTTCCATTTACAAGAATTCCAGATAGTTTCTAACAATCACTTGTCCACCTTGTGTGCTATGATGATTTACCATGCGTCTTTCATTTACAAAAATTCTTAACGTTCACTGCACAGGTTACACTAAGACGAAATAACGCAAGTTCTTCAAAAAATGGTTAGTGGTCAAATTACACGACGAAGTTCTATAAACAGCGGAGTACTCTGCGCGATTTACCGCTCAGCGGAATCTGAGTGTCGACGGTTAACTAAATTGGTACCATCACTTCCCTAAGCTGACTAATGACCTCTTAGGTCACCCTTCAATAAACCCGGCACATTACTTTGCTTGGACGAAGAAACATGACCTGGAGCGACTATAGGAAGTTTCCAACTTCTGAAGAAAAAACAGTGAAAGTCCAACACTTACTTCCAACTTCAAAAAAATGACGGACCCAGATGATTCAGTCACACACTATTCTCAACGCTGATGAAGATGAGAACTTGCTCTACCAAGCGAGCGCGCCCCCACATAGGTAACTGATGAAAAGGACGCGATCTGGCTCCGCATTTCTATATATGCCTTCTGCCGCAAAGTCCCGCTCTGGTGCAATACCTTGACGCGTTTTCGAGGTGTATGAGCGTGGTTATTGCACGGAGGACCACTGTTGCTACAATTTACCTTAAATATGAATTCTAACATTGCGTCACGCGCGCAATATACGAAACTTGTTTTAAAAAAACCTGAATAAAGCCCTTATTACACACAATAAAGACCTAGAGGCTTCACTAATTCAATCTTATAGAACTACCGACTGGCAGGGGATCGTAGAGGTGCTGGATGTAGTCCTGTGGAACGGCATGCCAAGCCATTTCCACCTGGCGCCTCAGCTGGACAGGCGTTCGTGCTGGACGTGCAGACCGCGTGAGACGACGTTTCATCCAGTCCCAAACATGCTCAATGGGGGACAGATCCGGAGATCTCGCTGGCCAGGGTAGTTGACTTACACCTTCTAGAGCACGTTGGGTGGCACGGGATACATGTGGACGTGCATTGTCCTGTTTGAACAGTATGTTCCCTTGCCGGTCTAGGAATGGTAGAACGATGGGTTCGATGACGGTTTGAATGTACCGTGCACTGTTCAGTGTCCCCTCGACGTCACCAGAGGTGTACGGCCAGTGTAGGAGATCGCTCCCCACACCATGATGCCGGGTGTTGGCCCTGTGTGCCTCGGTTGTATGCAGTCCTGATTGTGGCGCTCACCTGCACGGCGCCAAACACGCATACGACCATCATTGGCACCAAGGCAGAAGCGACTCTCATCACTGAAGACGACACGTCTCCATTCGTCCCTCCATACACGCCTGTCGCGACACCACTGGAGGCGGGTTGCACGATGTTGGGGCGTGAGCGGAAGACGACCTAACGGTGCGCGGGACCGTAGCCCAGCTTCATGGAGACGGTTGCGAATGGTCCTCTCTGATACCCCAGGAGCAACAGTGTCCCTAATTTGCCGGGAAGTGGCGGTGCGGTCCCCTACGGCACTGCGTAGGATTCGACGGTCTTGGCGTTCGTCCGTGCGTCGCTGCTGTCCGGACCCAGGTCGACGGGCACGTGCACCTTCCGCCGACCACTGGCGACAACATCGACGTACTGTGGAGACCTCGCGCCCCACATGTTGAGCAATTCGGCGGTACGTCCACCCGGCCTCCCGCATGCCCACTATACGCCCTTGCTCAAAGTCCGTCAACTGCACATACGGTTCACGTACACGCTGTCGCGGCATGCTACCAGTGTTAAAGACTGAGATGGAGCTCCGTATGCCACGGCAAACTGGCTGACACTGACTGCGGCGGTTGCCCAACCGCTGCGCAGCTAGCGCCCTTCGACGGTCAACACTGCTGTTCCTGGTGTGTCCGCTGTGCCGTGCGTTTGATCATTGCTTGTACAGCCCTCTCGTAGTGTCCGGAGCAAGTATGGTGGGTCTTACACACCGGCGTCAATGTGTTCTTATTTCAATTTCCAGGAGTGTATTTCCGTCAATTAATTATCTCCGTATGTAATTTACGATAGCCTGACAGAGAAAATAGTACAGAATGCCTTCTGGAATCAAGAGGGAAAAAAGCTACGTGCCTTGGGGGAGGTGGGGGGAGGGGGGAATGGGGGAGGGGGGAGGGGGGTTATGGACGGGTAGAAGCAAAAGTCACGTCAGGCTACGTAGGGAGGGAGGGGGATGGTTTCACATGAGGTCAAAATGGAGTTACGTAGTTTACGGACGCTCCCATATTACACAAACAAAAAATTCACTTAGCGCAGAACTTAGTTCCACGTTTAGCAGAAAGATGGCAACACAAATTTCCTACCCGGGAGGCGTCAGACTCAGCGAAAAGATTCCAACACGTCACATCCTGAAAAAATATTCAGCTTGCAATTGTGGAGATTAGCACAATTTTTTTCTAACTCATTAATAACAGATAGCAAAAGAACCCTAACCAAAATCTATTGTAACAAGATGTTAGAATTCTCAACCGA